>SJYA01003036.1:902228-1132624 GCA_006410615.1 Neotragus moschatus
TGGAGGGACTGATGCTGAAGCTGAAACTCCAATACTTTGGCCATCTCATGCGAAGAGTTGACTCATTGGAAAAGACCCTGATGCTGGGAGGGATTAGGGGCAGGAGGAGAAGGGGATGACAGAGGATGAGATGGCTGGATGGCATCACCAACTCGATGGACATGAGTTTGAGTGAACTCTGGGAGCTGGTGAAGGACAGGGAGACCTGGTGTGCTGCAGTTCATGGGGTCGCAAAGAGTCAGATACGACTGAGTGACTGAACTGAACTGAACTGAAAGCAACCCAAAAAGGTTGAAACTACAAGGCTGGAAAAGATATGAAGCAAATACTAACTAAAAAAGCGAACTTTTGGTCTAATAAAGCTGTATCAGACAAAACTGAGTTCAGGGCAAAATCAACAAACCACTAATTAGAACAATGGGACTAACTTGCTCCAAACCAGAAACTGACAGAATCATAAGGAGAAGCCAAGAATTTCAAAACCACAGTAGGAACTTAAAAAAAAAAAAAATTATAAACTTACAGATCAAGCAAAGGAAAAGAATGAGTAAATAAATAAAAAAAGATCAGAACCACATATTTACAACCTTGATTTGCCCATATGGTACCCCATACTTCACAACTGGAAAACTGCACTTTCCTTTCAAACACACTTCGGATATTTGTAAAAAGTGGCCAAGTCACAGAGCAACATTTGACAAATATCATGGATTATCCTTCCAATTCAGGAGCCTCAAGAGACGTGGGTTCAATCCCTGGGCTGGAAAGATCCCATGGAGGAGGAAATGGCAACCCACTCCAGTATTCTTGCCAGGAGAATCCCATGGACTCTGTCCATGGGGTTGCAAAGAGTAGGACACAACTGATCAACCGAGCATGATCTTAACCACACTTCCTAACGTGAAGTCATAGAACCAGAAATGCTCTGGTGGGGACTGGGGTGCAAGCAACAACAATCTCCACTTTCTGCCCCTTTCCTCTAAATACAGAGAATCTGCCCTCCCACTAACCTAAAATTAATATTGTATATGTGTAGAGAGTGAGCTCTACTGAGGAAAAATTATACATTTCTGGAGAATGTGATTGTGCCACTTAATATCAAAGACACAGAAACAGCGAACTGCACGGCTTGTGTCTGCGTGCCTCCAGTGAGCGATGCGAGGATTAGGGAGATAAAGGATCAAGTCATTCAAGGGAGCCCAGATGCAACACAGGGGCTGATTGTAGCCTGTGAGCTTTATTTAAATTTTCTTTTTCCCTAGCCTAACACACTGAAAACATTTCTTGAGCTGTTGTTTTCTCCCAAGGCAATTGCCTAGTTATGAATTCTCTGTTTGGTTTTGTTTTTCCTTATCAGAAAGCAAGCTCTAAAAGAAGAGCTGAGGCCTGAAGACAAACTAGTATATTATCATACTCCTAGTCCACCCCGAGCAGTTTAGATAATCAAGATTCATTACCAGGTACACGTTCCCATCCCAAACATGAATTATGAAAAAAGATCTTGACTCCAAGGGGCAGCTGTTCACTGCTGCTGCTAAATTGAGGCATTAGGAGTATTCGATTTACCAAGACAAGGAGACAAAGATCAAGCTCTAACATAATCACTTTTCAAAATGCTTGCAAGCATTTACAAGGTAGGGGAAGGACTAGACTAGAAGGGATGCGTACACGCTAAGTCACTTCAGTCATGTCCGACTCTCTTGTGATCCCATGGACTGTAGCCTGCCAGACTCCTCTGTCCATAGGGATTCTCCAGGCAAGAATACTGGTTGCCATTTCCTCCTCCAGGGGATCTTCCCAACTCAGGGATCCTGTGACTTCTGCAATGCAGGTGAATTCTTTACCACTGAGCCACCAGGAAAGCCTAGGAGGGATAAAGTTCCCTTTACTCAAATTAGAAATCTAACATAAATTTAGAGAAAAGTCTTTAAATGTACCTAAAATACTTACCAAAAACATTTTATCTCCACTTACATATAATTTGTCAAACAGTATTCCATTAAAATGTTTCCGTAGCAATACTAAAAATGACTATCAACTGCTTGTAAAAATTTCTCTAAGGAGTTAACATCAACAAACTATAACCATCGGTGCCATTCGAATCCTGCCCTGTGTGCATCTTTCCTCATTCGGATCCATTAAATCTTTTTATTACCAGACAACAAAGCAGAATTTTATACATATGTGTAAAAACTGCAAGTCTTACTTTATTCGTACATCAAAATGAATCTCTCCTTTAAATACAGCCCAACACAGTACACGTTATGGCGAGGAAGGCAGGTCCCTACAATTAATTCTCAGTAATTTCATGAGAAAGAGAAGGAGAATTTAAACAATAACAGATTTTTAAAAACAGTCTATGACAGACACTTTCCAGAACAAACACTACTAGCACTACTTTAAAAAATACATATGCACACATGGGGGTCGCAAATGAAGTAGGTTCTTGTTTCTGTTTGAAGTTATCTAAAAGACTTGGAGGTAATCTCACTGTGGAATTTCAGTTGAAAGATCTCTCAGAAAAACACACAGATTAAGTTCCTATGCCTTGACTCTCTTACTAAATGTGACCCTCCACAGATGAGGAAATAAATGGACCAGTGGATAAAGGCTATTCTCTGCCAAGAAGTGAAACAGATGACCCTCACCCATCTGCGAGATAAGGATGTGTCTGGGAAGTGCAGGAAGCCACGTCTGAAGTTGTCCCAGACCTGTCAGTTTCAATACTTAATACTGATATGGTCCCATCAATGCAGTGGTCACAGAAGGGACAAATCCTCCCAGCCAGCGAGGCAGGGCATCCATCACTCTCAGATGGGTAGGGGGCACACACCCCACCCGCAAGAAAAGTCAAGAGCANCGAGATAAGGATGTGTCTGGGAAGTGCAGGAAGCCACGTCTGAAGTTGTCCCAGACCTGTCAGTTTCAATACTTAATACTGATATGGTCCCATCAATGCAGTGGTCACAGAAGGGACAAATCCTCCCAGCCAGCGAGGCAGGGCATCCATCACTCTCAGATGGGTAGGGGGCACACACCCCACCCGCAAGAAAAGTCAAGAGCAGCTGTGTGTGCAACAAGCTCCCAGGCAGGTGCGTGAAGGCAGTGACGTGCCAGCCGAGCAGTGTGCTGGGGCACAGCCTGTCCACCACATCCACTGTCGCTCAGCCGTGAAGGCATCCCACGTGCCACACGGCCAGTCAGAGCTGCTCAGTAAATCCGGGGATCTGATTAGCCTAACAGACTTACAAGTGACACTTTAATTATGGGCTCCACTCAGGGAAGACTGGACTCCGTGTTCTGTGTACAGAGGTGAACAGAACGATTGTGTAATGGGACAGTAAGTTCCCTTTCAACCAAATCTGCCACACGTTACTTTCTCTAAGTACCTAGCAAAGGGATTAAGTGAGTCTTCCACAGTCTTTTACTCTTCTCAGACCCCAGGCCCCTTCGCTTCTAAGAGGGACCAATACGCAAGCTAAATTCTGTGGAAATGAAGAGGCTGGCGAGGTGAACCACACATCCCGGGTTTTCTCAAACCTCGCCGCACAATGAAAAAGGTGAAGTGGAAATCCACAAGAGGATTCGTCTGCAGAACTAAGGTGTCAGAAAAAAGAAGACATAAAGACAAATCATCTTCAATAAAAGTCAAACGCAAGAGCTGTGTGAATTACAGGCACAGATGTTCAACACACGATCTCGATCCTTTAGCTATACAGCCATAATAAGAACAAATGCCCAAAGTCGAGTTACTCTGAGGAGATGGCTCCTGCTAACCCAGCTCACCACATGAAGCTCCTCGGTGTCCATCCACCTGATGACCCAGCACTGAGGGTGTTCCTGTGCCAGGTACCACCCAGGTCACCAGTGGCGAGGCTGGGCCCCCTGCAGCAAGCCCGTCTCTGCAGCAGGGCTCCTGTCAGGCAGGAGCCAAAACCTCTCACAGCTCTCCTTGAAAAACAAGTAACAAGTAGGCAGCCTAGAAATCCTTTTCCCTAAGGGTGCTGCATGGAATACTCGGAGGAGAAAGGAAGGCAGAGATGAAGAGTCAAGTCCCATGTTTCCATAAGAATCCTCCAACACTGCCACCGCTCCCCGGGGGAGACCAGCGCCAGGTCCCTGTGACCCTTGGGCCGCAACACTTCCTTGAGCCAATCAACACACAAGCTTGTCGTTCGTGTACTTCCGTGTGAAGATACCTTATTTAAGGCACGTTGCTGACTCACTACTACTGACTGAACTGAGCAACAAGGGACTGTAACTCATGCCTGAATGCAGCTTCTCTCACTACAAGGCACACTGGTCTTGTGCCGGGAATACAGACAGCACTTTGGTCCCATGCTGGGGGCGGGGGCATTTCAAATGGCAAAAATCACCAACAGAAAGCAGAAAAATGTGCAAAAAGTGGCAATAAATAGGCGGTGAAAAGGATCCTTGTTTACGGTATGAGCTCCACCGAGAAGCATCGCCTTGTTCAGCCTCCACTGGGGACCGTGTGTGTCTGGAGAGTCACGTTTCTGCTGCTCTGCGCATGTCCGTGAATGACCACAAAAGCTCCCTGAGTGCTGATTTTGAGGTTGCAAAAAAATTTTAACGAGTAGGTGAATTCATAAACAGAATCTGTGCATGATGAGGACTGACTGTACTTTTAAGACCATGCCCAAACCAGGCTCCCGTACTGACTCTGGGAATAAATCTGTAGACCAAACTTATAGCAATCTTACTGACTTCTGTAGAGTCCTCGGATTATTTGCCAACCTCCTGAAAAGCTGACCTCTGTTAACAGGAAGGGGCTCCAGGAGCTAGTGCAATGGGGCTCCCACGTAGGCTCCAGGGGAAACCCCTAACTACAAAGTGGGTAAATGAGGAATTAGAACAGCAGCAAGGCAGGGAACCACGGGCAAGAAAGGGACAGACAATGAAAAATCATTTTGGCAGCAGTTTTGGTCTCATGTTGAAAAGGTGCACATGGAGGGGACTTTTATCTGAGAGGTACATCATTCTGCAAGCTTTACACCAGTCTCCATGATGCGGCAATGCACAGTTTTTATAGAATCAGTTCGATAATATTGTTTTAATGTCTGGATTTTTGAATGGGGACAGGATAAGGTAAGAAGTGCATGTTTGCTAAGCAGATAGCGTAAGACGATCACCTTTCTTATTGCCATCAATTCTTCCCAGCACTGAAAAGTATATTTTCTCATCTTGCTTTTACAGCTGAAGGCTCAGAGAAGTTAAGTCAAGCACCCAAGATCACACAGCCAATTTTATTTCAAGTTCATCATAGCATCCGGGTTTCTTTCAAATGGTTACAGTAAGCTAGGTAATTCAATTAACTGTGCATCCAATGAAACAATCAATTGAGAACAGTGTTTCTGGCAGACCTGATTCAGGAGTTTTTCTCCAGGTACTCAGATCTTTTTCAAAAAGAAGAGACGAAATTTTCTCTCTGTGGAAACTTCTCTCCTCTCTATTCATAAATCTTCACACCAAATTATGGAAGACTGCACACAGATCAAATAGCAAATAACAGAAATCTTCACTCTGGCTCTTAAAAGAGTGGCACTTTACCCTGAGTGTGAAAGTGGCCCTGGGCAAGCACCTAAGGGAGACCCTGGTGGCAGGTTTCTCTAAGCTCCAGACTCTGAGGGTTTTGCTCCCGCAAATGCTGCCTAACTACTGCCGTACCACGTGAGGGTTACGCCGTGCAAACGGCACGCTCTATCTGTCCGCACTACTTAGCGTGAATAAGCATTTAGATGACAGGTTTCACTAGGAGATGGAAAGGAGGATTAGTCGCCAGCACAACAGCACCACCTTCTGGTCGGTGAAATGGAATGAAGACAAGACACAGAACGTCACACCTGGATTTAAAAAGCATTTCAAGTTTGGTCACCCAGAAGAGTGGCAAACTAGGAAAATTTAGTTTCCACAAAATCCAAATAACATCAGTAGTAAACAAACACCCTCATGGACCAATCCTGGAATAGAAGAAAATTTAACTGTAGGTCACTACTGGTCAACTTTCTACTTCTGGAAAGTCATGCCCAGTCTCTCAGCTCTCCCACACCATGTAGCCCATTGTTCCTATAGAAAAGAAAGGAAAGGAATCCTGTATCATGCAGGAAAGAAATGTGAGGAAAGAATTTCTTATCATGTCATCATCCACACACCTCTGGGTGCACAGAAAGGCTCTCTGCTGCTCACATACAAAGTCGACATCTGGCTGGGCAGCAGTACCAGGAACCCTCAGGATCTGGTCCTTTCCAACCATCTCTCCCACTGGTCCCAGCTGGCAGTGAGGGAGCATCATCCTCTTACAGGTTCAACAAGTTGTGGGGCAGATGGGAGAACGGATGATGACACAGTATCATCTTTAGGTTCCCCCAAGCATGAGACTTCCTGTGCTGGAGATGGATGCTGGGTCTGAGGTCCAAACAGGGCTTCCTACCATGGCCAATGCCACCCCCTACAAAAAATTCAGACCAGGATCATCGGCTACGCCCCAAGAAAATAAAAAGTTAAAAAAAAAAAAAGTAAATTCAGACCAGGTGATCCTCCCCGCCCCACATCAGCGAAAAGACCTGACAATTGCTAGGAACCTCTAAAATCTAAACTATTTCCTAATCTCAAGATTAGGAAGAGACTCTAGCAGCTGGTTTTCCAGGCCTGTCTTCTTCAATACAATGACCCCTCCCACTGGTCAAGAAGGCCCGAGGTGTCAGCCTTTTCCTAATTTCACCATCAGCAAGGCGAGCAAGGGGGACGGAGAGCGATGAGACGTTTTAGCCACAGTATCCCTCTCTGGGTTGAGAAGCATGGAGGTCTCCACCCAGTTCATGGAGACTTGAGTGAAGGAATGAGCCTTCCTGCCAGATGCTGTCCAAAGCGATCCCCAGCCCCGCTAGAGACAGGGAGCACCTGAGGACGCAGATCGTAGTCAGAGTCACCTTCAGCTGCCAGAGGGCACTGTGCACGGAAGAGGAGACTCTCCATTACATGGAAGCTTTGCTTGTCTCCTAAACTGTCTGAATTCATTTTTTTGGCCACGACCTGCAACACTACATTTTTATTACAACCCAGTACACACACACACACACTCACTCCCACATGTACAGATTTATACCTGGAAAAAAGTTACATTAAAAAAAGCAAACCTATCATTATCACATGAGATTCACTTTGACATTTCCTAACTTTTCCCCTTTTATAAAAAATAGGCTGGTCACACTCACTCACTAAAGCGATTCCACAGCCCAGGGAGAGGGAGCCAGCCTGACAAAGCCTGTCGTAAACATTCACTCTGCTGCCTATACCACCCCCGCCTGTGCCATTCTCCCTCTCCTCTGGTAACTCAGGATCAGCCCTCTTTTAAGGACCCCACTGAGGCCTCTTCTCAAAGCCTTCCCAACTCATCCCAGCAACCACCCCATATACCAAGGATGTAAAACGACATACAACACTTGCCATCTGTATACCTTTGTTCACTCACCCATTCAATTATTCTCTCCTACCTTGACTCGCTTCAGTATCCTTTGTATAAATGTTTATGTTTGTCGAAAGACGAACCCACTAGGTAGGATTTCCTTTTTTTGCAATCTTATCTGTCACGAGATAATTTTTATGAACTCTAAATTAGGATCTGAAGCACTCTGTCACCGATTCCTGGAAGCCATTGGCCCATTTATTATTCTCTGTAGCATTTATAGATGTGGCAGCTTCCCAGATAAATTCAATTTGGCCTCAGTCTCAGAGAAGGCTCTGAAACAAAGACCAACCTCCTAGACACTTAAAAATAAACAGAACCTGCTTGACTATATCCGTCTATTTTTGACCTTGTGCTACAATGACACCAACACATATGGAGAAGTGTCATGGGGGGCCGGGGGGCTGTGCCACCTCTGATAGCATTCAGACTTGTACAGGAACAGCTCAAATTGACACACTAAGCACTCCACACCTGGAAATTCTTTTGAAAGCCCCAGACTTCAACAACAACAACAACAACAACAAAAAANGGTTGCAAAGAGTCAGACATGACTGAGCGACTGAACCGAGCTGAAACTTTTTAACTGACTAGAGGAAGTAAGTGACAGGTTGTTATTGCATTAACATTATATTCTTTTAAAATGTTATTCAACAAAGAGAAAGACTGTAGTTCAAGCATGGCATAGTACAGCAGGAAGTTCTGCATCAAAAGCAGATGCTATAGGGGCAACAAATGAAAAGCAAAGGTAAAAGCATTCCTCCTCCAAGATGGAGGAATAAGCTCCTAACAAGCTGACCTTTCCACTGATGACAACATAAGCTCTGGGGGAAAATGCTAAAAACAAGTATTTAAGGGCCCTGGGACAGAAACAGAGATACTGGAGGAGAGTCAAAACGTGAAGGAAGCAAACTAGCACGGAGTGAATTTCCTGGGTTTTTGCTTTTTATTTTTTTAATGTGACTTTGCCCTAAAGGGAATCTGTAGTAAAAAGGGCAAAGAGGAATTAAAACTCCGATAGAGAAATCCCATCTCTTTCTCATTGGAGGAGTCGGGGGGTCGGGGGGAGGGAGGGAAGCAAGGGGTAACCAGTGGCAATAGGGAATGACGAAGGAATCCTGGAAAAGAGGAACCCAGGGTATGGGTACCCCAATGTGGGGCTTTCCAGGGGCACTACTGGTAAAGAACCCATCCGCCAATGAAGGAGACATAAAAAACACGGGTTCAATCTCTTGGTCGGGAAGATCCCCTGGAGGATGGCATAGCAACCCTCTCCAGTATTCTTGCCTGGAGAATCCCATGGACAGGGGGGCCTGGTGGGCTAGGACCCATACGGTCGCCTAGGAGTCGGATGTGACTGAAAAGCGACTGGGCACACACAGCACAACTGGCCGATCCTTGGCCATGCATGTGGCAGAGGGAAACCAGCCTGAACCACTCACAGCTAAGCTGTTTCCCATCACAAGCACGAGTGGCTTCGAAGCTTAAGCTAACTGCCTGTCAGAACTGAAACAAAAACAGCAATACTCTTCTGAGGAATATAAGTGAATCCAAAGTCACCACAAAAAAATAGTCACACTGTCCAGGAAACAATCCCAAGTTACTGAATATATGAGGAGACAGGAAAAATGTGACCCAGTCTCAAAAACAAGATAATCAACAGGTACCAATGCTTAGATGACACAGACATTGGAATTACTAGACAAAGACTTTAAACTAGCTGTTCTGAATATGTTCATCAAGGTAAAGATATATAGGCTCAAAATAAAAAATCTCAACAGAGAAGCAGAAAAAGTGAAAAATAAACTGAATGAAAATACGGAACTAAAAAATATATAAAATTAAAAATTCACTGGACAGGCTTAATAGCAGAATAATGATGACTGAGGGAAGTGTCAGTGATCTTGTAGGTCAACAGAAATGACCCAATCTAAAGAAGAGGGCAAAAAAGGTAGAAAAGAAATGAACAGACCATCAGGAAACATAGGAACAAAATCAAAAGGTCTCCTACTTAAGCCCCAAAAGAAAAGGTAAGCGAATACAGAACAGGAAAAATATATTCAAACAATGTCTAAAAACTACCCAAACCTAATAAACAACATAAATCTATAGACTCTAGAAGTTCAGTCAACCCCAAAAGGATAATTACAAAGAAAGCCAGGCCTACGTACATCATATTCAAACTCTAAAAAATCAATGGTAAAGAGAAAAATCTTTAAAGTAGTCAGAGAAAAACAATTCATTACACAAAGGGCAACAACGATTCAAATGACTGCAACCTTGTCATCAGAAACCGTGGAAGCCAGAAGATGGTGGAACATCTTTAAATGCTGAAAGAAAAGCCCAGCTAAAATGTTCTATGTGAATGAAGGCAAAAAAAGACATTTTTGGATAAAGAAAAACCAAGAGAAATAGTTGCCACCATACCAGCACTATAAGAAATACTAAAGAAGTCCTTCAGGCTGAAGTGAAATGATACCCTAAAGAAACTTGGATCTTTAGGAATGAATGAAAACATTTGAAATGGTAAATATCTGGGAAAATACAAAAATTCATCCTTTTAATTTCTTAAAATACATATGACTACTTAAAGCAAAATTATAACACCATTCTGTGGGATTTATAATGAGAGCACTTATAATGATACCTATGCCAATCACAGCCAGAAAGACAGTAGGAATTAGAGTAAATGGACCTATTTAAATGTACTGAATTCTCTGGAATATATATACAAAGGTTTCTACCTATCTATAGGTAAGGTTTCTACCTTCTATATGAGAACATGAACTCTAAGAGGACTGTGAAAAGTTATGAATATATGTTGAAATTTCTAAAGCAAATAGGTGTAACACTAAAAAGCTAACATAAAAATTAAAATGGAATTCTTTTAAAATTTTCAAATAATCCAAAAGAAGACAGGAAAGGGGAAAACAAAGAAATAAAAAACAGAGTGAATAAACAAAAAACAAATTTCCAAATGACAAGCCTAAGCACAGAAATAATTACACTAAACATCAATGGACTAAATACTCCAATAAAAAGTCAGAGTTATCAGAATGGATTTTTTTTAAAATGCAAGACCCAACTATGCACTGTCTGTAAATAAAAGAGATTATTTTCTGTATACATAGATGGGCTCATAGGAAATGGAAGAAAAAGGATACACCATAAAGGATTTACCAAACATAAAAAAGACTAACTATATTAATATCAGATTAGACTTAAAAAAAACAGTAACACAGATGATAAAGACAGGCATTTCATAATGACAAATGAATGAATTTACCAGAAAGACAAAACAATTATAACAGCTTCAAAATATATGACATGAAAAATGACAAAATGAAAGGGGCAAACAGACACTTCTACAATCATATGAGTTTAACACCTTCTCTCAAAAATGGATAGAATTACTACATAAAACATCAGTAAAGATACAATATCTGAACAATGGTGATATTTATAGATCAAACCTTATCCTGCAGCATCTACATTCTTTACAAGTGTACACAGTATGTTCAGCAAGACAGGTCATATCTTATGTGAGGCTATAAAGCAAATGTCACTATGTTTAAAAGGATTGAAATCATAGTAAAAGTTCTAATCACAACACAATTAAATTGTAAAGTAGTAACAATAAGAAATCTAGGAAAATTCAAAGTACTTGGAAATTAAACAACACCCTTCCCAATAATCCCTGGTTAAAGGAGCCTTTAGAAAACACGTCTAACTTAACAATAATGCAAACACAAAGTATAGTTGATGGGATGTACCTGAAACGGTGCTTTGAGGTAACTTATAGCTTTAAATGGTTGTATTAGAACCAAAAAGAGGTCAAAATCAATGACTGGGAGAGGGTCTTAGCTACATACACACTGTTGGCTGGGCATGAGGACTTGTGCACTCACACTGGAGAAAGAACTGGGACAGACTTATGAACTGCTTGAAGGCAGGATGCTGAAATTCCCAAACCTTGTTGGCAAAAGCAGAAAGCCTTAATGGCTCAAGATGCTCAAGCACATCTGACTGATCACTGGCTGTACTGCTAAGCCATCAGAAGCCAGGCTCAAAAATATTTTAGAAGACGGGGGGTGGGGAGGTGGGGGGAGAAGCACATAACTTTCTACTTCAAGAAACTGGAAAAGAAGAGCAAAGCAAATCCAAAGCAACTTAAGAAAAAACAAAAAAAAGAAAACAACAAAGCAGAAACCAACAAAATAGACACCAGCAAAAACCAGAAAAATGAAGTCAGCCAAAAGCTGGTTCTTTGAAAAGAGCAACAAAGTCAGGAATCTAGAGTGACTGAGGAAAAATGAGAAGACAAATCAATCCCACAAAATGGGTACCTCTAAAAGACTCTGATACTGGGAGGGATTGGGGGCAGGAGGAAAAGGGGACGACAGAGAATGAGGTGGCTGGATGGCATCACCGACTCGAGGGACGTGCGTTTGAGTGAACTCCGGGAGCTGGTGATAGGACAGCGAGGCCTGGCGTGCTGCGATACATGGGGTCGCAAAGAATAGGACACGACTAAGCGACTAAACTGACTGACTGGCAGATTCGGTAAACTGTAAAAGGTTAACAAAAAGCACAGGTGAAGTTTAAAGTTATAAGCAGCCTCTTCGGAAAGCCAGTACTGAATAATCACCTCAAAAACCACATCACAACTCTGATGTTTATCTGTTCAGCACAATCACAAGCTGGGCTTTTAAAAGCAAGATTTAACATAAACACACTCATACTAGGGACTGAAGTGAAGCTGTAAAGCCAGGTACCTACCCATCCCCATAAACTCATCATGAACAAGCTCCCAAGGCAGCATATCAGGAATTTCTGTAACTCCCTGAATGGGGGCTAGCTTTACAAAATAACCACTAGGTTTCCCCTTCTACAGTGCCTTCATCAATTTTTGCTTTTTAAAATTTCTCTGTAGTATTCATGGTGTGCTCCAACCTCTGACTTTCAAAACAAATGAAAAGCTAATTTTCCTCAAGCTATCTCTATAAGAATTACAGGCAGAGGGATAATGCCTTATAATGTATTTAAGGGGCTTCCCTGATAGCTCACACTGTAAAGAATCTGCCTGCACTGCAGGAGACCCGGGTTCAATCCCTGGGTCAGGAAGATCCCCTTGGAGAAGGGAATGGCTACCCACTCCAGTATTCTTGCCTGGAAAATTCCATGGACAGAGGAGCCTAAGAACACATAAGACAACGTCTAAATATTGAGAATAAGACTAGGAAGGGCCAGTACATTTGAAATATTGTTGAGCTCTTTCTCCCATTTAACAAGACTGAATTAGGTATATAAAAATCCTAAATAGTCTGAGTTATTCAGATGTGATCATTACAGGTGATTTCTTATTCAATGACTCTGAGAAAAATTCTCAAACGATGAGGCTAAGTGATCTCCTCCATGGCATCAAGTCCCACACTGGCCACAGGCTGTCTTCCCAGACAGAGGGGAAGCATGTGAAGAAACAAAAAGCAACAGGAATCAGACTAAATGACACTCAGGAGAAAAGTTTTAATCATTTTGATAGACCTGAGAAAGAGCTGTCATAGTCATGAAAATGCTCTGAAGAAATCTTGATTATAGACTCAGCACGATGAAGAAATAAAAAAAAAAGACAGGTGTCAGTAAAAAAGCAACTCCTTAAATGTAAATCAAAAATAGTTTGTAACTGAGCCAAAGAAGCCATTATGAGCTGGTATATAAATAGGCATTTAATGATTTTTCCAATGTTATGTTATTGATCTAACAGGCCCTTGGTTTCCGCTGAAATGAATAAGTAATTTGTTTAAGATAACATTAACAGAATTTGCAGCATATTAAATACCTTGGGTCTTGCTCATCGGTAAAATCACCACGATACAAAACAAATTCTACACTGTCTTTCAGTGAAACATTTGCATCGTTCCAGAAATCACAGCACAAGGCCTGAGACACGAGATACACCCAGCAAATGCAAAAAAGCATTTCTAAGTCATGACACCTTGAATGGCATTTATTCAGCTCAACAACTATGTAACATACACTTCTAACATCAGACACTACAACTCGAAGCCCTGAAAACACAATGGCAAACAAGAGATAAGGTCCCTGCTCTCAGAGAGTTTCCAGTCCATCTGGGAAGACAACCAGGGAAGCAAGGTACGGTAAGAAAGGGTACCAGGCTCCGTAGAGAGAACAGGGTCCAAACCACTGTAAAGGGAGCCTGAGAAAATACCTGGAGACACGGATGTCGAGGCTGAGCTGGGGATGGAAGTAGGACAGAGCCAGGCTTCTGGAGGAAGAGGATGGTTGAGTAAAAGATGGCTCCTGGCCAAGAAAACTGCAGTCATAGGCACAGTACATGCAAATGGCCAGGTATTTATGTTAAGAGTTGTCCTTTCTGTCAGAAGAGAGACTATGGTGGAATATTAGACTTGCTTAGTAAAGCTGCATGTATCAAAAGACAAGTCACAGGACTGTCCTGGTGGTCCAGTGGGTAAGAATCCACCTTCCAAAGGAGGAACAGAGGTGTGATCCCTGGTTGGGCAACTAAGCCCACATGCCGCAACGATTAAGCCCGCAGGCTCTAAAGCCCATGCTCTGCAACAAGAGAAGCCACTGCAAGGAGTGAGCACACTGCAACCAGAGAGTAGTCCCAGTGCGCCAAAACCAGAGAAAGCCCACATGCCGCAACGAAGATCCCCCAAGTAACAATAATAACAGTAATTAAATAAGAAATAAAGAAGAGAAGGAATTTCAAAAAAAAGCAGTCACCTAACTTCTTAACCTAGGAGGAAAAGAGGCAAAAAGGTCACAATTTCATCTTGGCCAATTCCCTACATGGCCCATTCACATGCCAGGCATGAGAGGGGGATCCAGTGGTGAATGTATTTGTGTCTGTCACTCAGTCGTGTTTGACTCTTTGCAACTCTATAGACTGTAGCCCGCCAGGCTCCTCTGTCCATGGAATTCTCCAGGCAAGAATACTGGAGTGGGTAGCCATTCCCTTTTCCAGGGGATGGATCTTCCTGACCCAAGGATTAAACCCAGGTCTCCTGCATTGCAGGCAGATTCTTCATCATCTGGGCCACCAGCGAAGCCCCCAGTGGTGAATAAGATGGGCAATGAACAAATCAGAGGACTTCTGTGGCTATGTGATTCTGAAATCTAGCTTCTTGATTTCAGGTATCACTGAATAAAATATTCAAAGATGTACTATTGAAAGATGCAAAAATAAATAAGGGAATAATCATCACGGGACATCAAATACAGTGTAACAGGAACATTAAAAGAGGCTTTGACACCTCTTAACCAATAAACAAGGAATTATGCTTGCATTTTCAAGTAAATACTATTCACTAGTGTCTTACAGATTCCAGATTTACACACACTTATGTTTACTGTTCACAGCGAGGGAGGCCAAGCAGTGTCATGATAATTACTACCAACTGTCAGGCACTGCTGATGGAGTGCCAGGCTCTTTGCTGGGAACTTAAAATCTGTGATCTTGGGGCTTCCCTGGTGGTCCAAGGGCTAAGACTCCGAGCTCCCAATGCAGGGGCTGGAGAGCCGCTGGTTGGATAACTACATTCCACAAGCTGCAAAAAGTTCATATGCTACAACTAAAGATCCTGCATGCCACAACAAAGATCAAAGATCCTGAGTGCCGCAACTGAGACCCAGAGCAGCCAAATTAAACAGACAGATAACGTGTGGTATCATTTTACAAAGTAACTATCATCATCTCCATCTCTCAAGTGAGGAGCCTGTGGCTTAGAATTTATGTGACATGCCTCGAGCTGCGTGGCTGACAGGTGGCAGAGGCAGGCTAGTTCCCATGTTAGTGTGACTTTAAAGCTTGTGCGTCCCCTTCACTCCCACTGCACGGCCTAATTTCTTGAAGTCTCACAACCATCTTAATCTCAGGGTCCTTGCCCCATACTTGAAGTCATCCTTAGCTTTCTAATAACCCATTCCCTTCCGATTCCATGGAAACTGTCTTTCTAAGGATTGTGGGGGGATGGATCACAAATAAGCAAATATAAAAACATGTAACTATTAATAGCAATATAATTCACACCCTGTATCCAGTACTGTTCCTGGTGTCACAAGCTCCTGCAGTGCCTTTCATACTGAAATCTACTTCGAAATAACCACCATAAAAGTTCAAAGCAATGCCAGCTTTATATACATAATCATCTCATGTAATCCTCACAACAGTCCTAGAAAATCCGTAACACTGTCCTCAGTTTATAAAGATAAGCAGAAGCTTATTAAAGAACTTGCCCAAGGTCACACTATAGGTAGTGCAGCAATGTGATTCCAGAGCCTAAACTTTCCATTTCTATAACACAGCATATATTCCTGTGATGGTTATATATGTTTTTTTTAAATACCAAAAAATATTTGACCTGAATTTGTGTATTTGTAGAAATTTTCATATAGAACTGCTTATATTCTGCTCATACATCAGTCAGAATTATATACTTTTAGTCTGTGGCACTTCATTTAATAAGAAGAAAATGTTAATCAGCATACTTAACATTTTCATACGTTTTTATTACTTGCACCAGGGAACTTCAGATCTATGTGAAGAAGTAGCTGAACAATACATATTTTCTTCAATAGCTTCGCATCCTAAGAAAATAGGATGTTTTGTGATGGTTAAAATCAAAATTATTTAGGGTCCAATGTTGTAAGAGAGTTGGTATTCAACCTTTTTACAATCCTCATTTAGAAGCAGCTAGAGTATCTTTCAGTTTATTTGTTTGTAAAAACAAGTATCTGATACCAGTTTAATGAAATAAGTGAATCGCAAAAAGTTATAAAATAAATGGGAAAAGTATAGAGGCAAACAGGTTAATACAGGAATCACCATCTGGTATTTCTCATTCCTCTCAACTTGCTATTTCTATCCTTCAAAGTAAACATACAAATCATTTTCGAAAAAGGGCTATAGGAAGGGAACAGAAAAATGAAAAATATACGAGAGAGTATATCTACAGAATCTATACATTTGTCTTATTTTTTCATCTACATGTNAAGAAAATGTTAATCAGCATACTTAACATTTTCATACGTTTTTATTACTTGCACCAGGGAACTTCAGATCTATGTGAAGAAGTAGCTGAACAATACATATTTTCTTCAATAGCTTCGCATCCTAAGAAAATAGGATGTTTTGTGATGGTTAAAATCAAAATTATTTAGGGTCCAATGTTGTAAGAGAGTTGGTATTCAACCTTTTTACAATCCTCATTTAGAAGCAGCTAGAGTATCTTTCAGTTTATTTGTTGGTAAAAACAAGTATCTGATACCAGTTTAATGAAATAAGTGAATCGCAAAAAGTTATAAAATAAATGGGAAAAGTATAGAGGCAAACAGGTTAATACAGGAATCACCATCTGGTATTTCTCATTCCTCTCAACTTGCTATTTCTATCCTTCAAAGTAAACATACAAATCATTTTCGAAAAAGAGCTATAGGAAGGGAACAGAAAAATGAAAAATATACGAGAGAGTATATCTACAGAATCTATACATTTGTCTTATTTTTTCATCTACATGTGATACTTACTAATTACTTCCTTTATTTTAGAGACAAGCTCAAAACAAACCAGGCAGCAATGCTTGTAATCAGTTGACTGAACACCACAGCATCTAGACTGGGAAGTGGGCAAGCTCCCACTTTTAATCAATACACCAAACAGAGACCTGACCCACTTACCAATTGGTACTTGTTCAGGTTGGCTGAGAGAAACAAATGCTGATGTGTCATCAATCCAAGATATCTGAATGTTACCTGAAACATTGAATTAAAAGCAAAGTAAGGATTTAGCCATTTAAATAGCTATCAGATTTATCTGATACATTTCAGAACATTCATCTATTTAAAGAGAGATGAGGTGTTAGTTTAAAAGATGATCAAAATCTCAGCACTACAGAGAAATAAAACTTAAATCTATCACAGTAGCTGCTGCTGCTAAGTCGATTCAGTTGTGTCCAACTCTGTGTAACCCCATAGATGGCAGTCCACCAGGCTCCACCGTCCCTGGGATTCTCCAAGCAAGAACACTGGAGTGGGTTGCCATTTCCTTCTCCAATGAGTGAAAGTGAAGTCATTCAGTCGTGTCCGACTCTTCGAGACCTCATGGACTGCAGCTCACCAGACTCCTCCATCCATGGGACTTTCCAGGCAAGAGTACTGGGGTGGGTTACCATTCCCTTCTCTGATCACAGTAGCTGCTACAGTTAAAACTTCAAGAAAGCAGAAAAACCAGGAAAACCAGAAGAATCTTCTAAAATTTGTTTTAAAAACAAAGAAATAAAAAAAGATCTTTCTGGATTAAATCCTGAGGCAGTTTATCATTCAACGCAATCTCCTGCCAGGGTTAGAGACTTTTTTCCAATCAAATCAGGAGTAGGGAGTTCCCTGGTGGTCTAGTCGTTAGGATTCGGTACTTTCACTGCTGGGGTCAGGACTGAAAATAAGCAAACAAAAACTAATGAAGACTTAAATAAATGAAGGACTATGCCAGGTTCATGTACTAAAAGACTAAAAGTCCATGAACCTGGTATATTTTTAAAAGGATCACTAGTGAAAATCAGAGAGCATGTGTGTAAGAAATAAGAGAAAGTCAGTGCTGATCTCAAGGCCAGGGAAAGAACTCAAATAACAAAAAAACAGATAGGGGATAAGGACGAGGAGAAGAGGGCATCAGAGAGAAGAAACCAAGATAGACCAATACAGAAAAGAAACACACGGAGGGACAGAAAGCAGTATAGTGGCACAAAATGACTTTCACATACAGAGACAAGTCCTCTCCAAAGGCAAAACGCACACAGAATGGAATACAGGAGAGTGGACAGAGCGGGAGAGGAGCAGAGGGCCGGGAGCTGGAGAAAACCCAGGGGCAAGCAGAGATCTACCCACTACTCTCTTCCTGAAAAAACACAGAAGACTGGAATGGATTTTTTTTTTAATGGCTAAACATCAGCAAAACTTAGTGATGAAAAAATGTCTTATTATCTATTAAAATTTTTGAAGGCTTCGGAACACTTGAAAACTGCTTTGTGTCTCCTTCACAGGAAAGAACTTTCACTTCCTGCTGCACCACGGGTGCCAGGTCTTTCTCAATTACAAAAGTCACTACCATTACTTCCTTAGCTCTCTACCTTGTATGTTTTTTTTAGACAGATAGTATGTGGGGGCTTCCCAGGTGGCTCAGTGGAAAAGAATCCACCTACCAGTGCAAGAGATGTGGAGCCCCTGGAGGAAGAAATGGCAACCCACTCCAGTAGTCTTGCCTGGGAAATCCCAGGGACAGAGGAGCCTGGTGGGCCACAGTCCATGGGGTTGCAAAGAGTTGCACACAACTTAGTGACTCAACAATATTTAACGTTTCTCAGGTAGTTTACTCTAGGCCACGTACTATTCTGAATGCATTCCACAGATCAGCTCATTCGATCATCCTGACAAGCCTATTAAATAGGCAGCAGCATCACCATCATCATCTCCAAGGAGGAAACACAGAGAGCTTACCTGTTCAGCATCACACAGCTAACCTTTCTTTAATTAAAATGAAAAATATTTTACTCAGAGCATCCTGCTGAATTTAGCCAATTAAAGCTTAAGTAAATAGGGGTAAGAGCAACATGAGATGGGAAACAACAGCCAAAGCTTACCAAAGCAATGTACTGTGAAATCTCATTGCATTTAAATTAAAAAGCAGGACTAGAATTTCAGAAATCATTTAAACTATCTGCAAAGATTAGGATAACCTGCCAGAAATATATTTGCATACACTTACGTTCCTAAAAATTGCATGTTTTTTACTTATAAAAGCTAATGTATGTTTATTTTAAGAAATATTGAAAAGCACAAAGAGGAAGAAAAAAATCCTACCTAAAGCATTCAGTGATAAGAGCATGGTGCATCCTCTCAGTTTGATTTCCACAAAAATGATGTTAGTTATATAGGAATTCTACTTTGTATCTGCTTTTTACTCTGAATGCTAAAATATAAACATTTTACCATCTTTTAACAAACTCTTTCTAAAACGGCTACATACTAAGCTGTTGGGGAGACACATTCACTAAACATGCTTATTATTGGACATTCAGGTTTTTGCTGCTTCCATTTTAATCATGAATTTCCAGAGATGACAGTTTAAATACTTTGTTTGTTAAAATTAAGAGACACTGCTGAAGACTTATAATCGGAATGGCCTTTATAAACCCTAATCAGAAGACTGTTCAATTTAATCTAACTGGCTGACCTGATAAAAAAGGTAACAGAAGAACCTACCCCATACTTGGTCCTCTCAAACACCTGTGCTTGTCTGCTGGACTATTCGATATTGAGCAGCAACTGCCTGCTCTTATGAAACAGGCATTCTCTTTCCATTTCATCTTAACAATGATTCAGCCTAGACTTCTTCCCCATGGGTCGTCAGTTAGGGGCTAACTGTTCTTGATTTCCATGGATATAGATGAGTAACAGCTCTACTGCGGGATGCTAGCAAAAAGTCCTCAGATCATATTGGCATAAGAAAACAGCATACCAAGCTCCAAAAACTCTCTGAGTGAGATGAAAACTTTGCATATTAATCCCCTTTTATGTCCAAGCTAAAGCCATCTATATACTCTGACCACCTAGACTGTAAGAGGAGCAGGACCCTAAAAAAACATCTATACTTATTCTTGACTTACCAAAGGCACTGAAAAGCTGGTAAAGGTCGCTGGTTTTCCATTCTTTGGGGAATGTCACATGAAGGACGTGATCACGTTTAGGCTGCACTACAAAACAAATTTTTGATGAAAGGTTGATGGCTGAAAAGTAGACAGCTGACCAGTAGTTTGTCGAAGAAACTGAGCCCAGGGTAACTTGGAGAATCATTATGAAAGCCTTGCAGTTACTAAATGAGCCTTAATGTCCATGTTTATCTAAATTTAAAAAAAAAAAGCACTGTCCAAACTGAATGGACTATTTGAACAGACTCAGTCCTGAGTCACAATCTTGTTTTCTAATCCCACACCCGCCACTTGACTGTGCAACTCAAGAGCCAGAGAAATAACCACTAGTGGTTATTTCCTGGGGATGACAAGACTCAGCCCACAGAATTGGTACAAGGATGACAGGTTTGAGCATTAAAACTGATACGAAGTGCAACACAGTATGTCCTCAAACTTCTACTGCAGTGACTATTATCATCGTGTATAAAGTGTAATTCCTCTGTTTCTATATGCCTATGGCATATATTAAGGCAATTTACTAAGGCTACAAAAACTGTAATGGGAAAGAACAATCAGAAGAGCAACAACTACCTCTCAAACAGCGTGGTTTTCCGAGGTCTTCAAAGAGAAAAAAAAAAACCTAACCACAAAACTTAAATATATACATACTCCAACAATTGGAAAATAGAAAATGTACTGTTATTGTCACAGCTAGTATATCTTGAAATCTATTACATATACAATGTATTTATAGAAAATCATGAACTCAGAGTGCTGAGTGAAAATGAAGTAATGATGAGAAGATATATATTTTTTTTAATTCAACTCATGTATAAACTAGAAAATACAAGTAAAGAGATGGGTTAATCAAGGCCCAAGGGTAACATTAACTTAAGCATACTATTCATATCAACCACAAAATCACTGGCTATTTTTAAGTGAATAAAGCTCTTTCTTCAGTAATTCTGTTCCTGTTATCCTTTCCAGACCACACACTTAAATGTGCAGATGCAATGAGAAAATAAAAATTCACTTACAGTCTGGTCCTTCCAAGTTTAGATAGGGAATATCCATGACTCTCATAAGAAATAGCCTACCAANTTCATATCAACCACAAAATCACTGGCTATTTTTAAGTGAATAAAGCTCTTTCTTCAGTAATTCTGTTCCTGTTATCCTTTCCAGACCACACACTTAAATGTGCAGATGCAATGAGAAAATAAAAATTCACTTACAGTCTGGTCCTTCCAAGTTTAGATAGGGAATATCCATGACTCTCATAAGAAATAGCCTACCAAAAGAAAACAAAAATGGATAATGGACTAACTTCTTTAAAAAAGCAACTGATATAAATACTTAGAAAATTCTTTCATAGAAGCTCCTTAATTATATTACCTTATTTCTAAAATCACTTTGAAGAGTCTTAAGATCCACTTTACATCTTTCTCTAGGGCTAAATATTAGTCAGACGCGATTGAGCACACTTCTTGAGTCTGAAGTATTTATTATAAATAGAAAACAAAAACTGGTATCCCCAACACCTACAACAGTTCCTAGCACTCAGAAGCTACTCAATAAATATTAGCTAAATGAATAAAATTAGTCATCAAAGAGTCAAAACGAAGTCCTCTGCTGAACTGCCCTGTTAGTCCAGAAAAACTGAGAGAAAATGAGCCCTACAGTGTGCCGATCATCTTAACCCCCTTGAACAACTGTCCCCACAAATCGCAAACGTAATCCCTATGGACCGGTGTTTTGTGAGCTAGGAATGTGTCACCAGTGTCTTCTTTTTTTAAACTGAAATGCCATCATTGGATGAGTACTAATCTTACTGGGTAAACTGTCATTACTCCCATTTAAAACATATTAAAAGCATGAAGCAAAATAATCCTTGGTAAAAACAAACAAAAAACCTATCACACTGATAGAAATCACGGCAGTCATTTATGTATACTTTTAAAATGGATACAAAGGCACTTTTTAGAAGAGTGCTTCTAAATTACAGCGCTCCATAATGCTATTCAATTTGCTTTTATTTGCAAGATTGTGGGCAAAATATCAGGCATTCTGTTGTCTATAAGATGATTTTAATGAGTTTTATTTAGATAACGGCGTATTGTGCATTTCTGGTAGCAATTGCATTATACAGCAAATTAAAAAGGCAATCCAAGTGCCCAACGAGCAATTAGTTTGGCTTCACTGACCTGCAATTAAGGCACATTATTACCAGGCATTCAAAAGCCAGGCAGGGCATGATCCAGTTTACAAATGGAGACATCAGCATGAATACCACTGTTCTGTGAACGCCAGAAAAAACAAAGTCCTGGTACTCTGCGGTTTGAGGACTTGTTGCTTAGCCTACAATTTAATAAACCAAATCCTATGGCTAAGAAACCAAATTTATTTTTAGTTCACTAATTTAGGCTCAAGTGTACTATTCTGGATCTGGTAGCCGGTTCACCCAGTTTAATCGATACCGCCTGCAATGCCAGAAAACAATGAGACATATAAAAGCATAGACTCCCCTCGAAAGTGGCTGTTATTACTACTGACAACCAGAACCTGATGAGTTAGTCCTGGGTTAGAAGGATCAATATTTTTATGGTTCACATAATTCTCAGTTTTCCATTTAGTAAATTGAGAGATGGCTCCCAACTCTACGCCAAAAAAAAAAAAACAAAACCCAAAACAACTTTCAGTAAAAGTTGAAGAAACATATCAACCACTATAAAAATAAATTGTGTACCCAAACTTCAACAGAATAAAAACTGAATCAACAAGCTGTTCACTGTTGTATCTTCAAAGGCACCAGTAATCAAAATCAATCTCCAGATTCAACAATGTGTGTGGGTGGGTAAATTACAGTTCATCATTCCAACAGAATTAATTTCAAGATAACTTTCAAAAAATTCAAAACATCAGTAACTTGCAGGACAATTTTTAATGTTTTTAAAAAAGCACAACATTTTATACTATTGTGACAGCTTTGTAAAACACCCGGTATCATTAAACCAAAAATAAAAAATANTGCATTAATCACTGAAGAAGGCTTTCTTATCTCTTCTTGCTATTCTTTGGAACTCTGCATTCAGATGCTTATATCTTTCCTTTTCTCCTTTGCTTTTTGATAGGCATCTTGATAGGAATGCAAATTCCTGGGCCCCACCCACCTAAGTCCTACTGACTCATAACCTGGGAACTGAAAATCACTGGATTCACAGAAAAAAAGTATGTTTAAGACTGTTAATTTCCACAAATGATGATTCACTGATCAGCTGGGTAATAATGACTTGTGTCAACTTCTTCAAAAAGGTATTAGTTTTAATGATTTGTTTGCAGTAAATTATTTTGACTTAAGAGAAACACAAAACTATCACAACAAACGTCAAGGACTCCCTCAACATCCAGGCAGCAATAACACAAGGCTTCCACCATTCCCTGAAACCAGGAGGTCAATTGTGGCAAACAGCTAGGTCCTCTGCAAGAGGTCAATTGGGGGAAACAACTGCTGACCACTGTTTTCCTCATTTTGAAGAAGAAAGTAAAAAAAAGACAGCATAAACTACTCTCTTGGCAACTCACTGGCAAAAGTCCAACCCTTTCTATNCTTCCACCATTCCCTGAAACCAGGAGGTCAATTGTGGCAAACAGCTAGGTCCTCTGCAAGAGGTCAATTGGGGGAAACAACTGCTGACCACTGTTTTCCTCATTTTGAAGAAGAAAGTAAAAAAAAGACAGCATAAACTACTCTCTTGGCAACTCACTGGCAAAAGTCCAACCCTTTCTATGACTTGGCGACAAAGCAGCCCCTCCGTCATCACAAGCTTTAGCCACTAATACAGCCCCCAAGGCTGGCACACACACACACACACACACACACACACACACACACAGACTCTCCAAACTTGTCAAAATTCTCCGACCTTACCAACAAGCTTCAGACCCAGGTTTTGGCAAGCACAAGACACACTGAGCAGCTCAAAAGAGGTACACTAAGGTCAAAGGGTATTCTGTGATGACACTAGAGCTTGTCTGGACTGTGGCTTATCCGAATCCTTTGCAGTTGTCCAATGTGGAAATGGATGGCAAACAGTGCTGGTATTAACCTGCTTTATACAGCTGTGCTCAAGAAAACATAAAGGGCAAAGGTGACATTTAAATGCAGACAGGAAGTCCTGAAGGTGATTCAGGAATATTTTGCACAGAGGCTCAAACCTCTGGGAACCAAAAAGATCATTACGGTTTGTTAAAATTCCACATGACCGAGTCTACACGTAAAGCCAATAATTTTATTCAGAAATGAAAGGAAATATTTCATTTTGCTCCTGCAGCAGCACGGTTTCCACTGCTGCTAAGTGATAGCAGGAAAAAGATAGTGGATCAATGACCTGCACTTGGGGCCACCCAAAGAAGTGATTGGCAGGACTTCCCTGGTAGTCCAGGGTCTAAGACTCTGCACTCCCAGTGCAGGGTGGCCCTGGGTTCGATTCCTGGTCAGGGAACTAGATCCCACATGCTGCAACTCATGATCCCACAGGAGTTCGCGTGCCTCAACTAAGGATCCTGCATGCCGCAACAAAGACCCGGCAGAGCCAAATAAATAAATTTAAGAGAAAAAAGAAAAGAGACAACTGGCAAAAACCCAGTATTATCCAGTGCAGGGCAGTGGCTGTGCAGCTGACAGATGGCCGGACACTTGGGTTAGGCTGTACGTGGACCACGATGCTCACCTGACTCACCACTGAAGACCAGCAACACCATGCTGCTAACCACGAGTGTTGTCTTTTGAAAAATCCTTTATTGAATTTTTTTTAAGTTACCAAATTATATAACAGTACAATCTCAATTAATACATGAAACAGAGATAGAAAACACATTAGCAGGAAATACGCCAAATGACAGTTTTGTTTTGTTTCATTTTGGCTGGTGGAATTTCAAGTGGGTAATTTGTGCTTCAATCAGGATAAGAATATATTACTTTTTAAAAGGACAAGGTTCCTGACTAAAATAAGTTTTTGGTATGGCCTCCTCTGATCCTCTGGTGTCTGGAGGACAGGCACCAAGTCCTATCATACAGGGAACAAGGAAGCAGCTTTTTCCTGCTCTGGTGGCTTACCCTTGGCCATCGTGGGAACAGAGACAGATTCAGACCCCAAGTTTCCCCNTTTAAGTTACCAAATTATATAACAGTACAATCTCAATTAATACATGAAACAGAGATAGAAAACACATTAGTAGGAAATACACCAAATGACAGTTTTGTTTTGTTTCATTTTGGCTGGTGGAATTCCAAGTGGGTAATTTGTGCTTCAATCAGGATAAGAATATATCACTTTTTAAAAGGACAAGGTTCCTGACTAAAATAAGTTTTTGGTATGGCCTCCTCTGATCCTCTGGTGTCTGGAGGACAGGCACCAAGTCCTATCATACAGGGAACAAGGAAGCAGCTTTTTCCTGCTCTGGTGGCTTACCCTTGGCCATCGTGGGAACAGAGACAGATTCAGACCCCAAGTTTCCCCATTACTGCTGCTGCTGCTGCTAAGTCGCTTCAGTCGTGTCCAACTCTGTGCGACCCCATAGACGGCAGCCCACCAGGCTCCCCCGTCCCTGGGATTCTCCAGGCAAGAACGCTAGAGTGGGTTGCCATTTCCTTCTCCAATGCACAAAAGTGAAAAGTGAAAGGGAAGTCGCTCAGTCATGTCTGACTCTTAGCTACCGCATGGACTGTAGCCCACCAGGCTCCTCCGTCCATGGGATTTTCCAGGCAAGAGTAATGGAGTAGGGTGCCACTGCCTTCTCCGTTACTAGTCTTACACTAAAGGCCTCACCTCCTCTCTGCCAGGTACCCTCTCAGGTGCATGTGAGCTAAATCGCTTCAGTCGTGTCCAACTGTGCAACCCCGCCAGGCTCCTCTGTCTGTGAAATTCTCCAGGCAAGAATATTGGAGCAACTTGCCACTTCTTCCTCCGGGGAATCTTCCTGACCCCGGGATTGAACCCACGTCTCTTACATCTCCTGACTGGCAGGCGGGCAGGTTCTTTACCACTGGTGCCACCTGGGAAGCCCATACCCCCTCACATTGGACTTCTAACCTGAGCTCTTCACACAGCCTTATGTGAATCACTGAGCCTGCAGTCCCCACAGGAGCCTCTAAGGGACAAATGAGGACGCGTGTCCTCAATCACCTCTAGTGCAAGAACTCGAGATGCACGATTTCAGACATAGGCTTTTGTTGGTAATTTTTGGCAATGCTCTAAGGGCTGATTAAATTATAGCTTCGTGCAGCGGGGCACAGTCCAGATATAAGAAACGAGGTTGCTTTCTGAGAGAAGCTCTGGGTGGGCTGAGGAAGGCAACCAGGATGAAGGAGCAGAGAAGACAGCCATGCTGCTACAGGTCAAAGGACAACCTTTCCACGACTGCAGTGCAGAACCAGCTGCTACCGGGGCCTCAGGCCTCGCGGTCACATCTGCCCCCACACACCATGATCACCATCAGGAAAACCCTGTGAATCGGCGCATCTTAGGGGTGAGTGAAATGAGGTATCTGAATACAAGAGCTTTATTTTCTGTAAGGTCAGATCTGTACACATACACACAGGCTTGAATGATCTAGAAGGATTTCTGATGTTACAGCCTGTCTTCATAAAAGAGGATAGTGTTTACTCTGGTTCTGCCTGAGCAAAAGGAAAACTCTCCAGCCCCCAAACTTTTCATTCTTCCACTTAGAAACTCAGTACTTCATTTAAAGAGTAAACAAGTACATTTGTTCAAGACTACACGTCTCTTCCTAAAAAGCTTTACCTCAAAGAACAGATTTCCAAGCAAAACTGCACTCCTCTTATGCCACTGCAGAGCGGAATACGGAGATGCTGAGTGCAATCTCGTCTCAACACGATTTGAGTGGTGAATTAATTTGCACCTAACTCCAAGTCCCAAGCCTTCCAGAGGAAAATTGAAACCTTTAACGACTGCCAGCTCTACTGTTCTTGCAAATGGTCTTGCTATTTCCTTCAGGGCACAGCAGTAAAAAGCACTTCATGAGAACCCTGTATGCAAGCGCTCATCATTATACATATTTATGCACCATAAAAAACTAATTTTATCATCTAGGGTAGGAAGCATGCAGACATCGCTCACAAAATAAGCTCATTTATTTTGCTCACTAAAGCTCTTGTGTAAAATGAGAGGGCAACCACTGGGTAGAGGAGTCACTGTGGCACCAGTTATTTTCATTTCACCCAGGGCGGGGAGAGGGCTGCACGTGCAATTTCCACTCTAGTCACTTGATGTCTTGACAAACAGAGCATTACCCCACATTTGTCCCAAAGCCAACTCATGTCCCTTCTCGAAGATGTAACGCAAGAAACAAGGTGGGGTGTGGGAAACAAAGGCAAAAGGAAAGAAAGTCAGCAGCTTGTTTAAACAGTCTCCATCAAATGAACCATATCAAATTACATCAAATAAAAGTGTTAAACTAAACATGGTACAAAGGCAACAGCTGCTGGACCTATACAACAGCAGACTGTAAAATGTCAGAGGAAACTGGTCACGCTCGATCCGGTGGCCCAAGTCAACATCTTTTAGAATTGCTGCTTAAGCCAAACATGCAGAGAAAGACATCTTTCAGTGACACTAGCACTATCTCTTAAGAAAACATCCTACTGTCAAGCTGTCTCTTAAGAGACTGATGCTCTGGAGGAAGAATCCTCTCCCCAGCTGAGGACAGACCTGGGTTATCCCAGACTCAACTGTTTCTGGGGCCCTCAGCAGATGGCCTCAGCTTGCAAATGAGGGACCTTATTACCTACCTCCTCAGGGATGCTGTCAGAGAAGGCAATGGCACCCCACTCCAGTACTCCTGCCTGGAAAATCTATGGACAGAGGAGCCTGGTAGGCTGCAGTCCACGGGATCACTAAGAGTCGGACATGATTGAGCAACTTCCCTTTCACTTTTCACTTTCATTCACTGGAGAAGGAAATGGCCACCCACTCCAGTGTTCTTGCCTGGAGAACCCCAGGGATGGGTGAGCCTGGTGGGCTGCCGTCTATGGGGTCGCACAGAGTTGGACACAACTAAAGTGACTTAGCAGCAGGGATGCTGTCAGAAATTATAGTCGCTGTGGGTGAAATACTCTGAACCATGGAAGATGTTCAATGGAGAAGATACTTGGCAGCTAGTCTCAATTACCTCGTGGCTCAGCTGGTAAGGAGTCTGCCTGCAATGTAGGAGACCCGGGTTTATCCTTGGGTTGGGAAGATCCCCTGGAGAAGGAAATGGCAACCCACTCCAGTATTCTTGCCTGAAAAATCCCACGGACGGAAGAGCCTGGCAGGCTACAGTTCATGGGGTTGCAAAGAGTTGGACAGGACTAAGCAACTTCACTTCTCTTTACTTCTTTTCTTCTAAATNTGATGTATGGCAAAACCAATACAATATTGTAAAGTAATTAACCTACAATTAAAATAAATAAATTTATATATTAAAAAAAAGAGAAACACAAGCAGGGTCTGCACTTTTGCACACGTGGGTCACCCAGTGAACGACATGGTTCAACATGAAGCATGGCTACTGGTAACTGAGACAATAAGCGTGGTTCACGTCCAGCACCAGCAAAAGGAGGTTCTGCACGGATCTGCTGTATTTTGTTTTTTTACAACCCTTCAGTTTAAAAAATCTCTCTGATGTCAAAGGTGAAGCACAGGCATATTAGCAGGAAGAACTTACTGCCCGCAAATGGTTGATCTCCATGGAGGAAAAGGGAGAAGACATCAGTGTGCTTTATCTCAGGCACTGTAATCACTCCTCCTACTCGCCACTTATCATTGNTTTTTACAACCCTTCAGTTTAAAAAATCTCTCTGATGTCAAAGGTGAAGCACAGGCATATTAGCAGGAAGAACTTACTGCCCGCAAATGGTTGATCTCCATGGAGGAAAAGGGAGAAGACATCAGTGTGCTTTATCTCAGGCACTGTAATCACTCCTCCTACTCGCCACTTATCATTGCTTTGTGTACCTATACAACCTTCCATAATTGGATTCATCTGCATAACAAAACTTTCTAAAATGTTTCAAATCAAAGCAATCTTGCTTCTATTATGTACCAATCTGACATACTTCATTGTCTTGATTTTTCTTACACAAACACTAAAAGGTGTACAGGAAACGTGGATGCTTCACATTTGCTCCAGTTTTAAATCGGCACTTCAATCCATTCTCTTCTCTATCATGAAACTAAAAACATAAAAACTCATGCTGCTATGATATCTACTGTTTCGAATTTCCCAGCATGTCAAATTCTCTTGTACTTCAGGAAAGGAAAATAATAGACCCTGGCCACCTACCAAGTCGGAGGAACTATCAAAGTCCTTTTGCATCTCATGTGACTTTTGTAACTTACATGGGAGGGGGACAGTTCCAGTCCTGTTTTTATAGAGGAGGAAATGAATTGTCTTATCTTCAGCTTAGATGGAACACATGGCCCTGTCATCCTAGGAAGACTCCTGTTGAAATTCAGAATGCTGCGGGACTTCCTTGGTGGTCCAGTGGTTAAGAATCTGCCTTTTGATGCAGGCAGTGTGGGTTCGATCCCTGGTCCAGGGGCTAAGATCCCACATGCCTCATCACCAAGAAGCCAGAGCATAAACAACTGAAGCAATACTGTAACAAATTCAATAGAGACTTTTAAAAAAAATCATTAAAAAAAAATTCAGAACACTTGTGCCAAGCATGACGCAGCTGTCCTATATAGTAAAGTGCAGGCACTTCTTCCTTTTTAATCCTACTACTTAGAGATTGGCCAAAATAAGATACGTGCTCACTTCCTTCCTCCTTCTAAGAACTGGGGAAAATCGAAAATAACCTTTCCCCAAAACCCTTCATAAAAGGTTATCTATTAATACAAGAGACCTCAAGGGGTCTTGTAGAAACAGATGGCTGTTAATAAAACATAACACTAAAGTCTGATTATGTGCTTTCTGTCGTGCAATAAAAAGTATAAGCCAAGAGTATTTTTAGCTCCTTCCGGGCCTAAAAGGATTTGACAAAGGATCTTCTCTAAGTCTGGTTTTCTATGCATTGATGAAAACTGACCAAGGTCATAAAAGAAGGTAAACCAATTCCTGAGCAGAGAGCCCACAACATAGAGGAAGAGCACGCTGCACACAGCCTGTCATTAGCAGTGGCCTCATCCCAATTTCCATCATTCAGCAATGTTAGGACTTTCATTCTGAGTCCAAAAAGGAAGGGAGAAACACACGAGGTGCCCAGGAAAGGAAAGAGACAAACGGTACCTTGCAAAGTCTACTGGGACATTTCCCTGGACAAACTGGGCTTAGAAAGTGCCCTGTAGTACACCCCATTTCTGCAATCTGCTCAAGCACCAACTGTCTTGGGATCTTCTCAATAGCGGACTTGGTAAAGCTTCCCCAAAAGAAACACCTAACGCAGTCAGATGCTAATTTAAAATAATGCAGAAACAGGCTGGGTTTATCTTCACTCAAGGTTTACTTTTTGAACATTAATCTTGTGAGAGCACAGCAAAATATTATTTGCACATGTAAGTCATCTCATGTCCACCCAAATTCGTATTAAGGCTATGCGTGTTTGGTTAAGCTTACGTTGAGAAAAGCCAGGTGCCAAAAAGAAGGCTGTGTGCCAAAGAATTGATGCTTTCAAACTGTGGTGCTGGATAAGACTCTTGAGAGTCCCTTGGACAGCAAGGAGATCAAACCAGTCAACCCTAAAGGAAATCAACCTTGAATACTCATTGGAAGGACTGAAGCTAAAGCTGAAGCTCCGATACTTTGGCCGCTTGATGCAAAAAACTGACTCATTGGAAAACATTAATGCTGGGAAAGATTGAGGGCAGGAGGAAAAGAGGGTGACAGAGGATGAAATGGTTGGATGGCATCACCGATTCAGTGGACACAGTTTGAGCAAACTCTGGGAGATAACAAAGGACAGGAAAGCCAGGCATGTTGTGCTCCCTGGGGTTGCAAACAGTCCGAACAACGACAAAAACAAACCCTCAGAAAAATTTAGATTCTTCTAAAATCAACCGCTTGAGATAATACTGATAGCAATTGTTGGACGTCTTTTTACAAGAGCAATCTTGAAGAAAAGTAACAAAACCAAGGTTTAATATCATAAATGAAACCTGCATTTAAGTAAGAATGGGTCAATATTGGCTTCCCAGGTGGTGCAGTGGCAATGAATGCACACGCCAATACAGGAGATGCGGGTTTGATCCCTGGGTCAGGAAGATCCACTGGAGGAGAAAATGGAACCCCACTCTAGTATTCTCGCCTGGGAAATCCTATAGACAGAGAAACCTGGTGGGCTACAGTCGAAGGGGTCACAAAGAGCTGGACACGTCTGAGCAACTGAACACGCATCTACTCACAACATCAAAAGCAACCGCTTTTCCCATTTTCTTAATGGGTTCAGAATGGGTGGTACCTAACCAAGCTAGTCCAATATAGAATAAAAATAGTCCTTATTTTGCCCTTTAAATCCTGCTAGAATCTTTCTTCCCTTCAAAGATAAAGAAACAATTCTTCCTTCACAGATAGGGAAAAATAGAGAAAAAATCAAATTGGGCAAGAATTTTCAGTGCAATATCACAGGAGGATTCCTAAACCTCAACAATTTTTGGTATGCATCTAGGTTTTAGCAAAAAAATAATCTGAATGGACACCAGCCCCATTTAAAAGTGAAGTTATGTGTTTACTGCCCAGTTCTTCTGAGTAATATCTTTGCACATAATTAGCAATACTAAATTGATCTAGAAGTCTTATTTAAACTTTTAAAGGGCTTCCCTTGTGCCTCAGCTGGTAAAGAATCCTCCTGCAATGCAGGAGACCTGGGTTCTATCCTTGGGTTGGGAAGATCCCCTGGAGAAGGGAACACCTACCTACTCCAGTATTTTGATCTGGAGAATTCCATGGACTATGGGGTCACAAAGAGTTGGACACGACTAAGCAACTTTCACTTCACTTAAACTTACAAACCAAAGCCTACTTTGACTGCTGTTCATTTTGGCCACACAGATGACTGATAAACAAGAGACAGACTCTATCTACCCGCATTTGCAACCATCACCTGACTTTATTAGGAGCTGATTTTAGTGCGGAAGCAGGATTATTGTTTTAAATATTTAAACAGGAGTAAACATCTCCCCAGGTGCAAAATACTGCTGAACGACAAACTTAACATCACACGCATAAAAATGCCAGAAAGGCCACAATCCAAATGTATTTAATGTCACTCACAGGTTCCATGGTTGATGCCATAAGCGGTCCTAAGATTTACAAAGATAAACACTGCCCCCAATTTAGAATTAAGGGGTTAGAAAATCCCATTTTGAACTGGATAGACAGCAAGAACTCAAATGGTGGCAGAATTAATTTTCCATGCAGAAAAATTCAACTTAATTTTCAATATACACTACATTGTTACCCAGTCCTCTTTGAAAGATTTTTTTGACGTGAAAGATGTTTTTGAAAAGTCAAACACATTTACCTCTGAACCTCCACAGAAAAGAACAAAGATTTAAAAAGGAAGAAGCCACAGGATGACAGAATTCACTAACTCAGACTACACAGATTCCAAGCCTGTAGGAATCCAGATGTTTGGAATTAACTTCTGACTGCAGCATGGCACCTACGAACAAGCACTGAGATACCAGAATTTATACAGACTCGGGAGGAGACGGCATTCTTACTCAGGAAAGCACTGATAGAAATGCAAAATGCCACACATAAGGAAATGATGCCACCAAGCCGACCCTGAAATGGCTCTCTCAGAAGTGGTGAGTGATATAGGCTGCCCACTTCTGTCTGGCTCACCTAAACCTCCCAGAACCAGCCCTGCAAAGACAGCTGGGGTAGAGACGAAGGCTTGGGGCCCTGGCACAAAGCCATGCTGTGGCCGGCTGGATGATCACATTCACAACTTTAGTCTCAACTGTGCCAAGAAAGCACCAGCCTCACTTTGAAGTAACAATCTAGAGATTCTTTGGAAATGCTCTGAGAGCAGACGTTTCCCTGCAATCACACTGACTTCCTCCGACGGTGAAGAAGCAACTTCACCGGATCCATTCAGATGAGGGCTCGGGATGCGATGACCATCAACCTGCTCCACAGGTTATCTGAGAAGTCATTTGTGTAACCAACGTCTTCTTAGAAAGGACATTATTTAATTAGATAATAATGCAAGCATGAAGAATAATCTCACTCGTAAAGCCTGTTGGGGTTAAGTTAGGTCTGACTGTGTACCCAGATATATACACAGAGACTCCCTTGTGGGTAATTTAAATTCTGAAGCCACCAGTCCTTTGTCTTGGAAGAGATGTGCTACCTTTCATAATGTTTTTTTTCCCTAGCAAATACTGAATACATTCTTTTCGAAAAGGTCAATTTCTATTTTTCAAAAAACATCTGAGTCACCAGCGATGAGAAATGTCTTATCTAAAAATGCCCGAGAGCTCCCAGTCATCCCTCACTGACATCCCAGATACTGGGCTCTTCCACCAGCAGAGGATGCTGGGGCACTGGGGCTCTGATTACTTACTTGTTAAAAAATGGTTCGATGAGTTTTGATCTGGCAGACACATGACTCTTTGGAGGACTAAGAAAAGAACCTAATAAAGAAAAGAAGCAGAATATCACATACAGTCAAGGAAAAACAAAGCCTGAAAAAAATATCCTGAAATCAACAGTATGGTTCTGCAAGGGTACAATAAGTGCTCATGTGGACCAAGTACCACAACCCCAGGTAAGCGTTTGATGGTTCTTCCTGTGTACTCCCCATCCCCGCTCCCAACCCCCTCCCCCTCCTCCCTCAAAATCCTCCCACTTCCTACTGGATGAGTGGATCCCAGGGAAAGGGTAGACAGGGAAGATCCCCTCTGGACCATGGTATGTTGGCAGAGACAGGTACAGTGTGTACCTAGGTAGTTGGCCATGGAGATGAAACACAGTCCTGTGATATAAGCATCATAGCCTGCCTCGTGGAGCTGTTCAGAAGCCGTGTCATAACTTGGAAAGCCTTCTGCACTTTCTAAAGAGAAAAAAGAAATAACAGTCTTCCCAAGGTCGTCACAAATCATGAAGACTGGTAAGCATGCTTCCCTGCCAAATCCAGATGTCTGTGCAGCAGAAATACCCTAAATAAGCAGAAAGAAAGCTATCTCCTTAATTCTCTCCACACAAGATCTTGAGATAACAGAGTCACTGAAAATGAGGGCTTTGGTCTAGACTAGCGAAGTGTCTTGGTTACGTTATCAAAGACTCAGCCACACGCCTCCCAANCAGATTTTAGCTCATTTTTCTTTACTGATGTATACCCCTTGCATAGCATTGTACACAAAACATAGAATGTACTCAATAAAAGTGTTAAAAAATAAAATAAAATAAAATAAAATAAAATTCTGCATAAGCAAAATAGATCTATGAGCATTTTATGGCTGAAACAAAAGAGTTTGGGGAAAAGGTTTTTATTATATGTAGAAAACTGTCACTAATACTTCTATTACACAACTCACTGTAAAGTGAGACATGCAGAATTATTGAATTAAAATGGCTGACAGCATCTTGTGATAAAGCATAAAGGAAAAGAATATGAAAAGCAATATTCATGTATAACTGAGTCACTTTGCTGTACAGCAGAAATTAATACAACACTACAAATCGACTATACTGCAATAAATTTTTTAAAAAAATAAAATAAAGTGGTTCATGCAGGAAATGGACAAACTGTAAATTGGGTCATACTTTTAATGGAAACACCACTGAAATATTGGTGAAAATGGCCACTAAAACACAGACTTTCCAACACACATGATTCTTGCTTTAACTACTCAGAAAATTGCTTAAGTGGCACCAATAGCAAATGCCTAAATTAGGCAATTCATTTCCCAAGTTTATTTGATCAGGAAGTCTAGAGCTGGAATGAGATTGCTCTCATTTTGAATTAACTTATTTATATACATAATTGCCATACCGCACTGCCTGCTCATACTCCTGACCCACTGAGACTACAATTCTCCTCAGCATTATTCGTGCTTCACAGGAAACTGCCATTTCCCATTAGCTTTTTGAGCCTATAAATACAGTCTGTATTTAGCTAGCTTGAAGTATTTACCAGCTTTTTCAATGGTTATCGTTAAATTAATGAACAATACATGAATAAGCGGTTTCAGTGCTAAGTCAAACAAAAAGACAATAAAGACTGTAATCTCTCAGTACCATTAGAAAGCCTCACAAGCAAGAAAAAATTAGAATTATGGCCAGTTCCAGGGCCAGCATATAGCAAGGTTCTAGACCAATGCCTTCTAAAAGGTAGCAAGAATGAATAACAAGACTTTTAAGAAGAAACTCTTCCCCTAAAAACCTGCCCCAAAATATAGATTCTTTAGTGCACTTTTAAATACAACATTTGGTATCAGTGTACGTAAAAGTTCTATCATTTTAATTAGGCTTTTTCCTTTCCTGTCATCACTTCTTCCAAAGCTGGATGGAAGAAAACCATTTTCTCCTTCTGACAATGACAGAACACAAAGAAGTTACATAACCTACTCGGGCCTTAGTAATAAAGCAAGGGGTAAAACCACTTACCCTAACCCACCTTCTACTTTGCAATAAATCATATGCTCTTTCCAGTAGACTTAGATTGAAAACTAGCTACATGCAAGATAACATTTATTAAGTCCTTACATACAAAGCACTATGCTAGGCATTTAGACACAGACAATAAAAAGGTCACACTCCTTGTCCAAGGAGGGAATCACTTAAGAGAGAAAAGTGGAGTAAGATGTAAAGGCAAAATTTATGCAACAGGAGAGGTACATGGTTCTCTGGCAGTTCAGAGAAAGGAAAGATCACTCTTGGGCAAGGCAGCAGGCAAGGGAAAGGTGTATACCCAAAGAGGCATACACTGGACCTGGGTAAGATGGGTAAAGTCATAAACAGCAAACAGTCAGAAAAGCCAGAGGAAATTCAAGTCGAAAGATTTCATATACCAAAAACTGCTGCTGCTGCTGCTAAGTCTCTTCAGTCGTGTCCGACTCTGTGCGACCCCACAGACGGCAGCCCACCAGGCTCCCCCGTCCCTGGGATTCTCCAGGCAAGAACACTGGAGTGGGTTGCCATTTCCTTCTCCAATGCATGAAAGTGAAAACTGAAAATGAAGTCGCTCAGTTGTGTCCGACTCCTAGCAACCCCATGGACTGCAGCCCACCAGGCTCCTCTGTCCATGGTATTTGCCAGGCAAGAGTACTGGAGTGGGTTGCCATTGCCTTCTCCATACCAAAAACCAGACATGCAAAAGCATACAACGTTTTCTAGGGAGAGAAAAAACGAGCCAGTCTGGCTGGGAAGAAGGACAAAAACGGGTCCAGACTACACAAGAAAGTTGGGCCAGATCACAGAAGGCTTGATAATGCCAGGCTAAAAAGAATCAACTGTATAGAAAAACAAAGAACACGGGATTAACTCAGAATTTAACTCAGGGTCAGTGATGTGGACAGAGCCATACATCAGGAGATTACAAAGCTGACACAGTTGGAAGACACTCATTTGTTAAATCAGTATTTAATGCCTCCTACAAGCCAAGCTCTGTTTGGTGTTTAAAACACCTATAAACACAGCATTAAATACACTTTTCCTTACAGATAACTTCACTGCCCTGAAGGTCAAAAGGCTGTGAGAGAGGCTACTACTATTCAGTCAATAAGGAGTGACAGATCTGAAATTAACATTAGCCCTTTAGATTTACACAATGCAAATTCACACCCGTCATGTTTGTTTTGAGACTTACAACTATGATGCCTTTGAGTCCCTGAGGGTGATGCAGTTTTTATGGACAATCTTAAGGCTACAGAAATAGGAACAGGCTTCCCAACAGACCTACTGTATTCAGTGTTGGAATTTTCCAAAGAAAAGTAATCAAGATGCTGAAGGAACTATGCATTGTGAGAAACATGAAGTAACTGAGGCTTTGCAGATGTATAAATGGCACTGAACTCTAAAGTTGGTATTATCCAATCCAAAAGCCATAAAAGGTAAATCTGGTGGTATATGCAGACAAAGCCGGAGAAAATGGACTTGTGGACAGGGAGGGGTAAGGAAAGGGTAGGACGAACTAAGTGGCGCTGACATGTATACACTACCACGTGTAAAATAACTAGCTAGAGGGAAGCTGCTCTGCAACACAGGGAGCCCAGCCTGGTGCTGGGCTGTGATGACCTAGAGGGACGGGGTTCAGGGTAGAGAAGACAGGCTCAAAAGGGAGGGGATATACATTTACACTTATAGCTGATTAGAGTTGTTATATGGCAGAAACCAATACAAAATTGAAAAGCAATTATCTTCCAATTTTAAGAAATCTGGTGGTATGTAATAGTTAAAAACAGAGGCTGGAAAACCACAGCCATGAGCCAAATCCTGCCTATCACCTATTTTTAAATAAAATTTTTCTGGGGCAAAGTCATACCCATTTGTCGACACACTGCATTCTACAGCAGTTTTCAGGTGGCAATGACAGTGTTGAGAGTCCTGACAAAGACTATTCAGCCTGGAAAGCCCCCAATATTTTCCTATCTGACCCTTTATAGAAAAAGTTTGCCGACCTCTGTTTAAAGGATGGGCTGAAGGTTAAAGTGAGGCAGGGAATCCTGCCTGGAGTTTGCTAACTTCAGATGAGGAAGAAGGCTACTTGCTACTTGAAATGGAAAGAATCCAGATGTGAGAGACAGCCTGGAGACAAAACTGCCAGGATTTTGTAACTGGCCAAATCTGGGGGACAGAGGAAGAGCCAAAACAGATGTTAAAAACCATGTTGGTGACTGGGCATCATTTACAGTAAAGCAATCAGGAGAAAGAATGGGTTTGGAGACAGAGGAGAGAAAGGTTATGTTAAGTTGCACACCCTATTTGCAACACATGAATTTTAAACCCCACTCATTCTGAAAGCTACCCAGGTAGAGATGTGCGGGGTCAGCATAAACTGTGACCAGGATCTGAGGAGAGATCCCAGCTGGAGAGGAAGATGTTGATGTCTTCAGCTGAAGTCCTAGAAGGTGGGTGAGATCACTAAAGAACAGAAAGCATGGGGAGAAAATGAAGGAGAGGCACTGCAGTGATGAGCGGCAGCAAGGTGAGGCCCTAGGCAGTCAGGGAGCGAAGAAGGGGAGACAGAGCAGCCTTTTACCTGGAGCTCACGCTTTGGTGCACGGAGACAGCATGGCTCCAAGAGTCCAAAAACACCAAGGTCCACAAAGAATCGAAGGGAAGCAGCCTCGCAAGAGGGAACCAAGACTTTTACATAACCTGATCCAGTCTACAGACCTCCAGCCCCACTATCCACACCGGCCCACCACCGCCCCCCCCACGCCAGCCACTACCGCTTCAATGCCCTGCCATGGCTCATGTTAGCAGTATCAAACCTGAAGACCACATCTGTGGCTCAGCAATCCCTGCTCGGCACTAACTGAGCAAACAAACCTCCGGCATCAAGACGAAACAAATGTTTAACCTCACTCCAGCAATGGCAGCCATCCGAAGATCCTTTAAAATCTCTTCAAAAACATTCAACCAAGTGCAGGAGACTGTCCCCCTGGGACAGCTGCAGACAAGGGAACGGCACCCCACAGAGAACACGTTCTCAGTATTGAAGACGAGAATTCTTAACACAGGCTGACAAGACACTCACCGCAGGCAGAGGGCAGTAGAACTGATGAACCGTGTGCATGACGTCCAAGAGCATGTTGTGTCCAATGACAAGCTTCCCCTGAAAAAAGCCACGGTTAGGAGACTCCTTGGTGCAAAGCTGGATCAGGGCTTTTTACTGAAGAGCTCAAAACACTAACAGAAAATGCTAAGTATCTTGAAATGTATGGCTTGCTTCCATGAGGATTTTGTACTAACCTTACTTTTTGACACTAAGGGGAGAAAAAATGTATAAAGGTATTCAAATAAAGGAATTCGGGCTGGCTTCATTCCTCTTCTGGTGTAAAATCCAGAATGCAAAGTAAAAGCTCCAAAAGACTTTGACTTCATCGATCCTTTTCTCTGATTTTTATTCATCTTCTACCCAAAAGAATCAGACGTAGTAAAATTTTTATTAACACAAGAATCAGAAGTAGTAAAATTTTTATTAAAGAGCTCAAAAAAGTAACTGAAAATGCTAGATATCTTGAACTGTCAAATAATTTGTGATCAAACTCTGAATATCTATTTCAGAAATGTTTTCTTCAAAACAACTCACTTATTTTCAAAGACACACTCAGAACAATGCTAGAAGGTGAAAATAACGAACTTAAGTAGAATGAGTTTTCATTTCTTTCATCATGAATGTCAAATTCCACAGGGCTTGTTCTGCAATATTGTTTCCAATGAAATTTACTGCTCTTCAACCAAGGAGGTACAATATATGTGTAATAAATTAGTCCATTTTGATAAAAATTAAACTGCAAAAAATGGAACATCAACTTAGATTTAGCTAGCCAGGTGACAGCATTTTTAACATAAAGCATCTGGAGCTTTTTGCTATATCCCAGTGGACCTTAAGAGCAATACTCCTTGACTCACAAAGCTAAACATAATTCTCTGAAATAAATAATTCTATACAAAATCTCCCAAATCCAACAGATGAGCTATCCTCTCAGCTCAGTGTGTGGGCCATTCTGAATATCTATGCAATGCTAAGATACCAAGTATTGACTGAAACCACAGAGAAGGAAGGAACCCAAAATGGAAACCCTAAAAGATAAACCTAACTGTATTATAAATGAAGCCCTCGACCATACTGAAAGAGGTTGGGAAGAACAGAACCAACATCAACACAGCAGATAACAAGAACTGCAATTCCCAGTGTTGGAGGGATGAAAGTTACAAATAAGAGAGTAGGTTAAAAGTAAACCCTGTGGTATTGGACTAGAATGTCATCAGTTCAGTCAGTTCAGTCACTCAGTCGTGTCTAACTCTTTACAACCCCATGAACTGCAGCACGCCAGGCCTCCCTGTCCATCACCAACTCCCAGAGTTCATTCAGACTCACATCCATTGAGTCGGTGATGCCATCCAGCCATCTCATCCTGTCGTCCCCTTCTCCTCCTGCCCCCAATCCCTCCCGGCAACAGTCTTTTCCAATGAGTCAACTCTTCGCATGAGGTGGCCAAAGTACTGGAATTTCAGCTTTAGCATCATTCCTTCCAAAGAACACCCAGGACTGATCTCCTTTAGAACGGACTCGTTGGATCTCCTTGCAGTCCAAGGGACTCTCAAGAGTCTTCTCCAACACCACATTCTGTCATATACTAGTATAAACTCATTTTTCAAAATATGCATATAAGTCAGACAGGGAAATATCAACGTGTATATACATGCATGGTTACACACATGTACCATTCTTAGCTCTGTGCATTTAAGTCAGACAAGGAAATAGCAATGTGTGTATACATGCATGGTTACACATGTATCATTCTTAGCTCTGTGCAAGGAGGGGAACTAGAAGTAGTAAGACCACAGCAGGAGCTCAGCACCAGAACCTGGTTTCTAAAAGGAACCAGGGCTCCTTGGAGAAGTCATTGATTCTAGAACTGAGGAAGGGAAAATATAAGATAAGTGTGGAATATCTTGTGATGTCAGAAAGGAGGTGCTCAAAAAAAGATGAGGGTTGTTCCAGGGGAGTCAGCCTGAAGAAGCGCCAATGGCCCATGTGATACCACCTGAGCAACAAAATAAATGATAAGAACACTAGATTAAAATCTTAGAGGGACTTCCCTCATGGTCCAGTGGTTAGGAATCCACCTGTCAACGCAGGGGATACGGTTCAATCACTGGTGCAGAAGACCCCACAAGTTGTGGGGCAACTAGCCCGTGTGCCACAGCAACGGAAGCCTGCATGCTCTAGGGCCCATGCTCTACAACAAGAGAAGCCATTGCATCAAGAAGCCCGTGCACCGCAACTAGAGAAAAGTAGCCCCTGCTCCACTGCAACTAAAGCCCACACATGGCAGTGAAGACTCAGCAGAGCCAAAAATAAATAAATAGATGATGTTTTTAAATTAAGAAATGAATCTACACGGTGGAGACTTCCCTGGTGGTCAAGTGGTTAAGAATCCATCTTTCAATGCAGGGGCTGTCAGTTCGATCTCTAATCAGGGAACTGAGATCCCATGTGCCTTGGAGCAACTCATCCTGCAAGCCCCAACTACTAAGCCTGTGTGCCACAACTAGAGAGCCTGCACGCTGCAACTAAGACCTGATATAGCCAAATAAATAAATAAATAATTTAAAGATATGTAGAATGAAATAAATTTCTCTGAGTCCAAAAAAAAAAAAAAAAAAAAAAGAATTAACAGAAGGGGAGCAGGGGCAGCTCTTCTAAAAGATTTCCAGAAACAAAAGGAGAAAGAAAGAGGGAAACACAAACTTGCCACTAGAATACCACAGTAATGATGGCTGCAGGCAAGATCGACTGACAGATGCTAAGTCACTGGCAAAAGCTCAAGAAAACTCAGGATTCTCAGTGTCTCAAAATATCTCCAATATTGTTATTAACTACAAAAGGGAAAACAGTAACTCTACAGTGCATAAGCCCAGCAGACACCACCTGAACCGAGTGATGGGGGTCAACGTCATGAACCATCATTTCTGTGGTGTGCCTGCCAAAACTGTGTCTTCAATCCAACCCGAGAAGAGATCAAACAAATCCAAACCAAGGGACACTTGACACAATTACAATCAATGCTCTTTAAAAACATCAAGGTTATAAAGACAAAGTAAACTACAGACTCCAGAAGACTAAGGAGAAATAACAAGTAAATGCAATGTGGGATCCTAGACAGAACCATGAATAGGAAAAGGACTCAGAGGAAAAACAGGTTAAATTCAAGTTAGCTCATAATATTGCACCAATGCTAACTTCATGGTTCTGCAATCGTATGGTTATACAAGATAGTAACATTAGGTGTCGCTAGGTGATGGGTGTATAGAAATCCTGTACCAGTTTTGCAACTTTTCTGTAGGTGAAAAATTAATATGAATTTTTTTAAAACTAGAGAAAACAGATTCGTTACTAAGAGTGGCAGGAAAAGAACCTGGTCTAATATAGTGTTTACTTGTTCACTGGCTATACAGAGCTCAACTACATTAGTAGTTTCCAAGTACGTGACTTAAATTTTAAATGTCTGGATCACTGACAAACAGGGCTAAATTTGTATCACGGTATGCTCCACGACATGCACTATGAAGGGTCCACAACATGCGATGAATCACTCCGCAGAAGAGGGACCACAGAGAGGAAAAATAAATAGAGGCACAGCTGGCTAAGGGATCCGGATTGTTTGGACAAGGCAAGGAAATGCTCCCATCTTGGAAAAGCCCCCTAAACCATCATGCTGGTTATGGGAGCTCAAAGCCAACTGCTGCCCCACATCTGTTTCAGGGACAGCATCAATCAATCCACCACTGCTCTGAAGACGGCTGGTTAAGTGTGTGTAATGTAAGCAAACACGACCAGAAACTCCCCTCTGCTTCTGTGTGTGTATGTGTCTCTCAGTCATGTCCAACTCTCTGTGACCTCACAGACTATATAGCCCAGCAGGCTCCTCTGTCCATGGAATATACCAGGCAAGAATACTGGAGTGGGTTGCCATTTCCTTCTCCAAGAGATCTTTTTAATCCAGGGATCAAACACAAGTCTCTTGCATTACAGGCAGATTCTTTACCACTGACCCACCAGGGAAGCCCTCTCTGCTTCTCTGGATACATGCAATCTTGTTGCTGTTGATCAGTCATGTCCTGACTGTTTGGACTGCAGCACATCAGGCTTTCCTGTCCCTCACCATCTCACGGAGTTTACCCAAGTTATTGTCCATTGAATCAGTGACACCATCTGACCATCTCATCCTCTGTCACCCTCTTCTCCTTCTGCCTTAAATCTTTCCCAGCATCAGGGTCTTTCCAATGAGTTGGCTCTTTGCATCAGGTGGCCCAAGTTTTGGAGCTTCAGTTTCTGGACCAGTCTTTTTTTTTTGATAAATGTCCAAACAGATTTTTTTTTTTTTACTTTATTTTACAATACTGTATTGGTTTTGCCATACATCAACATGAATCTGCCACGGGTGTACATGAGTTCCCAATGAATATTCAGGACTGAATTCCTTTAGTTTAGAACTGACTGCTTTGATCTCCTTGCAGTCCAAGGGACTCTCAAGAGTCTTCTCCAACGCCACAATTCAAAAGCATCAATTCTTCCATGCTCAGCCTTTTTTACGGTCCAACTCTCACATCCACACACGACTACTGGAAAAACCATAACTTTGACTATATGGATCTTTGTTGGCAAAGTGATGTCTCTGCTTTTTAATACGCTATATAGGTTTGTCATACCATTTCTTCCAAGGAGCAAGTGTCTTTTAATTTCATGGCTGCAGTCACCACCTGCAGTGATTTTGGAGCCCAAGAAAACAAAGTCTGTCACTGTTTCCCCATCTATTTGCCATGAAGTGATGGGACCAGATCCCATGATCTTAGTTTTTTGAAATGTTGAGTTTTAAACTAGCTTTTTAGCTACTTCTCAAGAGACCCACATCTTTTGTTTTTCTCCAGGCTCATCCCTGGTTCTATTCTGTTTCGGTAACATCATTTACTTGAGAGAAAGAGCTCCAGAGAAGCCAGCCCTTCTCTCTCTCAAGGTCTAAGTTCTGTATTCCCCTTGCCGTGGACAGTGGATGCCTCCCCGAAAGTGCTCCTGTTTGACAAGGCTGCACCTGCTGTTGAGACAACCATGGACTCCTGGAGCACCATCTTCAAGTTTCCCCAATGCAGAGCTCAGCATCTAAGGGACAAGATGACTCCTCCAGGGAGACAATTCCTTCTTCCTAGGCCAGCTACTCAAGGAAAAGGAAGTCTCAGACTCCAGGAAGTTTAGCATCAGGCAAGCAGTGTGACTTGGATGGGTAACTCAACAGAACAACCAGCAGCAAGACCCAGTTTCTCTGTGCAAGATGAGGATGCTTCTTTTCTTAAAGGATGTAAGAAACAAGGGAAAATATCTACTATATCTATCACAGAACTCTCCAGCATATTTACATAAACAGTTGACACATTTTTTAAATGTATCTAATGTTATTAAGATATAACATTCAGGGATTCTCTGGGGTAGTGGTAAAGAATGTGCCTGCCAATACAGGAGACACAGGTTTAATCCCTGGCCCAGGAACAACTAAGCCCATGCACCACAACCATTAAACCTGTGCTCTAGAGCCCAGGAGACGCAGCTACTGAGTCCAGGTGCTCTGGAGCTTGCGCTCCACAACAAGAGAAGCCACCGCAATGAGAAGCCCGCACACCGCAACTAGAGAGGAGCCCCTATTCGCCAAAACTAGAGAAGAGCCCTCACAGCAACAAAGACCCAGCACAGCCTAAATAAATAAACAAAATTATTTAAAAAACAAAGATACAAGATTCGGTTAAGCGGAGGAATTCAACACAATTATTTTTATCCTCTAGATTTCTTTTAATGAAGGGATACAAGGTTTCAAACACTGGATTATTTCTCCTCATCTTCTTTAGTTTGCTATTCTGCTTCTTGTTGGTTTTGAGAATAATAAATATCAGTTTCATGGAGCCACATAAGGCCATCACAGTATAATCCTCTTCTGCATTTTAATATAAATGCTTTCTGAAAAATCGGTTTGGATGTAATTCAGCAATTATAATGTCACACTGAGCGCATTATGACAAGCTATCTTTATAAAGTTCTAACTTCTCCCTCCAGACCAGGAAAACATTCTAATATCAATGTGACCAGATGATGGATTTGCAGTGATAACTTGGCATTTCACAGTAAAAGTTATGTTCAGGAAATTAATTACAAAGTTTGTTTCACTTACCGAATTAGCAATGGCATGAATGACTCTAGAAAATCCCACAGCATCATTCAGTTCTTCCTAATTTAAAAACAAAACAAAAAACCAACTATTAAAATATATATGTTCCTTGTTTGAATGAGTTAAAATCTAGGCAAAAAAAAAAAGACGCTGAAATTTTATATCCAGTTAGATAAGTTTCGTTTCCCATGCTTTGAGTCCATCACCCCCAAACCACTGCGTTGGAAATGATTTCTGCATGTACCATTTTTCTGTTTCAGAGAGAGGGATGAGCAAGTGGCAAACTATTCATTAGTTACTAAGATAACAGTGCTAGGGTATACCCATCACTTCCAATCAACTGTTGAAATATCCACATCCCTCAGGCTGCCTTGAGGGCTTCCAGGGTGGTTCAGTGGTAAAGAATCCATCTGCCAATGCAAGAGAAATCGGTTCAATCCCTGGGTCAGAAAGATCCCCTAGAGGAAGAAATGGCAACCCATTCCAGTATTCGTGCCTGGGTAATCCCATGGACAGAGGAACCTGGTGGGCTATAGTCCATAGGATTGCAGAGTCCAATACAACTTAAGGACTGAACAAGAAGTTGCCTTAAAAACAGGGACTATTAAAAGCTGCCACCTGCTGGCCAAATTAATACTGCATTCCATTCCAATCAACTGCTAAATCAAGAATTATCTTAATTTTTTTTTTCCTGAGTGCTTAGTTGCTCAGTCATGTCAGACTCTTTTTGACCCCATGAACTGTAGCCCACCAGGCTCCTCTGTCCATGGGATTCTCCAGGCAAGAATTCGGGAGTGAGTTGCCATTCTCTTCTCCAGGGGATCTTCCCAACCCAAGGATCAAATCTAGGTCTCCTGCACTACATGGGGATTCTTTACCAACTGAGCCACCAGGGAAGCGCCGCCCTCCCCGCCACCCCGTCGCCTTCTTTCCTCCTGGTCAAATGGATTTTTATAAAATTTTTACAGCACCACACTGAGACTCATTCCCACTCAGCTTCTTCTCTCCTGTTTTCTTCATGACGGTGCTTAAATAGACTCAATTTCTTTCCTATCTTGAAATCCTCTCCTTAACTCTAAGCTCTAGGGAACCACTCTCCTTCTCCTCGTCTCTTCACAGCTAAATCACTTAATGACTCTTCTCTGGGGCGTCCTGGTCCAGGCATTAAGACTGTGCTTCCATTGCAACGAGCATGGGTTCTATTCCTGGTCAGGGAACTAAGATCCTTCCTGCACGCTGTGTGGCATGGCCAAAATTTTAAAGTTAAAAAAAATTCACTAGGTCCAGTTTAATTCTCAGGAAACTGCAAGCCCCCTGTTCTCCCATTTCACCCTCACTGAAGTTGTTCACTTCCTTAAATTTCTCGAGTCTAAAAAGCACTGGTGGTTTTGTGGAGAAATTGGAACACTTATACTTTGTTGGTGGGAATGTAAAGTGGTACAGTCACGGTAGTCCCTCAAAATATTAAAAACAGAATTACCATATGATCCAGCAATTCCACTTCTGGGTATATATATGCCCCAAAGAATAAGCAAGGACTCAAAAGAGTCCTTGACTCTTATGTTCAGAGCTGCATTAGTCACAAGAACCAAAAGACAGAAGCAACAGATAAATGGACAAACATAATGTGGTATATAGAATATTATTCAGACTTTAAAAAGAAAGGAAATTGTGACACGTTACAATTAAGATGAACCCAAAATGCCATCACGCTAAATGAACGAAGCAGTAACAGAAAGACAAATACTATCTGATTCCACTTATGTGAGGCATTGAGAGGAGTCAAATTCACAGACAGAAAGTAGAAAGGCGCGTACNGGTATATAGAATATTACTGAGACTTTAAAAAGAAAGGAAATTGTGACACGTTACAATTAAGATGAACCCAAAATGCCATCACGCTAAATGAACGAAGCAGTAACAGAAAGACAAATACTATCTGATTCCACTTATGTGAGGCATTGAGAGGAGTCAAATTCACAGACAGAAAGTAGAAAGGCGGGTACCAGAGGCTGGGGGATGGGAGAAGTGGGAAGTTATTAGTTAATGGATATAGTGTTTCAATTTTGCAGGATAAAAACAGTTCTGGAGACAGATGGTAGTGATGGTTGTAGGACAATGTGAATGTATTTAACAGTACAGAATTGAACACTTCAAAATAACAAAGATGGTAAATTTCATGTTACATATTTTACCAGAATTAAAATTTTTAAAGAATATTTTTTTAAAAAAGAAAAACAAAACCTATTCCCAAAGCTAAGCCCCTTTGGAGGAGGGCATGGCAAACCACTCCAGAATTCTTCCCTGGAGAATTCCATGGACAGAGGAGCCTGGTGGGCTACAGTCCTTCAGATCGCAAAGAGGTGGATATGAAAGACTGCTTAACATTTTCACTTCACTTTCTCCTGTTTAAGGCCACTGGCGTCTCTTAGCTGGTTACTCTTCAGCTTAACTGGTCTTCCTGCTCGAATCCATTCTCCAGAGGACAACCAAAGTGAGGTTCCAACATAACTATGAGCATACATCTTTAGGCCCATATCGTCTCAACTTTGTTTTAGGAAAACTAGTTAACCGGGCCTGAATTTAGCCACAGTGAGACCACTTAATGGGCTGAGACGCTCAGTGACACAAAGTCTGAATGCTAAACACTTAACTCCTGCTCTGAGATGGCTTCATGGAGGTGAAGACGGTCCACCATGATGCCACCGTCACTTTGCTGGCTACTTCTAAATACCTATGCTTCGACTTCCCTCACACTCTTTCAGGTTTTGCTACGAATTCAATTCTTCTACGGGAGAAAATGATTCACTAAATTGAATCTAACACAGAATCTACAATCTGTTACCATTTCTCACCCAAAGGAAATGAGTGTAGTTCAATCACCTGTTCCTTAGCATGTTTCTGTTGCTCTCTTCTTTTGCGTTCTTCTTCATCTACTTTGCTGATAACAATATATCGCTCTTTCTAAAAGACATAAAGGAGATATACAATTTTCTGGAAGCTACCTGACCCTCCTCACCCTCTGAAATTCAGGTTCTGCTACCAGTAGAGGTTATAATTTTTATCAGTGCACAGTCTTTCAGGGGCTAAACACATTCAAAGTATCTTGAAATGCCACCAAAAGTTGAGTTGTTGCTTTACAAACTAGAATTTGTCTCCATGTTTCCACGACAGTTTCCAATGATTTATTAATTCACCCCAACAGAGTCAAGTATAAATATCAAGAGACTGTGACAGTAAGACACTCCATAACGGACACTAAGAGGTTGCATTTGAACACAGATTTCAAAGTAGTTGGTTTTGAAATAAAAATTCTATGTAACCCATATAAATTTGAATCATATTATATACCTAAAACTAATACTGGTAAGTCAACCATACCTCAATTTTTTAAATTTCTATATCATTTCTCAGTAACATAAAAGAAAAATCCTGGTTTTTCCAGTAACCTGTTGGATAACTAGCATCTTCTTTCTCACACTGCATTCTGGATCAATCAAACACCACAAAATCTCCTGTGTTAAAGTTTGAGATTTATCTTCTAGCAAGATTTAATTTACATAATCTCTTATTTAATTAGATATCTCACTTAAGAACAAGAACCAAATTCTAAAATGCTATATTCTGTCAAAGGAACCCACCATCAGCCCACCACTACCCATTTCGGTTCTATCACTGCTCTCCGGGAATACATGATGACAGGATGCTGATGCCCCAGCTCTAAAACTGAATTTTAGTGGCCCATGTAACAAGGAGCAATTACTACATGAGTACCATGCATATCAGCTTTCTGTGATGATGAGAACGTGTACCAACATTTGCATGCTCTCAAGTTTACAAAGTTCAGTTCCATCTACTACTTTTTAAAAAGCTGTGAGACTAGAGCTCATCATTACCACGCTCATGCATGGATTTACAAATGAGGAAACTGAGGTTGGCAGCAGGGAAATGACTTGTCCAATGTCACCCAGCTCACACGTATGGGAGCCAATTCTGACTTTCAACTTCTTGATCTGATTGCACTTTGTGCTTGAATACTGTGGCACTGGTACAATGCATTTAATGTTGGCCCTGGATAAGCCTTGGGGTTACCTTTTCGGTTTCTAAAGTCTCAACATGAATGCCTTTGGGATACCTAAAGAAAAGAAAGAGAAAACATGATTATCAGTAGACGAGATAATGACAGCTAAGACCCTAAAGGACTTTTAAAACAACTTTATAGCTATAATTTCATTACATCAGTTTTATTAAGTACGCAATAAATATTACTACAAAAAGACTGTAAGTAAGTAAGCCTGTTCCATAATATTTCAGTTTCCAAATGTTTCCCTATCTCTGCTCTATTCAGCAATGTATCTGATTTCAAATTAAGTTTTTAGGACTTAGGCAGTTTCTGAAATGTCAGGCATCATATTATACAGTCAACACATTACCTCACAGTCAAATCTTGCTTCTAAATGTCACAATGCTTACTTCCTAAGTGAAAAAATTTGCAGGTCTCTTTGGATGGTCTGGGGCACACACAGGGGAGGTTTGAGATGAGTAACTCTGTGGTAAGCTGGCACAGTAGTTGGCATTTGCCAAGGAGAGGAATCTGGAATCCATGGGGAGTATGTTGCAAGGATAACATGAGAGGAAAGGAGCCTGATAAAATAATAATGGCCCTTTTCCTAGTCTGGTCAAAGTAAATTCCCAGTGTTCATGCCACTGGCAGATTCTAATGAAAGAACAAAAACCCCAAACAAAGTCAAGTGCAAACATCCATCTGTCCAATCCTGACATTCAACTGCTAAGTTAAGAGATTCACTTGAAAATATAATTAAACTAATGGAAACACCTCCAGGAAAAAACACATACAAAATTTTGGATATTATTTCAGGAGATTCACAGGCATCCTGAAACCCACCCATGGTCTAATCCCTGCTTTAGAAAAAGCATTCACCTTTCATTTAATCTAATTTATTTCAATATTTCTTATAAACAGCAAAATTATGAAATTAAAAATTCTGTGTACAATGCTACTGAAATATAGTAAAGAAGGCAGCCTAATATTAAATATTTTAAGCTGCATAAGTTAAAAAGTTAATGTAAATGACAAGAATCTAAATAAAAATTACCCTGTTTCAAAAAAGAAAAACAAAGAGCATTCACCTGAGTATTTCCCAGGTTTTAAAGCCAAATCTTTATCATATACCTTCAAAGAACAAAAATAATACTACAACTTAGGATATGCCAAGTTGATCATTAAAAGAAAACTGTAAAGCCTTTACAGCAGCTACTAAAAAGAAAGAGCAAATAAATTAAGCAGGTATTTTACTTAAGAAATTGGAGGGGTGGGCAACAGTAATAAAATGAAGCACTGCCCAAGAACACGGTATGGTCAAGTCATCAAAACCAGCAGAACATCAAAAATGAAATAAAGGCTAAAAAACTGCGTTTCATTTTTTAATTCTGGGTCCCTCACAGAACACTTATGTATAATATAAACACTTACTTCCAGCTCAAAGTCTGATAAATCAGTTTTCTTTGGAACCTACAATACAAGTGAAGGTATTAATTTGCAATCAGTGAAGGAAAATTCAAACTGACCAAGCACTGATGGGGAAAGCCCATATAAGTTTTAAATGAGGCTTCATTAGAAATGACAGTTAACATGCAAAAAAGAACAGAGCGGACGCTTGAGGTGGGAGGATTCCTCACCACTTTTCTTCATCAGAATGCTCTTTACTGGGACTTCCCTGGTGGTCCAATGGTTAAGAATCCACTTTTCAATGGAGAGGACTCAGGTTTGATCCCTAGTCAGGGAACTAAGATCCTACATGCAGAGGGGCAATTCAGCCCACACACCACAACTAGAGAGATGCACTGAAGCTGCAACCAGAGAAGCCCATGTGCCACAACTATGTCATCACACAGCCTAATTAATGAACTGAACGAAAAAGTGAAAGTCGCTCAGTCATGTCCAACTCTTTGCGACCCCATGGAACAGTCCATGGAATTCTCCAGGCCAGAATACTGAAGTAGCCATTCTCTTCTCCAAGAGAATTAATGAACCGAAAATGCTCTTTATCACTACTATTATTATACTGCCTTTATAGAAGAGGCAGAATTCCTTATCTAACCAAAATATTATCCCTGTGGTTGTATGAAGAGAATTTTAAGTAGACAAATGCATTAAAACACTTCTGTGAAGCTAGTCACAAAGTAAAAGGAAGGAAAGCAGGCTGTTTCCGTTATTGACTCTTTGAAACACAGATGCTTTTTACTGCAGAGAGAAATGAAAAGGACAGAAATAGTCTAACAATGGATTCTGCTCTTCTGAAGCCTTTCTGTATGAAGCACACATCAAGGCTACAATTACGCCACTCTTGAGCATGACTTAAAGTAAAGGTGCACAACAGTTTTCTTCCCTCCAGGACAGGACAAAGCACTCATTCGGTGTCTCAATATACCATGGTCCCCACTGCATTAACGCTAAAGTTAGTGCTGAAATCTTGGGAATATACCTATAATAAAAAGACTATTTGTGAATGTTTTTAAGACACCAAGGAGAGCACATGCCAGAAATCATCTACCTTCCCCAAAAAAGAACAAGTGAAAATATTCAAGGCAANAAAGCACTCATTCAGTGTCTCAATATACCATGGTCCCCACTGCATTAACGCTAAAGTTAGTGCTGAAATCTTGGGAATATACCTATAATAAAAAGACTATTTGTGAATGTTTTTAAGACACCAAGGAGAGCACATGCCAGAAATCATCTACCTTCCCCAAAAAAGAACAAGTGAAAATATTCAAGGCAACTGACCCAGTACATGGCTCTAAATCCAAGTTCTTGTTTTCTTCACTTTGTAATAAATCTTCTATTTTCTCTCTGAAGAATTAGAATAAAAACATGACCATCAGCATCATTCAGGAATGAAGTCGTCAATCAACAGAACCATCATATTCAAAAGCAACAACATAGGACAATGTAATTTTACTACGTCATAACGTTTTAGTTCAGTAAGGCTTAAAATGCTTTAGTTTGGCAGATTCTTTTTGTGATTGTTATTAATGAGTTAGTGACAACTTTTCAAGGATTCACTGATACAAGTGATTTACATTTTTACTTTCCTAGTAAAGTAGTTTTGTTGTTCAGTCACCAAGTCATGTCCAACTCTTCTTGACAACATGGACTGCAGCACTCCAGGCTTCCCTCTCCCTCACCATCTCTCAGCGTTTGCCCAAGTTCATGTCCACTGAATCAGTAATGCCATCCAACCATCTCATCCTCTGTCACCCTCTTCTCCTTCTGCCTTCAATCTTTCCCAACATCAGGGTCTTTTCCAATAAGTCAGCAGTTACACTGATAACTAAACTGAGCAAAACCAGATGCTCCTCCCATGGCACATTTGCTTGTCAGAAACTTCACCACAACAGAAAAAAAAACCACGGATATGTTGCAATATCTGGATGTGCCTCTGCCTTTGGGGGAACAGTGGTTGTCAGGCCTCTGGTCCAAACAAGAGGTCTGCCCTCTTGCCAAGGCAGTCTCTGGCCTGGTGACACATGGCAATTCTGCACACAGTACACAGAGCTCAATTTACAATTGACAGTAGAAGGTTGGATGGCATCCCCAACTCATCGGACGTGAGTTTGAGCTAACTTCAGGAGACAGTGAAGGGCAGAAAGGCCTGGCATGCTGCAGCCCACGGGGTCGCAAAGAGACAGACACAACTCAGTGACTGAACAACAACATGTAACACAAACTCAGGTATGCCACAATTAAATCCTGCCCTCACATCACACTTCTGTGTGCGCTGTGTGTGGGTAGCACAAGCCTGAGATTCAGGCATCAATCCTGCCCCAAGACACACGTCTCATCACACGTCTGGTTTCAGTTCAGGAACTTACACCACTTGGTCAATAAACTTCTTCTGATCGTCGGGAATTGTCACGGGACACTTTGAAGTGTTAGGAGACGGGTAGGACAGAGCACCTGCACCGTTGGACTGCGAACGCTTCTCATCATACTGCTCTCTTAACTGTCTTTCTTCTTCCTGGTTTAAGTACGGAATTCCTGAACAGAATTTTTAAAAGCGTGCATTAGCAGAGGTCACTGCTTATCATAAAAAAATTTGTAACAAACCACAGAGACTAAAGGACTTGGGAAAGACCATATTTGACTACAGCTCAAAAAAAAAAAAAAAAAAAAAATCCAATGGAAAAAGCAAGTGATTTTGAAATGTGTGAGTCTATTGCCTTCACTCCACATGCTCGTTCATTCATTCATCTCTCAACAGGCTGTCACTTGGCATGCACACTGTGCCAGGCACTGTACCAGGCGCCGCTGAGCTAATGATGAACAAGAGAGATGCATCCTGCTCGCTAGTGAAAGGAACACCTTAGGACAACCAGAGAAGGCCACCGGGCAGGAGGAACCAAAAGGTGAGCATGGATCAGACACGCAAGAGCTGAGGGAAGAGTATTTCAGGCGCGGAACAGGCATGAATGCCTAAAGAATAGAAATGGCTTGGCCTGTTCCACAAACAGTTCCAGAAGAAGGAAGCAGGAGAACAGAGTAACGTCAGGCTAGACAGGATGGGGCAAGATTACACGGGCCTTTAGAGGCCATGGAAAGAATTTACTTATTCTAAGAACAACAGGATGCTATTGGAAGGTTTTAAGCACAATAATCACATTATCTGCTCCATATTTTCATGTGCTTTCTAAAAAATATTTATTTATTTTTGGCTGCACTGGGTTCTTTGCTGCTGCACATGGGCTCTCTCCAGCTGCAGACGGCAGGGGCTACTCTCTAGCTACAGCGGGCACAGGCTCTAGAGCTCACTCAGGTTCAGTAGTTGTGAGGAGTGGGCTAGCTGCCCTACTGCATACAGAATCTCCCTGGACCAGGGATCGAACCCATGTGCATTGCAAGACGGCTTCTTAACCGCTAGACCACTACAGAAGCCCTGCTCCATGTTTTTAAAAGACCATCTAGACTCCTATGAGAATTGAAGTAGGGAGGTCAGCCAGAAGGAAATTTCCACTGTGGTTGTCCAGGCAGGAGATAACCACTTAGATCAGAGATCAGTACACCTTTCCTTAAAGGGACAAACAATAAACATTTTAAGCTTATGGGCCATATGGAGATCTCTGTGGCAACATAAGATCTCAACATCTTTCCAACATGAAAACAGCCATACACAGTGGGTAAATAAATGGACACGGTTGTCCCAATAAAGCCAAAAGCTACCTCCTGGATATATTAAATCATCTAGGGATATACATATAAATGAAAAGCTACAAATAAAAGCCTAAAGCTCAGGAGAACGGTGTTGAGATACAAATTTAGGTGTCATCAGGATGAAGGGAGGCATTACAAGTCATGGGACAGTTAACGAACTGTGGAACCAATGATGAAGTTAAAAAATCATCATTTGTCAGCAACAATAATTGTCTCAAGCCAGACTCATCAGTGGATGCTAAACCTAATTGAAGAAGTCTGATCAACATTACAAACACCAAAAGCTGCACAACAATATGCATGTACTTAATACCAGCCAACTGTATACTTAGAAATGGTTAACCGATGATGTACGTGTGTTTTTCTAAAAGTAAAAAGAAAAGCTATCATCATCAGTAACTCGGCTCACTGGTGCCACGTTCTCCTGATATGATGTACTGAGCAGCACACATCTGCAGTATCTCTGCCCAAGAGGAATGGATGCTGTAGACTTGGCTGAGGAAACATCAAAAAAGTCCCAATTGACGGGCATGCCACAAATTAGCCTCTGCTACAAAATACTGTCAAGGTACTGAAATCAAAGACAGACTGAGAAATTGTTCTGGATTGTAAAAGAGCAAAGAGATACGACAGCTTAAATGCAGCGTGTGAGCCCAGACTGAATCTGGATGGGGAGTAGTTGTTTTTCTCTTTTAATCTAAGTAGCAAAACTTATATACATTAGGTTTGTAAATGAGGTAACATACTGGAGTTAACGTCCATTTGCTAATTTGGATTACTGTACTGTGTAAGAGAAGGTACTTGTTTTTAGGAAAATGCACACTAAAGTAGTTAGGGATAAAGAAACGTCATGTCTGGAACTTACTTGAAAATGGTTTGGGGGGAAAAAATCATACACACACATGTAATGAGAGAAAGGACGACAAGGCAAACAGTATAATGCCAACATTCAGGAAACTAGAGGGCAGGTACCAGGAATTATCTAAGGTATTTTGGCAACACTTATAAAGTCTAAGATTATTTCAAAATAAGAATTTAATAATAAAAAGTAAATGAAACTATGGAATATATGAAACTAACACTGAAGCCAGGTGAGATGAAAAAGAGCCAGTGAGGGTGTGGAGGCCAGAGGGAGGCAGGAGGAAAGCACAGACGGAGAGTCTGAAAGCCAGGGCCGAGCGTCAGGGGAGGAGAGCGTCATCGGCCTGGTCAAATTCTGCCAAAGGTGGAATGAGAGCAAAAAGGATCCACAAGATGTGAGAGCCTGGCACATGACCAGACCTCAAGTCCGAGGAGGGGCGAGGACAGCAGACCACTTCAGGTGGGTGAAGAGAAAACCAGAGGGGCAGAGGCGGGAACGGCGAGAGCAAACACCTCATTCAAGATGCCTTCCTCTGAGTGGGAGCATCACAGGCCAGAAGGGACGCTGGGGATGTGGAATCAAGTGAGGGGGATGGTTTGCTTTGCTTAGAGTTATTCTGAGATAGAGCTATTCCCACAGGCGGGATTCATCTTCACGTGCCACCTGTTCCTTTGGTGGTTGGGTGAAATCTACAGGCCCTTCCTCAAAATGATGCTTTCCAATGCATAAAATAAAACACACAAGATATAAAGAAAAGTAATTATATCGAAATAGTTACCAAGAACTTTTTTATATATCTATGATATAGTAATATAAGATACCAGCTTCCTGGTCAATACATTAAATTAAGAAGACCTAACGGCAGGGACTTCCCCACTGGTCCTAAGACGCTCTGCTCCCAATGTAGGGGGCCTGGGCTCAATCCTTAGTCAGGGAACTAGATCTGGCATGCCATAACTGAGAGTTCCATGCTGCAACAAAGATCGAAGATTCCAAGTGCTGCACGAAGACCTGGTGCAGCCAAATAAGTAAATTAAATACATAAGTCTTTTTTTTTAAAGACCTTGTGGCAGGTGAAATAACTACGATAACTTCAAAGTAATGATGAAGGCAAACAATATGCGAGATATCTGCCAAAATGAAAATGCCATTTGAAGATACCTAGGATTTCACTTGAGGACAAACTTCCTGCTACTGCTAATGCGGCTGGGTTGTTGCCTACATTCCCAACAGAAGAAATGAACAAATTCAGTCCAAGGTTAGACAAAAGATAGATGTCAACTCCTCACCGCCCTCCCCAGATTCACAGCCTCCGGAACTCTATCTATGGCAGGAAAGTGGCCCACGGACTAGATTAAGGAGCTCTGCACTAAAAGAATGTTTACAAAGGTTGATGGAATGATCAGCAGAGAAGGGAAAACATCCAGCAGACAGCAGGGCAAACTGGAAGCCAGTGCCTGACAGAGGGAGGACTAGCCGTCCAAGGAACACCTGCGAAAAGGCTGGGCCCCAGCTTGGCGGGGAGACCTGTGGGCCTGGTGGTAAGAACACAAACTGGCTCTTGCCTGCTGGCTTCTATTTTCATTGAGGCATGTCCAGCAGCTGAGAGGGAGGCCTGGAGAGAGATGGTAAAAATACGGATATTGTAGAAAGTCGGAAAGGGAATTTCTAAGTCAAAAAAGTAGGATTTCGGAGCATGATGGAGTCCTTACTTGGTGCTTGTGCCCATGAATTTAAAGTGACAAATGAGCTCAGGTATGTCCCATTTTACTGCAATACTCAGATGCTCAGGAAAAGAGAAAGTGAATGATCAGAACCAACTAAGCCTGGGACTTAGCTAGACGAGTTCAATATATGGAGAGGAGCAAGGGGAAGAAGAAAGGATAATAACAGACCAGGTGGACAAGGAAAGAAGTCTGGACCAGAGAGTAGAAGGTAACTGACAGTGAGAAAGCAACGGAGATCAACCAATTGCTGAAATGAGGTAGGCAAGTAGATGTGAAGGACAAGAGGAGGCGCTGTCAAGGAGAAATGATGGAGGCGGGCACAGTGCCTGCTGATAAGACCCATGATGCCACTAACAGAGTGGACAGGCAGAAGCGAGGAGGAGGCAGAAGCAAGGAGGAAGAAGAAGTGAGGATGGCTGGCCACCTGGGGGCAGACACGGCAGAGGTTTTGCAAGTGCTCTGTGTGGATGCTGCAGTCACCTGAAAGGAGGAGAGAGGCAGGAATAGAGAGCAAGATGAGCCAAAGTCTAGGCTTCTGGTGAAGGCCATGCCCAGGACGTCAGCAGAAGGGGTCAGCAGAGCTGGTTACGCAGCCCTGGGAAGAACCGTGGCTCCTGAGAAGAACTCAGATGGACTGAAGGTGGCAGGCCTACCACCCAGCTGCACAGAGCTGAAACCATCCATGCTTGGGAGAATGGTGACCACAGTCACCTGGTTCCACTTCAGACAAGGAAGTCAGAGGTACTTCCAAGGAGACTGCCAGAAGGAAAAGTTCTGGCATGTGTAAACCCTAGAGTGGAAAAATTTAATAAGGAAGAGAAGTGAAGGTCTGGGTCAGATTTAAAGCACAGGGTAAGAGTCTCAGTAATAACAGATGGCCTGGGAGCCCTGATGCAGTTGTGATTAAAATACTCCAAGGTCTGACTACAAAACTAGAAAATGAAACATCCTCCTACTTAGCCGTTTCTCTCCTTCTATGAAAACAAAGACATCAGGCTGGAAAACACATTCATAGGAATCTGGTCAAAGTAGTTCCTTCAAAACATTTTTGCAATAAGACTTCCCAGATGGTCCAGTGGTTAAGACTCCACGCTTCCAACACAGGGGTCACAAGTTCAATCCCTGGTCAGGGAACTAAGATCTCACATGCCACACAGTGCACCAAAAAAAAAGTGCACACATTTCATCATAGTGCTCTAACTACATGTGGAATTCGTATTTCATAGTGGCTTTCAGAGTCAAGCATGAGCCACAGGAAATAAAATTACTTTGTTAGACCCAAATTGTGTTACCCAGCGGGTATACCCACTAGGTTAAGCAGTTTGGATTCAAAATTTTTTTAGCATTTCCAAAAGTCAAAATCATCAGTAGATATGAAGACGCAGCACCACTGGAGCAATTAACAGACAACATGACAGGGTCCTAAAGACCCTACAAGGAGATCATGCTAAGGGAGAGAGATTGTAGTTGAAGTCTATGTTCTAGAACCTTTGCTGAGAAATATCTCCTCCCCTACCTCACTCAGTAACACATCCACTATGGGAAAGAACACAGTTTACTATTCGAATAGTTAAGTGAAAAGTAGTTACTGACCTTAGAGCAGCAGGCACTTGATACTGCTGGGAACAAGAGAGGGTTTCCCAGGCACTTTCCGGGAAATAAAAAAATGGAGGAAAAAAAGCTACTCTGACGTGCTTGAACGTCCAGAGTTCATTAATTAAATATTTAACAATCACCTCTCTGAGGAATCGTGCCCTATGTTGGGGATAAGGACTAGGACTTGGGTCTCCCCACCCCACCAGGTTGCTGGTCAGCACATCACACTAGCCGTCAGAACTGAATTTTTTCCTCCAAAGACCATCACAGTATTACTGAAACATGGCTGCTTCTGAAAACATGACACTGGAGCACTTGTCTCAGTGAAAGATAGCAGGGACACACACCCCACAGGGAGTCTGCCCTGTGGCGACTGGGGACTGAGCCCCAGGCGACTGAGTCACACCAGTAATAGCGCACGCTCCACTCAATGAACCCGGGGGCTCAAGAGGCCTCATTAGAGCTAACTGAGGCAGCAGCTCCTCTCCTGTGCCACTCATGCTTGACCAGGCCTTCAATAGTGGGGCACAATGAAAACTTTAGTGGACGCATAGGCTAGAATGGAAATCCGAGACCCTGTCTCAGACAGTACGCACAGAAAGGTAATTCTCAACCGAATCCAGATTTACAAGCTCTGAAGAGAGGTCCCATGTAATCTTACNCTCTCCTGTGCCACTCATGCTTGACCAGGCCTTCAATAGTGGGGCACAATGAAAACTTTAGTGGACGCATAGGCTAGAATGGAAATCCGAGACCCTGTCTCAGACAGTACGCACAGAAAGGTAATTCTCAACCGAATCCAGATTTACAAGCTCTGAAGAGAGGTCCCATGTAATCTTACCGTTGCAAAAAACTTTATTAAAATCAAATCCTTGGCTTGCTAGAAAGTCAATGCTTGAGCTCTGCAACAAGAGTAAATAGAACATGCATTCAGTGAGGTCCATGGCAGGTGTGTGAACAAAGGCAGAAAAAGAACTCTGGGGAATAAACGAAGGCAACCAGGCAAGGGGGCAGCGTGCCATGGGTCAGAGNGCACATATAACCTAGCCTCTTCTGGGTTCCCTGGTGGGTCAGACAGTAAAGAATCTGCCTGCAATGCAGGAGACCTAGGATCAATCCTTGGGTCGCGAAGATCCCCTGGAGGAGGGCACAGCAACCCACTCCAGGATTCTTGTCTGAAGAATCCCATGGACTGAGAACCCTGGGGGCTACATTCATGGGGTCGCAAAGAGTCAGACACGACTGAGTGACTATATTTTCACTTTCACTTCTAAGTTTGCTCTTTTCAAAGAGGATACACACATACTCTGCTCCTCCAGAAAATAAAGGTCTACCCCTGGAGAAATGTGCAGTGAGAATGGGATGGGAAAAAACCTGCAGGTCCTAATATGTAGGTTCAGTTCAGGGGTAAGACAATTAAAAAAATCCCCCAAAGAGTCACAGTACAAAGTCACGGTCACAAATTCAGCTTCACTTATAATAAAGTTCATTTCCCCATTTCCCTCTGCCTGTCTCTCACATGTTATTCCTTAACTAACTCTCAGGTCAAAGGAAAGACGAGAGTATGATTTATTTAAAACCCTAAAACTGTAGGTCAATGAGGTAAAGTGATTTGCCCAAAGTGCAAAGTTGGTTATAGAACCAAATTTTAAAGAGAATTCTGATTCCACATTTCCACACAGCTTCATCAGGGACTCATAACAAAACAAAAAAAAGAAAACTCAATTATACTACTAACCTGACAAACAAATTTGACATCTGGTGAGGATCTATTGAAGGGTTTCGGGAAAACATAGAAGTTAAAAGACTTTGTTATATACCTGGAGAAAATAAGATAAAAGGAGACTTAGAGTGTTACATTATGCCATGACAAAAGAATTCCCACCACTTGTTAAAACAACCTACTTTGAATCTGTGTAGTCATACTTAAAAGTGCAAAGGCCAAACTGAAACAGCAAAAAGTCCATGGAATGCTGGAAAAGGGAAATAAAATACCTGTCAAAACAGTGCTGTATAGTCGACATGAGCAACAGTATTTGCAATCAGGTAGGTTTTCTGATGACTCTACTTGACTTTGGCAGAATACTTCTGATCCAAACAGATTACAGATTATCTATCAGAAGATTATTAATTTATATACATTTCTTAATATTTTTCCCAACTAAGCACTTATGCATCATCCAGAGCATCATAGTAAACCTATTTCCAAATGATTAAAATAACCACATCATATTTCCTGTAAATCAAATTAACAATGAAAATACTAAACCTTCCCCAAAATGTTTTCCAGCAAACAATTATATTTGCTGTTGTTTTAAACATCACTAAATATCATTTCATAGCTGGGGTTGAGAAATCAATAAACAAGTTTGACGATTTTATTCCTCTATAATTTAACATATGCAAGACCAACATGGGAAAAAAAAAAATAAGATCTTCTAGCACACCCACTTACCTTTTTAAGCTTCTGATACCTTTCTTCTGGAGTGTCAAAACCATTTGTTAATGCGGTGACTGAAGGTCCATCGCTGATTCCTAGATTTTAAGAAAAAAAAGTTTTAACCTATTAGTAAATGCTATTGGAAAAATGTCAGTCAACTATTCAATGGCTCTATAATTTCATATTTTCATAAATTAAAACTAACTGGAAGTGCTCTTTACTTCCCTTTTTCAAAATTAGCATGAATTCCGCAGGCTAACAAGCCAAACCCTATAATAAAGAATTCAGAAATATGAATGTTTCAATTTGAGAATGGATAGCTTCAGTATCTAAAACAGATTTCAAATAAAGAAAACCCTACAGATATCTCACCAAGAAATTTTTAGAACTAATAAATGAACTCAGTAGAGTTGCAGGATACAAAGTTAATATTCAGAAATCCACTGTAAATTTCTATACACTAATAACAAACTATCAAAAAGAGAAACTATAAAAACCATCCCATTGACAATTGCATCAAAAAGAATAAAATACCTAGGAATATATTTAACCAAGGTGAAAGACCTGTCCTCTGAGAACTAAAAGACACTGGTGAAAGAAATTGAAGAAAACATGAATAAAGAGAAATCCTCATGAACTGGAAGAATTAATACTATTAAAATGCCCATATTACTCAAAACAACCTATAGATTCGATGCAATCTCTATCAAAACACCTGTGGTGTTTTCCACAGAACTAAACAAATAATCCTAAAATCTGTATAGAACCACAAAAGACCCCAAACAACCACAGCAATCTTGAGATACCACCTCACATCTGTCAGAATGAATGGCTATTCTCAAAAACACAGGAAATTTAAGTGTTGGCGAGGATGTGGAGAAAAGGAAACTGTCATGCACTGTTGGTGGGAATGTCAACTGGTGCAGACACTACAGAAAACGGTATAAAGCATCCTCAAAATATTAAAAATAGAACTAACATATTTTGGGAAACAGTGGAAACAGTGTCAGACTTTATTTTGGGGGGCTCCAAAATCACTGCAGATGGTGACTGCAGCCATGAAACTGAAAGACACTTACTCCTTGGAAGAAAAGTTATGAGCAACCTAGATAGCATATTCAAAAGCAGAGACATTACTTTGCTAAATAAGGTCCATCTAGTCAAGGCTATGGTTTTTCCTGTGGTCATGTATGGATGTGAGAGTTGGACTATGAAGAAGGCTGAGTGCCAAAGAATTGATGCTTTTGAACTGTGGTGTTGGAGAAGACTCTTGAGAGTCCCTTGGACTGCAGGGAGATCCAATCAGTCCATTCTCAAGGAGATCAGCCCTAGGATTTCTTTGGAAGGAATAATGCTAAAGCTGAAACTCCAGTACTTTGGCCACCTCATGCGAAGAGTTAATTCCTTGGAAAAAGACTCTGATGCTGGGAAGGATTGGGGGCAGCAGGAGAAGGGGATGACAGAGGATGAGATGGCTGGATGGCATCACTGACTCCATGGATGTGAGTCTGAGTGAACTCGGGGAATTGGTGATGGACAGGGAGACCTGGCGTGCTGTGATTCATGGGGTCGAAAAGAGTCACTGAGTGACTGAACTGAACATATGATCCAGCAACTCCACTTTTGGATATTTAGCAGAAGAAAACAAATATTATTTTTTCTTCAATAATTCTAACTGAAAAAGATATATGCATCCCTAAGTCACTACATCATTATTTACAATAGCAAAGATAGAAGCAACTTAAGTGTCCAAGGATAAATTAACGGATAAAGATCCTATATATACATAAAGATGCTATATATGTGTGTGTGTGTGTGTGTGTGTGTATACACACATATATAAGCATACATGGGGCCTCCCTGATGGCTCAGATGGTAAAGAATCTGCCTGCAATGTGAGAGACCAGGGATTGAGAAGATCCCCTGGAGAAGGGAATGCCCACTCCAGTATTCTTGCTTAGAGGATTCCACAGAGAGAGGAGCCTGACGGGCTACAGTCCATGGGACTGCAAAGAATTGGTGTAAAGAAATATTACTCAACCATAAAAAAGAAAGGAAAAAAAACTTGTAATATGGATGGACATAGAAGGTACTATGCTACTACTACTACTAAGTCACTCCAGTCGTGTCTGACTCTGTGCGACCCCATAGACAGCAGCCCACGAGGCTCCTCTGTCCCTGGGATTCTCCAGGCAAGAACGCTGGAGTGGGCTGCCATTTCCTTCTCCAATGCATGAAAGTGAAAAAAGTGAAGTTGCTCAGTCGTGTCTGACTCTCAGCGACCCCGCGGACTGCAGCATACCAGGCTCCTCCGTCCATGGGATTTTCCAGGCAAGAGTACTGGAGTGGGGTGTCATAGCTTCTCTGCTAAGTGAGTGAAATAAGTTAGACAAAGAAAGCAAATACTGATGATTTCACTTACTGATGACATCTTAAAAAAAAAAAAAGAAACAGAAAGAGACTTACTGATAGAGAGAGTAAACTGACGGTTGCTAGAGTCGGGGATGGGAGTGGGGGGAGGCCAAATAGGTGAAGGGGTTTAAGAGGTACAAACTTTCACTTATAAAATAAGTAAGTCACAGCACAGAGAATATAGCCAATACTATAGCTGACAGGAACTTTGTACGATAACAAGATGGTAACTAGACTTAGTGAGGTAACCAATCCATAATGTATAAAAATATCAAATCACTATGTTCTATACTTGAAACTGATACAATTGGTTGGTTATAATTCAGTAATTATAATTATATACAATTATATATATAATTATATATTATAATTAAGCAATTATAATCCAGTAATGGATTGTGCCCAGTAAAAAAGATTATGCCCAACATAGATTCCTTTAGAAAGAGCTGAAGTCTTTGAAACATGTACAATTTGTAGCAAAAATGGCTATCTTTACCAAAACTTGGATACCTTTGATCCTCAAAAAAAGGAACCTTGTAATTATAACTGTTAGTTATACTAATCTAAGTACTAGACACATGTGTACACCCATGCGAAGACAGGCAATGAACACTTTCATTAATGCCTAAAGGAATACCCTCATTTATCTGCAGAAGTCCAACCCTAAAGTCGATCACAAAGCACCAATATTGTATGAGTCCTCTTAGAGGAAATGTCTAAACCAGGCAAATTCATAGAGACAGAAACAATGATTGCTAGAGGCAGAGGGCAGGGAGAAGCTGGGAATTAATGTTCAGTGTGCAGTTTCAGTTCTGGAAGATGAAAAAGTTCTGTGGAGATGAACGGTGGGGACGGTGGCATTCCAGTGTGAATGTCCTACATGTCACTTAACTTTTAAAACCACTTAAAAATGGTTAAGAGGATACATTTTATGCTATGTGTATTTCACCATACACCAATAANCAAATTCATAGAGACAGAAACAATGATTGCTAGAGGCAGAGGGCAGGGAGAAGCTGGGAATTAATGTTCAGTGTGCAGTTTCAGTTCTGGAAGATGAAAAAGTTCTGTGGAGATGAACGGTGGGGACGGTGGCATTCCAGTGTGAATGTCCTACATGTCACTTAACTTTTAAAACCACTTAAAAATGGTTAAGAGGATACATTTTATGCTATGTGTATTTCACCATACACCAATAAAGGCCTAACCCTAATTCTCAAGCTCTGTCCCACACTTTGTCCAGCTGTTTTTCAGCAGCATCAAAACTGTAGTTTCTTATCTGCAACCCTCAGAGTTCGAACAACCACAAACCCAATCAGGAAACCCACCGCACCTCTTTTGTGCTTTTGAAACGTTTATGAGGAAACGTGGAGACTCACGCCTGTCTCTTATACACNAAATGAACATCACTATTAATAATTGTTAATGTCAATCAGTCACACAGTGGATTTTCAGACTATCTGTAGATAGAAATCAGTCATTTAAGCTTCCTTCAGAGGAATTGTTATTATCCTGAACTTAGAAATGGGAAATAAGAGGCTCAGAGGAGATGGACTGTGTCACTCTTAAAACAGTACTATTTCGATTATGCTAACGTTTCCAGGGAAATCATAGTCTAGATGAGAAAACATGCACAAATGAAAGTTACATTAGTGCACAGAGGCAGGAAGGATTAATTTGAGCTATGAGGAAGGTTAGTCATTAAAGATTTTCAAGTGATGGTTGATTTGGGTCTTGTCAGTTGGATACTTTTGACCCAGAGATGGTGTGTATCTGTGTTACAGATAGAACAGTGTGGGGAAAGGGCAGGAATTAACAGGTGGGACTAGAGTATAACCTATGAGTAGGTGAGTAGCAGGAGGTGATCAGGATAATAGTGAAAACGAGCACTTATAACTTTGCTCTTACTGTGTGCCAGGTACTATTCTGAGTGCTGTGCGTGACAGGATTAATTCATTTAATCCTGTCAACAACCCTATCAGGCAGGTACTATCCATATCCCCATTTTACGGATTAAGAAACTGAGGCACGGACAGGTTAAGTAACTTGCCTGAGGTCACACAACTAATAATTGGAATCATTGGGATTTGAATGTAGTCATTCTGGCCCCAGAGTCTGTGCTCTTAGTTAAAAAGTTCTGTTGATTGCAGCTGGGCCATAAAGATTCTTCAGTGACCATGGGTTTTATACTCTCACAGTTGGGAAGGTTTTGAGTAAAGGAAGGACTTGATCAGGATTTTGCTCCAGTAGGATGATTGGGACTGTGGAGAGAGGAAGGATTGGAGAGGAGAGGAAATGAAGTTGGAAATGTTATTTAAACTTGATTTTGTTACTGTCTTGCCTCACCTTGTGTGAAACATATACTTAGGTTTATAGGTGTTTATGTGTATGTAACTGCTCTCAGTTCCCAAACATCCGTGTAAGTAAGATCTGTGATAACCTAGATTGTCAGGATAGGGTGAGAAGTTGGGGGGAGGTTTAAGAAGGAGGGAACATATGTAATCTGTGGTTGATTAATGTTGATGTATGGCAGAAACCAACACAATATTGTAAAGCAGTTATCCTTCAGTTAAAAATAACTTTTTTTTTTTATAAAGAATATTATAAGGGGTTCTTTAAAAGGAGCATTCCTGGTCCTCTCTCCCACATATCTGTTTGAATTCACCAAATTTCTGCGGTGATTCTGACAGAGATTCTAAGAAATTTCTATGATAGAAATCAAAGGTTTGTGGGTTCTATTTTCAGCTCCAAATAACTAGAACTCAGCTTGGTGCCAGTCACTCTCAGGTACAATGATAGAATTCTCTGACTTGGTTCCTGACCTTCAGGAGCTCAGGATCTGGTTGGAGAGGCACAGGCTGCTCAACCAGCAGTGTGCAAAACCTGAAAAGGATTCATGAGTTTAGAAATGTGTGAGTCGTAATGGGATAGTTTAAAAACCAGTAGCTATGGTATGGGTATGGTGTCCAATGGATGGTGGAGCCTGGTGGGCTGCAGTTCATGGGGTTGCTGGGAGCTGGACACAACTGAGCGACTTCACTTTCACTTTTCACTTTCATGCATTGGAGAAGGAAATGGCAACCCACTCCAGTGTTCTTGCCTGGAGAATCCCAAAGACGGAGGAGCCTGGTTGGCTGCCATCTATGGGGCCGTACAGAGTCGGACATGACTGAAGTGACTTAGCAGCAGCAGCAGCAGCTGTGGTATGGGTTAGTGGTGACCACTAGTAGTTTTTGATCATTTTCTAAATTATTGGACATCTCCAGTGTTTCGCACAAGATAAGTCATTTGCATATCCTCCACAGACCCTTCGCTGTGTGCTCTTGTCTTGCACAACAGCACTCCAGAGCAGTAAATCACAGGGCCTCTGAGTGTAGGCAGCAAGTCTGTCCAGTTACATAGAATCACTGGGACATTATATGTGTCCCAGGTCTTTTTTTTTTTTTCCCCCATGGATTTTCAGACAGTTGTACCCTGTTAATTAGGTGTTTCTTTGGGAGAATATACATAAGGTTGCTGCTGCTAAGTCACTTTAGTCGTGTCCAACTCTGTGCGACCCCATAGACGGCACCCCACCAGACTCCACCGTCCCTGGGATTCTCCAGGCAAGAACAATGGAGTGGATTGCCATTTCCTTCTCCAATGCATGAAAGTAAAAAATGAAAGTGAAGTCGCTCAGTCATGTCCGACCCTCAGCGACCCCATGGACTGCAGCCTACCAGGCTCCTCCATCCATGGGATTTTCCAGGCAAGAGTACTGGAGTGGGTGCCATTGCCTTCTCCCATACATAAGGTTAGGGTGATAGATATCTTGTGATAATTATTTCCTAGCAGTTGTTTTCTATCAGTTGTACCAACAGACCTAACTCATGAGCTGGCTGGCTACCTTTGCCCTAGTGATTCCTGACCCTGTTGAGAAAGAAAATCTGTCTCTTTGAAGTTGGAAAAACACAGTTTCATACAGTAAGACCCTGGAAGTTCTTCTCTTATGTTAATGAAAGCCAGTTTCCACCACCTGCAAGAAGTATTTACCACATTCTCTTTTTATTGCCACTTCTGATCTTTGCTTTGCTTACATTTGGACTCATTTCTGTGTATCTCATAATTACTAGAAATGGGTGTCTTTGGTCTTTGGACATTTGATAATTTCTGTAGTGTTCTGCTAGAGTCTAAGTGGTGTCCCCAGGGGTGGACTAGGGGTGCCAGAAATGAGGTACACCCAGACACCTACTGGTAACATCACCCTTACTTCTCTTGAGAATATTTCTGCTTGTTTATCTCCTAGGTGGAAGAGCATGGTCACCCTAACAGCCTCAAGCTGCAGTTCTTGTTCCAAAATGCAGTGATGTCAGATGCTAGTTTGAATTTCTCAGTTTCGCAGTGGCGCCTCTATGTTGTGGCCTAGACTGACGTAGTGTACGAGGACAGGCTTTACATGAGACCATGATTTAAAACCTGACCTGGAAAAAAAAAATCTGACCTGAAATTCCCTGGCTTCCGCTGCAGGAGGCATGGGTTTGATCCCTGGTTGGGGAACTAGGATCCCACATGCTCCACTGTGCAGCCAAAAAAATAAAAAGTAAGAAAGAAAAGAAATTTGTGTTTTTTGAAAAAGCAAAACAAAGAACCAGACTCTGTCCTATACCAGTTAGGTCTCCAGTTTCTCATCAGTAAAATGGAGATGATAGTAATGATTATCCCATAAGATTGTTATACCACTCACATTATATCAATCAATGTTACCAGTTGTCATTATTCTCTGTTGTTGGGCAGTATGTAATGGGAAGAAATAACCTAACTAGAGACCAATCTAAAGGCAAAATCTTTGTATTCTTGCAGCCAACATCTCTGTTAAGAAATAGTTGAGATCACATTTTTCAGGCTGGAATCCCAATACATTAGCTCTTCAAAGACTTATTCGTAAAACGTTCAGTATGTATTACCGGCACAGTCAGTGTTTTGTTGAGTGAAGAAGTAGAACCATAATTTCACTGAACTAAGCAGCCTGATAATTTCACTTTCTGAGGAATTAACAGTCATCACATAGTGAGGTCTTTAGAAGCTAAGGTATAAAAATTCTTAAACTGAAAATGAATGCATTCTTCTTCAATAAACTCAATAAAAATCATTATATTAGTTTTCTTAAATGTGAGTTGAAGGACTGAAGAATGAAACAGGCTATAACAGGGCCCCTGTCTTCTCCTGGAGAGTAGGCCCCTGGGTAAGTCCATAGATAAGCACTTGACAAACAACTTTCCTTCCAGGGACAGAATAGCCAAATTCATTCCAGGGTCTTTAGTTACATAGACTCATTGGAACATTATATGTGTCCTAGCTCTTTTTTCCCCCATGGATTTTCAGACAGTTGTACCCTGTCAGTTAGGTATTTCTTTGGGAGAATATACATAAGGTTGGGGTGATAGATACCTTGTGATAATTATTTTCTAGCAATTGCTTCCTATCAGTTGTGCCAACAGACCTAACCCATGAACATTTTAGAAAATGTCAGCCGTGCAGTTTGTCTATGTGTTTATATTCATGTCATATTTCACATATTAATGCTTTCTAAGATTTTATGCCATTTCTTGACATGGCAACTTTAGAGATGGTGTGCTACTCAGGAAGTCGTGTCTCTGCAGGTGTTAAAAAGTTACAGAGTGAAGAATTCCCAGGCACTCCAGTGGTTAGGACTGTGTGTTTCCATTGCAGAGGGCACGGGTTCAATCCCTCATTGGGGAATTAAGATCCCACATGCCTTGAGACGCAGCCAAAAACATAATATAAAATTTTAAAAATGTCCATGTCTCTTGCAATAAAAGCACGTGTGGCGATTTTAATAAATACAAGTTACATGATAGAGTAAGTTGTTGGTTATATGGCATGGGCAGGAAAGACACCACCTTAGCAGTCCTTCACTTGAATGGATTGACAAATGTCACCCGCTAGAACGTGATGTGGAAGAAGGGACCATGAGCGCTTCCTCTGTGCTGTCCTCTTAATTCTGAGGCCATTCCTGTCAGATCAGCAGCAGTAACCCCATTGCTTATGTCTGGTGATGTAAGCTTTGGGAAGGATGAATAATTTGCCTGTGATCTCATGGCTGGTAGTGAAGCCGGGAATCAGAATCTGTCTTCTGATTTTAAAACTGAGGTGTATTACTCTGTCTCTGAGAACCAGGAATAGGTAAGACCTCCAAAAAATTAAATGTTTTAAGGGCCTCTACTGAAATATTTGATAAATAGGTGCTAGGTCTGTGAGGATATGATGAGAATAAAGCCAGTTTAGGACTTTTAAACTTGACCCTTGTCCTCAGGCACAGCTGTTCACATGCAGAATCTCCTGCACCTCTGAGTCTAAAGCAGAATAGAAGTGGTAATGTAGAAAAGGAGGAAGACCTCATAAGTAACCACATTCCCGGCAATAAGTAACCACCCAACAGCAGAGAAAGAGAAAAACTATAAGTCCATAGATCTCCAGAAGCTTTCTAGCCTAAAAGGCCAGTCAACCTAGAAATGTCACACTCTCATGCTGGGCCCAGAAGGCAGCACTTTATGGAACAAATTATGAAAATCACAAATATCCACTGAAATCTGGCAGCTAATGGAAGTAAGGAAGCCAACTGGTTGACGATTGCAGCTCCCTCTGAAGCGGGCAGCTGCTCAGATACACAGCTTCAGCGGATTCTTAACACACAAAAGGAGCGCCCAGGGTTGCCAGATCTGAATTTTCAGAAGCAGCCAGGAATTTGGATTTGTCTGTGACATCAGACTGTTTTAAGTGCTGGCATCAAATTCAATAGAAAGTGGGGGAGGAGGAGGAGAAAGAGAAGCACCTCGTGAAAATTGCCTGTCTGAAGACTAGATGTTGGGACTTGCTGGTCCAGTGGTTAAGACTCTACACTTCCAGTACAGGTTCGATCCTCGGCCATCCCACATGCTATGCGGCCGGAAGAAAAAAAAAAAAGAACAGGTGGTGCCACTGTTGAAACTGCCGTGTCGAGAAGGATGGCTGCTCTTGACAGTAATGCGGGGTCACTGCGGGGAGCAGCAGGGCTTCCATTATTAAAGCCCTTATCTCACTGGATAACCAGTGGCTCTTAGCCTTACCTGGGTCTTGGTCCGCTTTGCATGCTGGGTCGCTGCAGTCATATCTGACTCTGCAACCCCATGGACTGTAGCCCTCCAGACAAGAATACTAGAGTGGGTTGCCATTTCCTTCTCCAGGGGATCTTCCTGACCCAAGGATGGAACCCATGTCTCCTGCATTGGCAGGAGGGTTCTTTACCCCTAGTGCTACCTGAGAAGCCCCGAGAAAGTAAATAAAAACCTAGATTTCCTTCAGGAAAATGCTCATGTAGACAAACACAAACTTGGCTCGTGATTTCAGAGTGTGCCCTGACCCCCTGAAGCACCAATACAGACGTCAGCTGAGGAGCGAGCTTCAACTTTCAGAAACCACAGCTCTTCAGAGTGACTCAGAGCAGAGGTCTTCAACTCTGTGGTATCCAGGCCATTGTTTTTACCTTGTCTCTGTTTGCAGTTTTGCCGGCTTTTCCAACTCAGGCATTTTTTCCATTCGTTTTGAGCAAGGTAATCAACGCTGGTCTTGTTGTGCAGTGATTAAGCAGAAACCTAAGGGTCTCCATGTGGTCAGAGCACTGGGAGCAGGGCTGGAATGCTTCTCGCCCCATCCTACCTAACCACACCCCCCAGACTCTTCTGAGACCGCAACAGGCAGGGCAGCAGGCTGTGGGTGTGTCTAACATGTGCTTCCTTGTGAAGGAACTCACCCAGCAAAGCTGCTGTCAGTTCCAGCCCGTTGCTGTGTGTGCTACGTTTGTAGAGAATCGTCATAAACATCCTCAGAGAGGCCTTTGCAGTGCAGGAGGGTATGTTTATCCAAGTCAAAAGGCCACAGCTTGGAACTTTAGTATCTGAGCTAGATTTTTTTTATCACCTGGGAGGCACTTTCCTCCTTTTGCTTTCCTGTTTCTTTCTTTAATGGAAAAAACCCAAATACTTATACAAAAATAGCAGAAAAGATCAGTTGAATTCAGTTAAGTTGTGCACCCTTTCTCTGTTAACTTCCAGTTTTTCAATTTAGAGTAAAATGAAATGAGCAGAATTCCTAGTTCAGTTCAGTTCAGTTGCTCAGTCGTGTCCAACTCTTTGCGACCCCATGAATCGCAGCACGCCAGGCCTCCCTGTCCATCACCAACTCCCAGAATTCACTCAGACTCACGTCCATCGAGTCAGTGATGCCATCCAGCCATCTCATCCTCTGTTGTCTCCTTCTCCTCCTGCCCCCAATCCCTCCCAGCATAAGTCTTCCAATGAGTCAGCTCTTCCCATGAGGTGGCCAAAGTACTGGAGTTTTCAGCTTTAGCATCATTCCTTCCAAAGAAATCCCAGGGCTGATCTCCTTGAGAATGGACTGATTGGATCTCCTTGCAGTCCAAGGGACTCTCAAGAGTCTTCTCCAACACCATAGTTCAAAATCATCACGTCTTCGGCACTCAGCTTTCTTCACAGTCCAACTCTCGCATCCATACATGACTACTGGAAAAACCATAGCCTTGACTAGACGGACCTTTGTTGGAAAAGTAATGTCTCTGCTTTTGAATATGCTATCTAGGTTGCTCATAACTTTCCTTCCGAGGAGTAAGCGTCTTTCAATTTCATGGGTGCAGTCACCATCTGCAGTGATTTTGGAGCCCGCAAAAATAAAGTCTGACACTGTTTCCACTGTCTCGCCATCTATTTCCCATGAAGTGATGGGACCAGATGCCATGATCTTCGTTTTCTGAATGTTGAGCTTTAAGCCAACTTTTTCACTCCACTTTCAGAAGTAAAGTCCGTGCAGTTCCTAGTTTGTTGAAGACAATTAAAAAACAGTTAGTGGCCACCTCAGCTTTTCCAAACATGACTTTTAAAATACACTTTGATATCTTATTTTCTCTTATGAGAAATAACTTTCAGATCTGATAAACTAAGAAATATTGGTGCATTCTAGTTTTAAAAGTTTGTGAGAAATTTATTTCCATATATGTTGCCATGTCAAATGACTTCAAGATCCATACACTTGGCCTCGCTGTAACCTCACAACCACAGTTACATATCTCCACATGCTCACTAGGCATTTCTTGGAAATTTTGTCATCACCTCAAACTCAGCTTTTCCGAAATGCAACTTACCTTCTTTTCAAGCTGGGCCCCATTAGTTTACATGGACTTTCTCTCTTTTTTTCTTTTAATGTATTCAGTTGTGCCAGAGCTTTAGTTGCAGCACGCAGGCTCTTAGTTGGAGCATGTGGGATCTGGTTCCCTGACCAGGAATTGAACCGGGGCCCTCTGCATCAGGAGTGCAGAATGTTAACCACAGGACCACGAGGGAAGTCCCTGCTGTGACCCATTTCTATCAGCAGAACCATCTACTTCCCCAGTTCTAGAACCTAGACAGCCTCTTTGATCATTCTTCTCTCTAGTCACCAAAGCTCAGAAACGACTCTTGTAATATCTCTTGCATAGATTGATCTCTTTCTTTGCATTTTCATGTCTGTCACCATAGTCGCAGAAGTAACAGCACCTCCCTGCTACCTTGTCCCAGCCCAGCCCAGCCCACCTTCCTGATGAGATTTATCATCCTCAAGCACTGAAACGAGTAGCCTATCCCTTCTCCAGCAGATCTTCCCAACCCAGGAATCAAACTGGGGTCTCTTGCATTGCAAGTAGATTCTTCACCAGCTGAACTACCAGGGAAGCCCACTCCTCGCACAGCTTTACTGATTTCATTTGCCTCCAAAACCTTTATGTGCCGTCATCTGCCCGCCTGTCATGAACCAGGCATGGAACACAGGACTCTGTATCAGACCTGTATCTCCAGGTGTATCACTCACTGCTCGCCAGGACACACCAAGAACAGCACCCAGATCAGGCCCATCTCTTCTCACCCCTGTGCAGCCCTCACCAGAAGCCTCTGTATCCTGCCTCCAACAGTGAGTGTAGATGTCCTCGTGAGTGCACTTCAAGTGCCCACCAGTGCCCAGCTCCTTGGTGATGCTCAGTAGCCCAGAACGGTCCAGTGATTATTTCCTGGGATAACTCTGTCTGTGTGGTAGTTGTTTAATATTGGACAAATAGAGGAATCACTTTATCAAAATGACGATTCTTTTCTCTGAAAACCTGTATATATGAGCTCTCCCAAGTAATTTGAAGAGACTGCCCAGAGGAAAGCAGAAAATATTTAAATATTTCTTAAACATACAGAGAAGACTTCTCTGTCCAGTGGTTAGGAATCTGCCTGCCAATGCAGGGGACACTGGTTCGATCTTGGTTTGGGAAGATTCTACATGCCACAGGGCAGCTTGAGCCTGTGAATCTCAACTACTGAAACTTGCAATACCTGCCAAGCTCGAGCCTGAGCTTGGCAACAAGAGAAGCCACCACAGGGAGAAGCCTGCACACCACATGAGGAGGTCCTCTCTTGCCACAGCTAGGGGAAGTCCAAAGACAGCAATGCAGACCCAGTGCAGCCAAAAATAAATAAAATTCAGTTAACTTTTAAAAACAATCTGCAAATGTGGTTTATTTTTATGATTTTCTCTGTATTTTTGCAGTTATAACATCATTTTCATTAAGAACAGCTTAGTAAATACAGAAAACCAAAACCAAAAAAATGATGATCCTCTCCCACCAACAAAGCAACTACTCACATTGTTCCGTCGCCAAGTTGTGTCTAATTCTTCTCGATCCCATGGGCTGCAACACACCAGGCTTCCCTGTCCCTCACCATCTCGTGGAGTTTGCCCAAGTTCATGTCCATTAACTCAGTGATGCCATCCAGCCGTCTCATCCTGTCACTCCCTTCTCTGCTTGCCCTCAGTCTTTCCCAGCATCAGGGTCTTTTCCAGTGAGTCAGCTGTTTGCATCGGGTGGCTAACGTATCGGAGTGTCAGCATCAGTTCTTCTAAAGGGTATTCACAGTTGATTTCCTTTAGGATTGACTGGTTTGATCTCCTTGCTGTCCAAGGGACTCTCGAGTCTTCTCCAACACCACAGTTCAAAAGCATCAATTCTTCAGCTCCGTTCCTTCTTTGTGGTCCAGCTCTCACATCCATACATGACTGCCAGAAAGACCATAGCCTACTAACATTAGGTTGGTGCAAACATAATTGTGGTATAATTAAAGTTGTGAATTTTAAATCATTATAACTAGGCTCAAACGCATCATTATTAACCAAAATAGGAACCATTACAATCAACACCACTTTTGCCAACAAGCAATAAGTATGTTTATTCCTGTAGCATAAAAATAATGTGCTTCAGGATTTGACAGACTCTTGGAAAGCATTTTTTGCCTCCTGCTGCTTTGTTGAAGCGTTTTCCCTGCAAAAAGTTGTTGAGATGCTTGAAGAAGTGGTAATCAGCTGGCAAGAGTTCAGGTGAATATGGTCAACGAGACAAAAGTTCATAGCGCAATTTGTTCAACTTTTGAAGCACTGGCTGTTGGGCGTTGTCATGGAGAAGCACTGGGCCCTTTTGTTGACCAGTGCTGACTAGGCATTGCAGTTTTCAGTGCATCTCGTTGACTCGCTGAGCATACTTCTCAGATGTAATTGTTTCTTAGGGATTCAGAAAGCTGTAGTGGATCAGACAGGCAGCAGACCACGAAACAGTGGCCATGATTTGTATTCTCGTGTTTATAGATTTTCTTGTTTAAAATAGTGTTATCATGCTTAATTTAAAATTTGTGCCTTGTAAAAAGTGATTCAGTTCCCTGAAAATCAGAGAATTTGTTTCCATTTATGGTCTACTTACAGAATGCCAGGCACTTTAATTGCGTTCTCTTATCTAACTCTCAAAACCTCCCAGTGAGGTAAATACTATTGTTGTTTATTGTTGTTGTTTAGTTGCTAAGTCGTGTCCGACTCTGTCACCTCATGGATTTTAGCCCACCAGGCTCCTCTGTCCATGGAGTTTCCCAGGCAAGAATCCTAGATTGAGTTGCCATTTCCTTGTCTAGGGGATCTTCCTGACCCAAGGATTGAACCTACGTCTCCTGCACTGCAATCAATCCTTTACCACTGAGCCACCAGGGAAGCCCCTATTACCACCCCTATTAATAGATGAGAGACCTGAGACTCAAATCCAGAGGGCAGAGCTGGGGTGAGAATGCAGGCGGCCCAGCCCTGGTACCTGTGTTCTCAACCACTGTGCCTGCGAAGAGTCCTTCTCTGCGAGACCAGTTGTGGGTGATTGACAGCAACTTACTTTCTTTCCTGTAACACAAGTGAGGTTGAGAAGCATCCCCACCGGTGTCTGTGCATGCTAATTCCAGTAGCAATATGAATAATAATTTCTTTCGGCCTGTCTACACCATCCACCACCCTAGTTCACCATCTCTAACCCTCACAAGGGCTTCCCAGGGGGCGCTAGTGGTAAAGAACCCACCTGCCAATGCAGGAGACATGAGAGACGTGGATTCAACCCCTGAAGTTGGAAAGATCCCCTGGAGCAGGAAATGGCAACCCACTCCAGTGTTCTTGCCTGGAGAATCCCATGGACAGAGGAGCCTGAGTGGGCTACAGTCCATGGGGTCGCAAAGAGTAGGATAAGACTGAAGCAGCTTAGCACAGCACAACCCTCATAAGACACTGTGAGGTTGAGGAAATAAGGCTGGGAGAGCCCAGGTACCAGTCCCAGAGATGGAGAGTTGAACTTCTAACTCCATGCCCTCATCATACTGCTTCTCAATAAAAATCCCTTAAGACCCAGATAAGAATGAGAAGAGAATGGTCCTTTGCCATTAGCTTATTAGTGACAGCATGTTTCTGTGATACCAAACTAGTGGGATCCAGAAGGCAGGATGTGCATGTTTGGGTTGATTTGGGGAGAGAGGAGGGATATTTAGCCCCAGGCGAGTAGGCCTGGCATAGGGCATCTCAGAGAACCAGGCCTCTCTTCCAGGTACCGTCCCTATGGGAGCCTCTGAAGTCATATATTAAATAATTACCTCAGGGGAAGGCAGATTTGTTTGGATAAAATCTGTTGTTTATATGAAGTGCATCTGTTGTTGCCAACTCCAGACATTTTAGTGGGCCAAGAATCTGGTTTATTTAAAGTGATGTACATTGAAAGGATGTCACAGATTTCATTGAGAAAACTGAGGCCAGAGAAATGAAATCTTCCAAGGAAGTTAGCAGGGAAGGATCTAGAATTCTCCAGCCTCCCCCTACCCAAGCCCACTGAACTTTCCTTTGCACTCTTTTGCTTTACCTAATTTTTCAAAGTGTGACAGTAAATCGAAAAATTTAATGAGGTTTATGTGGTTTACGAATTGTAAATTTTTAGAAACCGAATTTGTCACATTTAAAAATCAGAGCTTTAATAGAATATCTGTCATCTCAAACACCTGCTAAATTATTTGACCTATTTCTGTTGTTTGTCTCTCTTTTTCCCCTAGATATGTCATCTTGCATAGGTCTGCTGAGTCTGTAATTTTCTATGTCTGTGGATTCCAGAATTTGCTAAGAGATGGAGGAGTCTCCGCAGAATGATCTAGATGCAGCAAGCCTTGAGAAAAATGACCTGCTCGAGAGCGCCAGCCCTCAGATTTCCATTCATGAGTTCTCCTGCCACTGCTGTTACGACATCCTGGTTAACCCCACCACCTTGAACTGTGGGCACAGCTTCTGCCGGCACTGCCTAGCTCTGTGGTGGGCCTCTTCAAAGAAAACAGAGTGTCCAGAATGCAGAGAAAAATGGGAAGGTTTCCCCAAAGTCAATATTCTCCTCAGGTAATGCTCAAGTCCATATGGGTAGCTCACTGGGCTTGGACAGCGTGGTTTCTCTTAACGGGAGCAGCCATGTCTGGAAGGGCCTGAGACGTGGAGCCCACTGCCTCGGGGGTCACTCTGGATCCACCGGCATGTGAATCAGGGGGCTCAAGGGCCTGCAAGTCCCAACTCCCTTCATCACAGGTGGCCATGATATGTTTATTATTTATTATAAATGAGGGAAAGAGAGAAACTGGTTACCAGACCATTTTCTGTAACCCTTGGTACATGATGCTTCTGACTGGTTTGTGTTCACTGAGAACACCCTAGAACAGAGAAAGTGGTCTGACTGTGTGATTCTGAATAACTAGTGTGATGCTGATTTTCATAATCTCTGACTAAACTCTGTTGCACTTGCCACATTCATAGAGTTACTCATGTGTGGCATCACACAGCAGATAAGACCTTCAGATGGTGGGTTTTTTCCTTTTTCTATTCAAAATGTCCATCCTGTTCCTGGGAGGTCTGTGAAGCTAAAATCCTTTCTGTTGCCTTCTCTCTATCAACAGAAATACCAGGAAGGTTAAAACAGTAACCCAGCAGTCTCTTTTTCACAGGAAGTGTATTTTCAAGTCTGACCTATCAGCCTTGGTTTATCTGCAGGTTAATCTTAAATTGAAGAAGGTTCTCTTATGGGTTAGGAGGGAAGTTCTCAAATTGTGTATAATTAAAGATAAAGAGCCCTGTAGCATGGCCCGATGGTTGGTCTGACTTTTACAACTGAACTTCACCTTTTTTCTTTTTTTATGAATTAATTTTTAATAATCAGACCGTTGCTGATAAAGACCCCTTCAACCCTGCCTCCCCCCATCTCACAGTTCTTCCTTTTTCTCAGAGCAGTTCCAGTAATGATACTTTTATACATTTATGTGCCAACAGGAAATGCAAATATTTTCTTATGCCAGTTGTGTACAGTCTGTGTCCACAGTTTCCTATTTCATTCAAACAATATGTTTGAATTAAATTTATTTATCCCAGTGATATCCAGTAAACTTATTTTTAAAATGATGTATTGTTCCTCTGTAGAAATATGCTCTGTTTTGTTTAACTGCTTCCCTAACAGTAGACACGTAGATGTTTTTGATTTGTTGTTGTTACCAGTAGGGCCATAACGAACCTTCTTGTCCATTCTTTCTGAATCCTGGTATATGTATTTTTTTAAATATCTGTTTACTTTTGGCTACATCAGGTCTTCGTTGGGACATACAGGCTCACTAGCTGTGGTACATGGGCTTAGTGGCCCCATAGCTTATGGAATCTTAGTTCCCCATCTCAAACTTACATCCCCCACAATGGAAGGTAGATTCTTAAGCACTGGACGAGCATGGAAATCCTTGGTATGTTATTAAATGTTGACATCAGTGTTATTTTGTCCTCTAAACATTTTAAGTGTATTTAGTTAAACAACTGTTTTTTTTTTCCTCCCTCTCTCTTCTTCATAGGGACGCCGTTGAAAAATTATTTCCTGATGCCATTAGAACGCGATTTGAAGACATTCAGCAGAATAACGACATAGTCCAGAGTCTTGCAGCCTTTCAGAAGTTTGGGAATGATCAGACGCCTTCAGCTCCCCACGCAAGCCGAGGGAACCAGCACAGGGGAGGGGGTTTCTACTCTGGAGTGCTCACAGCTTTAACTGGGGTGGCAGTAAGTAGATGTCCCACGGTTTTCACTGAAGTCAGTTCTGTTGAAATACTCCTGAGTGATCGCACATGGTAATTCACTGTGTAATTTGAAACCTGGGATGCTGCCTATACAAGTATCTACAGAATCCAGTATTCAGAGCCCAGTAACTGTTAGTTTTGTCCCATTTCATCTTCACGGCCTATGCAATAGACACTGTCATTATTCCTGCTCTAGAGAGGAGGAAACTGGTGCAGAAAGGTGTTAGGGCTGGAACCGAGGCCATGTCTTGAGCACAGGACTTTACTAACTTCAAACCTTAGACACTCTTTTTCTTTTTAAGTTCTATCCATGCTACGAAAATCTTATTGTTAACAAATTTTCCAATAGCAAAGGCACATGAGTCAGTCACACACACTGGCCAAATTGATGGGGTCAAGGGTGCAGTGCTCCCAGTTGCCTTGTAGTGAGTCCCATTTCTGTCTCTGTTCCCCAACAACAACCCGAAAATCAGCAGAGGTGAGCCCATCGAGGGTCGTGCTCCCCAGCTCCCTGTGGCAGTGGTGTGGCCTGGCTTCCGTGTCGACAGACTTGGCATCATTTCCTCCCAGCCCAGCATCTTCCCTCCCTGGCCCCACACTCACGTATTTGGAAGCTGGCATCTCTGATCTTTCTGTGCAGTAAGGTCCTGTCGCCTTTCCCCAGGTGGTCCTGCTGGTGTACCACTGGAGCAGCAGGGAATCCGAGCGGCACCTCCTGGTCCACAAGGCTGTGGCCAGATGGACAGCGGAGGAAGTTGTGCTCTGGCTGGAGCAGCTAGGCCCTTGGGCCTCCCTCTACAGAGACAGGTTTTTATCTGAAAGAGTAAACGGAAGGTGAGGAGCAAAATCCGCTGCTGCATCACTGACATTTCTGAAACAGTGTTTTTGAGATACTGTCCTCATACCCTGAAGCTCACCCATTTGAAGTATATAATCCATGGTTTTTAATATATTTGCAGATATGTGCAGCTATGGCCACAATCTGGCTTTAGAACATTCTCATCACCCCCCAAAAGAAAACTCCTGCTAAAGGCAGTCAGTCCTCATTTTCCCCTCTCTCAGCCCCCGGCAAGCACCATTCTACTTTCTGTCTCCTGGATTTGCCTGTTCAGAATATTTCCGTTCTTCCTTCGTTCGTTCTTCAGTTGATGGACATTTGGATTGATTCCATTTGGGGGCTGTTAGGAACACTGCTGCTGTGATCGCTTGTATAAAGGTTTTGGTGTGGACTTGTATTTTCAATACTCAGTACTCTTGGAGCGGAATTGCTGGGCATAAAGTAACTCTGTGTTTACCTTTTAGTGAACCATTAAACTTTTCTAAAGCAGCCATACCATTTTATGTCATGGGTTGACATCTTAATTGTTTGTTGCTTCCCAATTATAAGGGTAACGTGTTTATTTATTTCAAAATAATAATGTGGAACTGTAGGACATTAGAAATGAAATACCTTCATCATCCTGCTCTTGAGAAAAAAACCACTTGCTGGACAGGTGTCCAGATTTTTTTCAATGTTTATATAGTTCTATACGTAGAACTGTGGATTATTTATTTAAATGAAAAATATGATTGTTCTAAGCAGACCTGTATACATATACATATGTGTATGTGTTTATATGTATATGCTAGAGTCTATTAATCAACCTCTATGAACACACATTTATGGTTTTTCCTTTTTTTTCTGCTCTAGACAGTACCAAACTGCATTGGTGCAAATGGAGGAACCCATTAGTTTGAGGAACTCACTCATCGCTGAGCAATGGGGCAGGCTGCTTCTGCCCATCAGCAAAGCTCCCGGCCCCTTCCTGAGCCCTGTCCATTTTTACTGGGTCCCTGCCTGCCTTGGTGGGATCACATAGGGATGTACTTAGACCACCAGGCCACTGCTCTCTAACCCATTTGAATCAGACATGTGGTCCTCACTGCTAGGCGGTCTACCTGGTGTCCCCAGGTAACCTGCCTAGTGCCACATTCTCCTACCCTGCTCTGTTTTTCCCCTTGAACTAAACTTTCAACACTTGACTCTCTTTTGAGGAAGCAAAATGGTCCCACTCTGCTTTTTGTAAAGAGTAGCACCACCTCCCACCTCACCCTGCTCCCTCCTGGAATTCTCTGCCTTGTTAATACAGTGTACTTTGCATAACTGTCTTCCTTCCAGAGGAGAGCTTCCTAAACTGGCATTGCTGAATGAAGGAGGATAAACCTTTATGGGGGTACTTTAATGAGGAGTCATTGGCGGTGAATTCACATTGTCTGATGAAAGGGAGCAGATAATGTATCTGCTGTCGTCTTTAATCACTACCCCCAAACAGCTACTCTTATTATCCTGATATTTCGTTGGATTTCCTTCTAGTTTTTTTTTTTTCCCTACACACATACACACACACGCATATACTTTGAAAAATAGAAAGGTCAGAGTGCACAGCTGAAAGATCAAGGGTGGGAGCAAAGCGGTCCTCCTGAGTGTGCCTTGGGTGAGTCATTTTATTTGCCTAAGCCAGTTTTCTCACCCACAAAATGGACATGATACCACCTACCTTGCGGAATTGGTAGATGGGCCAGTGATAACATAGCAAAGCGTATCAGAGAGTCCCTAGCAAATAGTAAGCTCTCACTCGTTTGCTGTTGGCCGTATTACTTCATATGTTCGGTGCCTTACGTCAAGACCAAGGTGTGTATTTGTGTTGATAAGGTGGAGTTTCTGACTGAAAACCTTGCTTCCACCCCTATTCCCCCCAGGTTGCTTTTAAGTCTGACAGAGGAAGAATTTTCTAAGGCACCGTATACCATAGAAAGCAGCAGCCACCGAAGAGCCATCCTCATGGAGCTGGAGCGAGTGAAAGCCCTGGGCGTGAAGCCCCCCCAGAACCTCTGGGAGTATAAGGTGAACACTCTGTCTCTTAAACGGGGGGAAAAAAGTGCTGAGAACAAGATAACAGTTATCTGTCTGCCCACTGCTCGCAGACATGGCAGACACAACTGAAGCCCCTGTCAAGCTGTGGATCCTTCCTGGGCCTGCTCTCCTGCTTGCATTACGGGTGTGTCTCCACAGCACTAACATTCTAGGTTTGGAACCTTAACCTAAGAGGCATGAAGTGAGCGGATGCCTCTGCAAGTAGCTTTTCTCTCTGGCCCCCGTTCACCAGCGTGACCGTCTGTCCTCTCCCATTGATGGCCACTCTTTCTTATCAGTGCTGTACACAGCAATGGGAATACTGGGTCGCAAGTAACGCACGTCATCAACTTTACTCAATTCTGATAAATTGTTCTTCGCTGGGTACCTCGTTCTCTTTTACAGGGAGAATGTAGGGAGTACCGTACTGTAAGAGGAACACTCTATTTTTTATTAGTCATAGAATATCTGAAATATACAGACCTGTACCCTAAATGAGACATCATGGAGAAAACTAGATACAAATAACCAATTAAGTCAATTGGGGGTGGGAGTAATGCTCATTGGTAATTCTGGTACAAACTGAGACAGCCTCCTTTGTTGTTCTCAACTCTGACATTGTCAAGGATGAGAACGTTTCATAATAACACGAGCAAAGAGGCACTCATGTTTGCGGATCCTAAACTGGCGCTGTCTCTTTGGAGAGCAGTTTGTCACTAACTCTTCAATGTAAGCGGTACTTACTCTTTGATCTTCATTTCACTTCTTTGCATTGAGCACACAGGCAGCATAGTGGTCTGATCAAGGAAGGACCCGGGAGCCTGACTCCTGGGCTCCTCGCCATTGGTTCTTGAGGGGTGAAATGAGGTTTGTGTTGCAGTGACTTGTGGTTCCTGCAAGACACATTGGAAATGCCAGCACGAACCTGGGCCTCCTGGTCCCTTTTCCTTCTCAGCCAGTGACCTCAAAGAATCAATGAGATCTGTACATTTGTGTCACAGAAACCATTAAACAAGATGTTGACGCCAGTATCACACGGAAAGCAACCTCAGTGCCCATTGTTAGGAGCAAGTTGAGTAAATACAGCTCAGCCCCACTTGTAGCCATTACAAAGGAGGAGGTGACCTGGGGTGCACTAATCTGAAAGGAGGCTCAAGTAGTATTGTTAACTGAAAACAAAGCACGTTAGAAAACCTACATGTTTGTGTGGATCACAGGTCTCTGGAAGGATACACAGACTGTGAACAATGTTCTCATCTAGGGATTGCGACATGGATGAAGGGCTGAATTGTATTTGTCGTTCAATTCAATTCTGTGCCATTTGAAAAAGAAGATTGTGTTTATTATGTGCATGTATCACTTTATTTATTTTTTTTCAAACTTTAAACTTTGTATTTTGTATTGGGGAATAGCCCATGAACAATGTTGCGGTCGTCTCAGGTGAACAGCGAAGGGGCTCAGTAGTACATAGCACATGTATCCGTCCTCCCCCTATCCCCCTGCCATCTGGGCTGGCACATAGCATTGAGCAGAGTTCCATGTGCCATACAGTAGGTCCTTGTTGGTTACTCATTTTGAATATAGCAGTGTATGCCTGTATTACTTTAAAACTGAAAAACACTAGTTTCAAATCTTTTGAAGAATGGGTATAGGGGTCCTAAGATAAAAGATTTATTGTTTTACTATTTTTTTTTTTTACTGTTTTACTCTTGTTCATTTGTCAATTTTTTTTTAATCCCTACTTCTCTTTTGTCATAAATTATTAGTTTTGTTAATGCAGTCAAACTCTGGACTTTTTGTAGCCAATATTAGTCCTGTGGTGGATTTTAATATCTGACAGAACCTTTCTGGGTCCTGTGACCCTCTGTTTAGAGTCTGTCAAAGTAAACTTAATATTAACTGGAGTGAATGGGATTGGGATTCTGGTCCTGGTATAAAAGGCAAGCAGAAGCTTGTTCCTTCAGGTCTCCTCAAGGGTGGTCATTTGATGTTGCGCATATCGGCTTCCCAGGTGCTAGAAGAAGCTGCCTGCCAAAGCATGAGATGTGGGAGACACAGGTTCCATCCCTGGGTGAGGAAGATCCCCTGGAGGAGGGCATGGCAGCCCACTCCAGTATTCTTGCCTGGAGAATCCCATGGACAGACGAGCCTGGCGGGCTACAGTCTATGGGGTCTCAAAGAGTCAGACACGACTGAAGTGACTTAGCCCACACTACAGGCTGTGTGACAGGACTCCCCTGACCCTGGAGTCCCAGTGCAGCTGCTCCTGAGTGCCACTGTTCTGGGCGGACTTGAGAGAGACGGCTCGCTCCCCTCTGTAGCCCTGCCATCATGATCCCCTCGCTGGGACGCTGGTTCATCCTCTTCATCTGATAGAGAGGAGCCCAGAGTTGGGATATTTCGGCCCAGCTGACCCCAGACCTATGAACATTAACCTGGCCATCATCCCTTCTCTCGTCCTTACCACGATGTGGCTGCACACCGTCAGGCTCCGTTTCTGGGACCTGTGTTCTTTTAGAGACCGCACACTCAAAAGAGCGGTTTTGCCCCCAAGGCTGTTGGTTCTGGAGGGGTGAAAAGGGGTGAAAAGCGTTACGTATTGCAATGACTTGTGGCTCCAGAGACCACAGTACATAAACAAATACACAGTATTTCTGTGGTATTAACATTTTCTGGGGCAGGGGCAGGTTTATGAGAAAGTCTTTAAAAGAATCCTTAAGAGGTAATAATGCAAAAAAGATTGGAAAAGCTGCTTTAAAGTGAAGAACTACTTCCACATTTCTATGTCTCACCTAAGTTACGATATAAAGATATATTTTTCAGAAGTTAGATTTTTTTTTAAACTTTTACTATGGAAAATTTCGAATACACACAAAAGCAAGATAATAGTACAAAACTAGCGTCCTCCCTTAAGGCGGTAACTCTTGGCCGTGTTTATTTCACAGTTATACCTGTTCCTACTCCTCCTGATCGTCTTGAAAATCTGAGATGGTTCTATTTCAGAAGTAAATGTTTCACTGAATCTATAAAAAGTAAAGACTTTTTAAAAACACAAAACTAAAATATCACAGTGTGCACCCCAGAATGAATAATTCTCTGATGTTATCAAACAATCTATCAGTATACACATATCCCACATTTTTTTTTCCCCGTTGACTTGTTCCAGCCAGGTTCCAAAAAGAGTCCACATTTGGTTGTCATATCTTTTTTTGTTTTAATTGAGGAAAAGTGATTTACAATGTTAGTTTCAGGTGTACAACATAGTGATTCAGTATTTTTGTAGATTATACCTCACTTAAGTTATTAAAAAATCAGCTGTATTGCCTGTGCTATACAATATGTTCTTGGGCCGACTCATTTTATGTGGAGTACTTTGTACCTCTTAATCTCCTACCCCTATCTTGCCCCTCCCCACTTCCTTGTCCCCTTTGGTAACCACGTGTTGTTTCTCTAAACCTGTGAGTTGGTTTCTGTTTTCTTATAGTCATCTGTTTTATTTTTTAGATTCCACATATAAGTCAAAATATATGTATTTGTTTCCTGCATCTGACTTAATTTCACTAAGCATCATACCCCCAGGTCCATCCAAGTTGTTGCAAATGGCAAAATTTCATTCTTACGGAAGAGCAGTATTCCATTCCATATATATTGTATCATCATCTTTACCCATTCATCTGTTGATGGATACTTAGGCTGTTGCTGTAGGTTAGCCAGCATAGATAATGCTGTTATGAGCATTGGCTGTCTGCTTCTTTCTGAATTAATGTTTTTTTTTCCTTCAGATGTATTCCAAAGAGTGCAATTGCTGGATCATATGAAAGGACTATTTTTAGATTTTTGAGGAACCTCCATACTGTTTTCCACAGTGGCTGCAGCAATATAAATTCCCACCAACAATGTAAAGGGTTCCCTTGGCTCTACACCCTCTCAGCATTTGTAATCTGTGGTCTTTTTGATGATGGTTTTTCTGACAGGTTGATGTGATATCTCACTGTGATTTTGATTTCCATTTCTCTGATCATTAGTGATGTTGATGTGCCTTTTCATGTGCATGTCGGCCATCTCCGTGTCTCCTTTGGGAAAATGTCTATTCGGGTCTTCTAGATTTTTTTTAATTGGAGGATAATTGCTTTACAATATTGGGTTAGTTTCTGCCTTACATCAACATGAATCAGCCATAGGTATACAAATGTCCCCTCCCTCTTGAACCTCCCTCCCACCTCCCACCCCATCCCTCCCCTGTAGGTTGTCACAGAGCCCCCGGGTTGAGCTCCCTGCATCACACAGCCAATTCCCGCTGGCTGTCTTATTTTACACATGGTAGTGTGTATGTTTCGATGTTACTCTTCCAATTTGTCCCTCTCTCTCCTTCCCCGGCTGTGTCCACAAGTCTCTTCTCTGTGTCTGTCTGTATCCCCGTTGCTGCCCTGCAAATAAGCTCATCAGAACCATCTTCCTAGATTCAATATATATGCGTTAATGAATGGTACTTGTTTTTCTCTTTCTGACTTACTTCACTCGATGTAGTAGGCTCTGGGTGTCTGTATTTTTTTGAATTACTGTTGCACGATGGCTGAGTAATATTGTATGTATGTACCGCAACCTTTATCCATTCATCCGGCAATAGACGTTTAGGTCACTGCCGTGTCCTGGCTCTTGTCAGTAGTGCTGTAGTGGACATAGGGGCACATATGTCTCTTTCAGTTATGGTTTCCTCAGGGTATATGCCCAGTAGAGGGACTGCTGGGTCATATGGTAGTTTTATTCCTAGTTTCGTAAGGACTCTCCATACTCTCTTCCACAGTGGCTGTATCAATTTACATTCCCACCAAAGTGCAAGAGGGTTTCCTTTTCCTCACACCCTCTCCACTCTTTACTGTTTGTAGATTTTTTGATGATGGCCATTCTGACGTGTGAGGTGATAGTTTTAATTTGCTTTTCTCTAATAATGAGCAGTGTTGAGCATCTTTTCATGTGTGTATTAGCCATCTGTATGTCTTCTTTGGAGAAATGTCTGTTTAGGTCTTCTTCTGACTTTTTGATTGGTTTTCTGGTATTGAAATGCATATTGGGTTGTTTGTTGGTTATGTCAAAGATGCAAGAGACCTGGGTTCGATGCCTGGGTGGGAAGATCCCCTGGAGAAGGAAATGGCCAACCCACTCCAGTATTCTTGCCTGGAAAGTTCCAGGGACACAAGAGCCTGGCAGGTTACAGTCCATGGGGTTGCAAAGAGTCAGACATGAATGAGCACGCACACACACACACACACACACACACACACATCTATCTCTTTCGGTCTATAGATTCTGCCTCCCTCTTTTCATTACCCTGCCCTTAATTGTTGTAAAAACCAGATCATTTTCTCCTGTGGTTTCTGACATCTTGAACTTTGGCACTTGTCTCTGGGGTACCACCTAACAGGTCCTTTGGTCCCTTGCATATCTTATAATCTAGTAGTCTAGAGGCTAACTTTGGTTTAGATTTGGTGGGATGGCAAGGCTGCTTCATAGGTGTGGTATTTTCTTCCATCAGAAGGCTCATAACGTCCCACGGTCATTGATTGCTAATCTCTGAGTTCATTAAGTGTTGCCAAATGGTGGTATCATAACTCTCTCATTTCTTTTTTCACTTGTTGGCTGAAACATCTTTAAATGGGAAGTTTCTTCTCAACAACCATTTTGATTATTCTAAGTTCAGTTTATAGGGCTCCCCAGTTGGCTCAGTGGTAAAGAATCCATCTGCAGTGCAGAAGATAGAGGTTCAATCCCTGGGTTGGAAAGATTGCCTTGGAGAAGGAAATAGCAACCCACTCCAGTATTCTTGTCTGGGAAGTACCAGGGACAGACGAGCTTGGCAGGCTACAGTCCATGGAATTGCAAAAAAGTAGGACAAGACTGAGTGACTGAGCATGTGTGCAGGCGCGTGCACGCGCGCGCGCACACACACACACACACACACACACACACATTTGTATTGATGTCCTTGTGAGATCTTTTAGAAGAAAATCTCAGCTATGAACCTGACAGGCCCTGCTTTCAACAGTGCTGACTTTTTTCACCTAATGTTTTAATGTGAGCATTATCCAAAGCTCCTCCTTTGCATTCCTCAGTGGCTGTATGAATTCTGGGCTAAATATCTACTGTAACTTCAGGACAAAAGTCACAGATTTCATTTTTTCTCTGTTATATACAATGCAACACAAAATATTTTGTACACGAGACCTGTAGTTCAAATTGTTTTTATTAAGTGGTGCCCACTAACTGGGGTTTCCCAGGTGGCTCAGCGGTAAAGAATCTACCTGCCAATGTGGAAGACACAGGTTCTATCTCTAGATCAGAAAGGTACCCTGGAGGAGGAAATGGCAACCCACTCTAGTATTCTTGCTGGGATAATCCCATGAACCGAGCAGCCTGATGGACTGCTGTCCATGGGGTTGCAAAGAATCAGACCGGACTGAGCATGCCCACCCACTCATTTACTTTCCTGAAAGGTTGTGTTCTTCTAACTGTGCCTAGGACCTTGCTTCTCATCCTCCTGCCTCTCCCCAGCCGTGGAGAGAGGCTGGATCTTTATATAATGTAGCCCATCAGATGAATTTCTTGGCCTCCTCTTCTCATTCATTCATTCATTGTTAACACAAATCACATGGCAGAGGGCGTGAGATTGTAGAAGGAGCGTGAGTTGGGAGAATGCAGCCGTGGTTGTAATGAATATTTGTGCTCTGCAGGCCGTGAACCCTGGGAGGTCCCTGTTCCTGCTGTATGCCCTCAAGAGCTCCCCGCGCCTCGGCCTGCTGTACCTCTACCTGTTTGACTACACTGACACCTTCCTGCCCTTCATTCACACCATCTGTCCTCTGCAAGAAGACGGCTCCAGGGAGGACATTATATCCAAGCTCCTGGTGGGTCTGCAGAGGGCCTTGAGGGACGTCACGCCACCATTGCCCATCATGGAGTAGATTTGGATACGTGGCTGTAGCCTAGCAGGGAAGAGCAAATAGCACAAGTCTTCACTGGAATCTTGCAAGGAGAGCCCTTACAAAGAAAATAGAGCAGGAACTTCCCCACTCCTAGAAGCCTGTTTTGTCTCCTACATTGCATAGCCAGAGGGGTTACCCTTTAGACTTGAGATATTTAGAGGGTGGAAAAAAAAACAGTATTGCTTCTGCTATAAAATAAGGTAGCATAGTTCCAGATTGCCTGAGCATTAGATTTATGGGCCTTCCAGCTTGGTAATGGATCTTGGTAATCTCTTAACAGGATCTTCTAAACCGGTTTAGTATATATCCTGTGGGCCTCAGAATAGGAAGCCGCCATCCCGCTCGCGGATGGCAGTCATGCTGTTAGCTGACCACCAGGCCTTTGGCAGGGCTGGTTACCCACCGCAGCTCTCTTGTATTCCTTCAGAATAGTTGATCGCATTGACTATGAGTGATTCCCTGTGTCACTGGAAGGTAATGCCCTTTACATTGGCACTTTTGGGGGCAGTCCTTCTGATCTGTTTATATCAAAAGTCACAAGGGTATAGGAATCATTGTGTATGATATTGAAACAGAATTCCCAAATCTCTAAGACCTTTTTTTAAACCCTTGGATCAAGTGCCTGCCTAAGTGACTTTAGCCTTGATGTTGCTTTAAGCCTGCTCATTAGCCCCTTTGCACAGTGTTTCTCCAGTTACCCAGTTTTCAGCTCTTCTCTGCCCTTGCTAGACCGGGAGCACTGAGAACCCCTGGCCTCGCCATTGTAACAAGCCCTGTCTATGTCACTGTCTGCTCATCAGGCTGGCTTTTTCTTGGGGTGCTCAGTGTCTGCTCCATTGTACACAGTCTTGCTCAGCTTTCACTGGCCTCTGGATGCCTGCAAGAAAGTGAAAGTGTTGATTGCTCAGTTGTGTCCGACTGTTTGCGACCACATGGACTGTAGCCCTTCAGGCTCCTCTGTCCATGGGATTCTCCAGGCAGGAATACTGAAATGGGTTGCCATTCCCTTCTCCAAGCAATCTTCCTGACCCAGGGATCAAACCCAGGTCTCCCACATTCCAGGCAGATTCTTTACCAGTCTGAGCCACCAAGAAAGCCCCAAATGCCTATGAGTTGTTTAAAAACTCTTGTTATAAATTACCTGCTAAGTTTGTCATTAAGTTTTTCATTTTCCCAAAATTACTTTTTAAAGATACACGTTTAATTTTCCCATGACCTGTGATCTCATTCCACCACAGGTGAGAGGTTGAATTTGGGAAATTGTTTGAGCTGCTCTTGCAGTGCTGAAGACATTTTGCTAAGTTGCTTCAGTCGTGTCTGACTCTGTGCAACCGCATAGACGGCAGCCCACCAGGCTCCCCCATCCCTGGGATTCTCTAGGCAAGAACACTGGAGTCGGTTGCCATTTCCTTCTCCAGTGCATGAAAGTGAAAAGTCAAAGTGAAGTCCCTCAGTCGTGTCCGACTTTTTGGAACCCCGTGGACTGCAGCCCACCAGGCTCCTCCATCCATGGGATTTTCCAGGCAAAAGTACTGGAGTGGGGTGCCATTGCCTTCTCCAGGAGACATTTTAAAACTGGTTAATTTTTATCCATTTCAACCTTCTGATTAATATCTCATGCTTAGATTTCTTTTTTTTCTTCTGAGCTTCCACAATCATATAACAATGTAAGAGGTTCAGTCTCTTTGATAACATTTATTTAGTGTAAGATGAGTTATTACAAGGTGAGCTGATGGATGGAGATCTCACTTGAGATTGTTGGATGTGTATGTCTGTGTGTGTGTGTTAATAAATGTAAAACTCTGTGGGCTGACCACCATATCTTGTGTAAAAGTCAGTCCTCATAATTTTTTGCATCTTTTTTAATGTATTTTTGTTTACTTGTGTTCTACTCCTAAAGGATCTTAGAGAGCCCACATGGAAGCAGTGGCGAGAGTTCCTCATCAAGTGCTCCTTCCTTCCGTACCAGCTGATTGCTGAGTTTGCTTGGGACTGGCTGGAGGTCCATTACTGGACGTCACGGTTTCTCATCGTCAACGCCATGCTCCTCTCGGTTCTGGAATTATTCTCCTTCTGGAGGATCTGGTCCAGAAGTGAACTGAAGTAAGTGTGTTTTTATGTTGGAGATAATTGGAGCAACAGAGACTGGGGAAGAAATACCAAGTGGAGAAGTCCTTTGGAGTGTTTTTCAGACTCTAGTAGACACCCAACGATCTGGTTTAGAAACACTGCTTAAGCAGTGAACAAGAAAACAACTTCATTTCAGCATGGGGAGGCGCTCATGGTGTTCATTGTTAAAGTGTGCCTCCGGGTGCCTTTTCCCCTCATAATACACCAGATAATTCTTGGAGGGTGGGGTGTACATGAGGAGTTTAATAACTGAGGAATAAGCGAGAAGAAGAGGGTGCTTTGTGGAAAGTAGTGTGGTAGAACATAAGGAGATCTGAGGAGGAACTCTGTAGGCATGAGTTCTTATCCTGCTCTGCCACAGCTGGGACAGTAATCATTTCTCTGGATTAATGTGTAAAATGAGAAAGTTGGACTAGACAGTCTCTGAGTCAGGACTCTTGGTTGCAAGTGACAGAAACCAGCCTAGGTTGGCTTTCGTACCAAGGGACATGCCCAGTGATGGCTTCCTGTGTGGCTGGACCCAGAGATCCGAACACTGTCCTTAGGGCCAAGTGTCTTTCTCCCTCTGTTTACCTCAACAGCTCCTGTGTCCAGGGGCCTTTGATCCCTCCAGGTAGAGACTGACAGCTTAGGAACCCTAAAGGAAAGAGCACTTGTGAAAGCCGCGGGCTCACGTGCCTTTGCTCTGATGGACCCAGGCTTCTTGGCCTCGCCCATCAGGTGAATGGTGAGAACCTGACAGAAATCTCCATTATTTATTCAATTCGGTGACTCCGCTTATTCATGCCCCGCTGATTGAACCTCTGCTCTGCCCCTGCTTCTCTGCTGGACACTGCAGATCTGTTGGTCAAGAGGATAGTGTATACTCTGAAGGCCTACAGCCTAGCAGAGAAAATATTACATTAATATTAAAGGGGCTTCCCTGGTTGCCCAGTGATAAAGAATCTGCCCACCAGTGTAGGAGACACTGGTTCAATCCCTGATCCAGGAAGATCCCACATGCCCAGGAGCAACTAAGCCCGTGAGCCACAACTATTGAGCCTGTGATCTAGACCCCAGGAACCACAGTTACTGAAGCCCGTGCACTCTAATGCCCATGCTCTGCAACATGAGAAGCCATTGCAGTTAGAAGCCTGTGCACTGCACACAGAGAGGAGCCCGTGCTCGCCACAGCTGGAGCAAAGCCCACGCAGCAACAAAGACCCAACACCGCCAAAAATGAACAGACGAGTTAGAACATGTCTATACTATATTAAACACAAGTGTGACTCAGCGCAGAAGCGGATAGAGTTAGGGCAGTGCTGGGAAGGCCTCACCTGAGGGAACCTGGTGACATTTCCCTGAGGAAGCACCCTCCAGGCTCCGTCCCAGGAGTTGAAGGTGACGTGGTCAGGAAAGGTGTGTCTCGGGCACAGGGGACAGGAAACGGTCTCCTGCAGCTCCAGCGGCCAGCCTCTGCGGCGGGGAAAGGCCCAGGCAGGGTCTGAGCGCCTCGGTCTCACCTCTCGCACGCCTCTCTTCCTTTTGCAGGACCGTGCCTCAGAGGATGTGGAGCCATTTCTGGAAGGTGTCGACACAGGGGCTTTTTGTGGCCATGTTCTGGCCCCTCATCCCTCAGTTTGTTTGCAACTGTCTGTTTTACTGGGCCCTGTACTTTAACCCAATTATTAACATTGATCTCGTGGTCAAGGAGGTCCGACGGCTGGAAACCCAGGTCTTGTAACCGACGCTGCCGAGGTTCCGAGGGACCCTTGCAGCCTCCCTGCCCGCCGAGCCCTGGGGAGAGGGGGAGGTGGACTTCCTGTTTTCCGCCCCTAGTAAACAAGGTGCTGCCTTGTCCGCCAGAGGCCACGGCCAGGTCCCCTCCCTCTGCCCGTGGCAGCAGGGACTGGCGCCCCAGAGCTTGGCCAACACGGCGGCCGCACCTCCACCCAGCTGCCTTCCTCGCCGTGACTTGGGAGGCTCAGCCTGCGACGGCTGACAGGGACTCAGGGTCCTGTAGGTAAACAGGAGAAGATGTTGTCATAGGCAGAGGCAGTTGCACATAAAAAATGAGGAAAAACCACAGTTTCGTTGATGATTTTGTCTTATGTAAGAGTTGCTAGAAGATTCAGAGTTAAACCTCTGAAAGCAGTCAGTTTGAGGTTAGAATGACGGTGGTTAGACTCGCCAGCACTGTTTTCTACTTGGAATCATTGAAAGTTTGGATCTTTTTGTTGAAGTTGTTGAGTGGGACGTCAGTCAGTTTAATCAGGCTGAGCTGCTTCCGTGCTATGTAAAATTGTTTGGCGGGGTTCGCTTTGTTTTTGAGAATGTAATCTGTAAAATCCAAGCCAGTCCGTTTGTTTAAGGAAATACCTTGTACATTGACCTCACACTGTATAATCTTTATTGTCCTGCTCTGATGTATAAAACAATGTGTAATCACACCAAGTGCTGTAATTGTAAATATGAGATGAACTGTGGCCTTTGATTTCCTGCCAGTGTGACAACAGCAGTTGTGAAAGGGTATCAATCTGTGAAGATCAGCCCCGTATTTATACAGAAATCAGCTTGCATCCAAAGTGTTTTTTTGCGAGTCTATGAACCATTCATTAACCCTTTGTATCTTTGAAGATTTCCCTCAAACTCTGCATCTGAAAGTTTGAAGAAATGTCTTGAAATAAAGTTTATATATATATATATACAGATAAAACTTCTACATAGAGAAAAATTGACTGTTTAGGAAACGTGAAGAAAGTCTGTGTTGCCCAGTCCAACCTACTGGTCACGCTTACCACACCCTCGTCCACCCCACAGCCGAGGAGCCACTGAGGATATCTTAAGTGAAAGGGAAGAGAATGTTCCCCTTGCCCTTGTGTTTCCTCATCAGGCCCTGGACCTGCCTGACTTGATAAGCCAGAGACACTGCCAGCCCAGTCAATCCAGGGACATTGCAGTGTCTCCATCTCCCTGGCCTGGTGCCTCACATGGTTACTCTTCTCTTTTTTTATTTTTTAAAATATTTATCTGTTCGGCTGCCTCAGGTCTTAGTTGCAGTTTGTGGATGCTCTAGTTGTGTGGTGTGTGGGTTCAGTAGTTGTGGTGTGCAGGCTTAGTTGCTTCGTGGCTTATGGGATCTTAGTTCCCCAATCAGGGATCAGACCCGCGTTGCCTGCATTCCAGGGTGGGCTCTTAACCACTGGACCACCAGGGAAGTCCCTCTTATTTTTAGATGAGGAAAGGGAGGCTGGGTAGCACTACTGGAGCTGGGGCCCAGGGCAGACTCCCTGTCCAGTGCTTCTCACATGTGCCTCTTGGCCTCCCCACACTGTCCTCACCTGCTCCCCAAATTGTGCTTCAGAGATGAGTAATACATGTGCTCTGGGGAGGAGTACAAGGCAGACAGCCAAGTGCAAACAGGAGAGGCAGGGTGCTCCCTGTTTATCACCTGTTTATCACAGGAGGAACAGGCCTAGCAGAGTGAGGGCCACCCTCCCAGAGCAGGCCCAGGTGTCTCAAAATGAGGTGTCTATTTAAAATACTCAGACCCTTTAATGTAAGAGTTGCATTTCTGCAAATCTCAAGGAATAATAAAAAGGTGGGAGAGGGTAAAGATTCACAAGCATCCTCGTTACATTAGTAATTGATAAGAATAGGAAATACTGCCCATGTCAGAAAGCTAGCGGTCTATAAAACTGTATCTAATAACACATGGAAATGAAGTTTCCACAGCTTTTTTTAAAGACACAAAAATGGAAAAAAGCTTATAAAAGTCATACAGTACAGAGTCTCAATTAACATTTTTTTTTAAATCGAGTGAGGTTTTTAAATATTGATTTGGCCACGCCATGAAATACGGCAGATCTTAATTCCCTGAGCAGGCATTGAAGCTACGCTCCCTGCAGTGAGAGCACAGAGTCCTAACCATTGGACCACCAGGGAATTGCCTCAGTTACATTTTTAAAACATTGCTGACAAGACTGATAGGCAGCACACCAAAATGCTAAATGTGGTTATTTTGGACTATGAGAATTGGAGTGGGTTTTTTTCTTTCTATATTTCTCTTATTTTCTTTTTCTGTTGTTTGTGTTTTTTAGCAATGCTTAGGTACTATTATACTTTTGTAATCAGGAAATAAATTTTAACTGTTAAAAGTGGAGTGGGATATGGAAAGAAGACTTGAGCTAAAAACTACTAGACGCACTTCACAAGTTTGGGCAGCGTGCGGCTGGCTTCTTTATTGCCCAGAATCTACACACACAGCATGTTTGCCCTCTTTTGACCACCTGCCATCAGGAGCAGGTTAGAAGATAAGGCCTAACCCTTTTTCACAAAGGCTGAATGTCAAAATTGTATCAAACCCTAGTCAGAAGCACAATTGTGGTTTTATTAAACAGGCATGGGACTTTTGACATTAATCAAACTGGAAACCAAACTGGTTCTAGCCCAAGTTCCGGGACACGAGAGAAAGCAAACACAAGGGTTGCTGCTTTGACGCTTGGCCTCAGCTCCCTTCTGCAAAGAACTGAATGAGGCTGTTGATGAGCAAAAAGGAGTTTTATTCCCTTGTGCAAAAACATTTCAAGTCAGGCTAATCAGTCACACTCAGGTGAATAGTTCCCACACAAGAAATTGGGATAGAAGAGGTACTTAATGTTGTACTCTGCCCGGGCTAAGCAGTAAGCAAACTCCTGGTCACACTTGCATATGAGTTCTTGGCATTTGTCCTCCGTTGGTTCTGGAAGAAGTGGAGAAACAAATTAGAACAGGGATTTGCAGAGACCTAAAGATAAACAAGGGAAGCTAGTAAAGCTGGAAACAGGAAGGGTCATAAACTGCATCCTGGTAACACTTTGACAGTTCACCACAGTGATCTTCCTCATCATGACAACTCCCAAGGAAGGTGATACGCAGTCCATTTTACAGAAAACAGTTGAAGTCACCAGGGTAATATTTTCAGAGGAAAAGTCCAAAGTCCGTACGCCCTTTTATAAAGCTTCTCTTCTGTATCAGTATTACACTATTGCATTTGAGGATCCAGTTAGACAAGCAGTAGGTGCCTGGGAACCATCCAGGCTATTTTTTTTTTTTTTTTTTTTTTTGGAGCCCTGCTCTGTCTGATCTTACTGTGAACTTCCTGAGCGAAGTCCTCATTTAAAAGGGGGCACTATCCACTGTGCAGGTTTATTATGAAGCCTGGGTGAGAAAGCATATATAAAGTGCCAGGCAGAGGCTTGGCCCTAGGCATGCACACCATCAATGTTGGTTCCACCTGCACTTCCCTACCTTTTCTCTCCAAGTCTCTTTCAGATGCTCCTTCAAGAAAACAGCTTGTTCCCACAGCCAACATAATAGTGGTGAAAAGCTGAACGACTTCCCACTGAAATCTGGAACAAGACAAGGATGCCCATTCTCACCATTCCTATTCAGCATAGAGGTAGAAGTCCTAGCCATAGCAATCAGATAAGAAAAAGAAAGAAAGGGTATCCAAATTGGAAGAGAAGAGGTAAAATGGTCATTATATGGAGATGACATGATACCATATAAAAAAAGCTTGTTTTAGGTAACAATTGTATATTCCATCTCTCCCTTCCATCTTGGGCCTACTTTATACAGAGATGCAAAGGCTGTCACCCAAAGATAAATCTCCCTCTACCTTGGGAATTTTGCTGCTACAGAATCATGCCTTTGGGTTGGAAAGATTTTGTGATCTTCAAGTTGTATCTGTTAATCTAGAAGATATAGCAGCTCTGGATACGTCACCTGCCTTTGACTGTGGGTTTTTAATTATTCACAAAATAATTGTGGGGGAGGTGGGCGGGGGTGGGGCAGGGGACACCCACTATTAAATCCTTCCAAATTTCTTCCAGAGGCACAGTAAAGCATGAGCTTGGAGGTAGCCAGCTCAGCCGTGGATGTATGGATATAGTTCCTTCGGACGCCACTTCATCCTTCCCAGGCTGCTTCCACAGGGTCCACATGAGGATACTAAAAGTACCTACTTCTAAGGGCTATTGGGAGAATGAAAAGAGACAGAAGTCAGTAAAATGTAGGGCATACAGCAGGTGCTTATGAGCTGTAGCTGCCCTCCTTAAACTGCCAGCTAATCTTAAAGATCTCTTAAAATGCACAGGTTCCTTAGAGATCCTAGCAAGATGAAGCATGAGAGTCAGAAAATTCCGCTCTGTCTCAGGGCAACACTCAGAGTGCTTGGCAATACCTAGTGTGATGAACAGGGGCAGGGTTGGGGCATGTCAAGCAGGAGGCAGGGGGCCTGAGACCCTCTGACCCTGTAATCAGCTGAGTTGATTAAAGGTGTTTATCAGCGTGACTGCACACAGGTTTCCCAAACTCAGGCCCATGGCAGCTTCAAGGTGACAGCTTTATGTGTGCTAGTCTCTCAGTCTTGTCTGACCCTTTTATGACCCCATGGACTATAGCCCACCAGGCTCCTCTATCCATGAGATTTTCCATGCAAGAATACTGGAATGAGTTGCCATTTCCTTCTCCAGGTGATCTTCCCGACCCAAGGTAATAATAATCATGTCTCTTGCGTTGCAGGCAGATTCTTTACCACTGAGCCACCAGGGATATCTTTAAATCCCCTTTATTTTTAATAGTCAATTATTAAATAAATTATGATTTAATTATATTAAATAGTATTAAATTGCATTAAATCATCACTGACATAAATGGAAAACCAAAATCTTATACCACAGATATATAAAACTGACGAAAAAAAAAAAAGCCAGTGAAGATAAAGTTCTAATATCAAAGTCTAGTTAAATGCTGTTACTCACCTGAAGGCTATGAGCCCCCAGAATGGAGTGTCTTAGTTTTTAAAAAGGGAGATTAGCAAGTGTAAGAGAGGTTTACCCTCTCTAGCAGTCAGACCATCATGCAATCGACACTTCCTCCTTGCCTAACTGGAAGAATTAACAAACTGAAAGGGAAAATCCTTCTCACTTAAATTCATTTATTAAGCTTCTCACACTCTGGGAAACTATTGAGAGAGAAGGCAAAACACAAACACCTCCAACTCCAAAAGCCTGTGTTTAAACACTCTGCCTTGGGGATTCGCTGGCGGTCCAGGGGTTAGGACTCCAGACTTTCACTGCCATGGGTATAGATTGGATCCCTGGTCAGGAGACTAATATCCCAAGCCATGCTGCAAGGCCAAAAAAACAAAACGAAAATTTTAAAAACAGAACAAAAAATCGCCTTGATTATAGTTCAGTAAATGGTAACAGAAAAAGTCGAGATGATGGAAGCCTGAGTTAACCGTGCAGTTACGTGAAGGGCTGGCTCTGTGGTCCCCATCTCACCCAGTCTTCTCAGGGCAGGGCCACTGGCACTGGAGGCATGCAGGGCCCTCTGAGGCTTCTGGGCAAAAGGCCTTTGTGTCCCTCACTTCTTTGATTATAGGAAACAGCCTTTTTTCATCCTCCATGAGTTCTCCATGAGTTCCTCCAACTCCTTCCCTGAGTTCCAATAGGCAGAGTCAGGTCAGTTCAGTCCAGTCACTCAGTCGTGTCTAACTCTTTGCAATCCCATGAATTGCAGCACATCAGGCCTCCCTGTCCATCACCAACTCCCAGAGTTCACTCAAACTCACGTCCATTGAGTTGGTGATGCCATCCAGCCATCTCATCCTCAGTCGTCCCCTTCTCCTCCTGCCTCCAATCCCTCCCAGCATCAGAGTCTTTTCCAATGAATCAACTCTTCGCATGAGGTGGCCAAAGTGCTGAAGTTGCAGCTTTAGCATCATTCCTTCCAAAGAACATCCAGGACTGATCTCCTTTAGGATGGACTGGTTGGATCTCCTTGCAGTCCAAGGGACTCTCAAGAGTCTTCTCCAACACCACAGTTCAAAAGTATCAATTCTTTGGCGCTCAGCTTTCTTCACAGTCGACATTCTAGGAATCAGCCAACTAAAATGGACTGGAATGGGTGAATTTAACTCAGATGACCATTATATCTACTACTGCGGGCAGGAATCCCTTAGAGGAAATGGAATGGCCATCATGGTCAATGAAAGAGTCTGAAATGCAGTACTTGGAGGCAGAGTCAAGCAGTTGTTAACTAGGGAAGGGAGAGGATGGGAGACCAGGGAGAAATAGTCAAGAGCAGCCTTGGGGCAAGGTCCTGATTTCCTATTAACAGATCCACACAAGAATGTCTTTGGGATATTTTGCAGATCTGAAAGGCTCCCAGGTGAGAGAAGTTACCAGTAGTATGCTGCCCATAAGCGCACAGGCCTCAGGCTAGTTGGACTTGAAGGTTGATGATGTTGATTCCCACTTACCTCGCCACCACCAACCCACCAGAAGAACGTCCTCGAGCTGATCACTCCTTCTTTGAACAATTCCTATAAAACTACTCACTATCTTCCCAAGTGGGTTTTGAGGGCATAAGCCTGCTCTGTTCCCCACTTTGCCTGACAAAGCAAACAAACCTATCCTTTTCTACTTTGCCCAAAATTCTGCCTCCAAGATTTGATTCAGCACTGGTGTACAGAGAAGTGAGCTTTCACATCAGCACCCCCAACCTTACAGAAGAAAAATCCAGAGAAAGGGTATAGGGACTGATCCCCAGTTTAGTTCTGCCTGATCCCAGGCCTCCTGGCTTGTCTGCCAGGAGAGAATAGGGTGTCAACTAAGGGGACTCATCTGCCCTTATAAATCCAAGTTTTAAGACAGGATTTTAAAATCAATAAATCTGTCTGCACCAGGTCTTAGTTGCGACATGTGGAATCTAGTTTTCTGACAAGGAATCGAACCCTTGAAAGCGGGAGGAGAAGTGGACGACAGAGGATGAGATGGTTGAATGGCATCACTGACTCACTAGACATGAGTTTGAGCAAATTCTGGGAGACAGTTAAGGACAGGAAGCCTGGCGTGCTGCAATTCAGTGGGGTCGCAGAGAGTGAGACATGACTTGGTGACTGAACAACAACAATCTATTCTTTTAATAGAGCTTTTTATAATTACTCAATTTATTTTAATTGGAGGATAATTACTTTACAATATTGTGATGGTTTTTGCCATTAATGACATGGGAAGCAACTTACATTTAAGAAAACTTAAGAGGTACAATACACACGGCTATATTTTTGTATGTATTATGCACTCAAAAAAAGACAAAACAAGAACAGCACCAGAAAATTAATCAAATGGAGGTCTGGGTAGTGTCAATGGGAGTTTTATTTCCCACAAAACTTTTGTGGGAAAAGTTATAATTTGAAACTTTTCTACTTTGAGCCAAACAGTGCTTTCATTGTGGAAAAGTGATCTCAATTAGCCAAATGTGAGGGGCCACTATTTTGAATTTAGTTTACATTACTTATTAGACTTAAAATATCTATCCCACTCAGTGATGAAAGGAGATGGCTTGTGGGGTCTTTTATGGCCCTCCTCCTCCCTAATCTTCACCAGGCCTCCCTTTAGCACCTCCCCAGCTTCTAAAATAAACACAATTTACATTGTTTAAATGTCCTTGCAGAGTAAATACCCCTCCAGGACAAATCCTCTAACCTCCCTTTCAGGCTGCCTGCCAGCCCTTTCTACATATAAATTCTAGTAAGTAAGTGAGTGTTAGTCGCTTGGTCGTCCCCAACTCTTTGCAACCCCATGGACTGCAGCCCACCAGGCTCCTGTGTCCATGAGATTTTCCAGGCAAGGATACAGGAGTGGGTTGCCATTTCCTTCTCCAGGGGATCTTCCCAACCCAGGGATTGAACCTGGGTCTCCTGCACTGCAGGCAGATTCTTTACCGACTGAGCTACAAGGGAAGCCCATTATTCTAAGAGTGCCTCAGATACGCCATCTGACCCTACAATTCTAAGACTCCATGCTGCAAAAGCCTCTCACGGGTGCACAAAGCCTTATAAACAACCACAGTCTCTTCAAAATGAAGTACATTGGTGCCACAGATTGGCCATTCTCAGCTGCGGGCCGTTGTGTACGCCACCGGGCTTGTGGTAGTGTCTAGAGACATCTTTGGCTGTCCCATGTGGAGGGTAGGGGGTTTGCTACTGGCATCTGGTTGGCAGAGACCAGGGATGTTACTAAACATCCACAATGCCCAAGATGGCTCCCACACCAGAGATCCAGCCTCAAATGTCCATAGTGTCAAGATGGAGACACTCTGCTGCAGGTGATTGTCAGGCTTTGAAAGAATGAGGCTGGGGCTTCTCTGGTGGCTCAGTGGTAAAGACTCCATCTGCCAATGCAGGAAACATGGGTTTGATCCCTGGTCTGAGAAGATCCCACAAGCCACTAAGCCCGTGAGCCACAACTATTGAGCCTGAGCTCTAGAGCCCGAAAGCCACCACTAATGAGCCCACGCACCCTAGAGCCCATGGTCCGCAATAAAAGAAGGCACAGCATTGAGAAGCCTGCACACCACAACTAGAGAAAGTCCATGCAGTAACAAAGATCCACCACAGCCAAAAATAAATAAGTAAAATATATATTTAAGAATGAGGCCAACCTAGATGTTCCAAGATGTCCAAGACACAATATTAAGTGAAAAAAAAAAACAAAACAAAACATGATGTATATAATGTGATCCAATTTTTGTTCTTTTTTAAAAAAAATTATTTATGTATTTTTGGCTGGGTCTTTGTTGCTGTGAGTGGATTTTGGTTGTGACAAGCAGGGGCTACTCTCGAGTTGCAGTGTGCAGGCCTCTCAGTGCGGTGCCTTCTGTTGCGACTCTCAGGCTGTAGAGCACAGGCTCGATAGTTGTGGCACCTGGGTTTAGCTGCTCCAGGGCGTATGGCAATGGCAACCCACTCCAGTACTCTTGCCTGGGAAATCCCATGGATGGAAGAGCCTGGTAGGCTACAGTCCATGGGGTTGCGAAGAGTCAGACATGACTGAGCAACTTCACTTTCACTTTCCACTTTCCTGCACTGGAGAAGGAAATGGCAACCCACTCCAGTGTTCTTGCCTGGAGAATCCCAGGGACGGGGGAGCCTGGTGGGCTCCCGTCTATGGGGTCACACAGAGTCGGACACAACTGAAGTGACTTAGCAGCAGCAGTAGGGCATATGAGATCTTCCCGGACCAGGGATTGAACCTGGATCCTCTGCATTAGCAGGCAGATTCTTAACCACTGGACCACCAGGGATGTCCTGATATTTCTTCTTGTTTGTCTATTTACACATGCCTAAGTCTGGAAGAGAACAATATGCCAAGCAACAGAAACTAGTTAACGCTGGTGGATGGAGCTTAACTTCCTACATTACAATGATTCTGGGATGTTTTGATATTCCACAACAAACGTGGATTAGGTTTGAATCAGAAACGGATGGACAGATGGACAGACAGATAAAACTAGTATGTAAAAATTGGTAAATGAACCAGCTGGTACCAGTTACTGGAAAAATTTCCACAGGCCACACCCTTGGAACATGACCTGGTGGGCTAGGGACTTCTGAGGAAAGAGCCACTGAAGCTCCAAAGTTGCACTGTTCCCACAGCTGGCCAAAGGACAGCTGTCTAAGGACAGGGGGACTGGCACAAACACTCCAGCCATTTCCCCTTCCCTCCCCCGTCCACGGGAGTCCCGCGGCTCCACCTTCCACTTCCTCCACTGATGTCATTTGTCCAAGGCACTTCTCACCCAGATCCCTGCAACAGCCTCACAGGGGGACCTAGTTACCACCCTTGTTCCCTCCAGCTATATTCCTTGCAGCAACTAGAGTGGCAGGTCCCCTGGAGAAGGCAATGCTACCCATTCCAGTATTCTTATCTGGAGAATTCCGTGGACAGAGAGCCTGGCAGGCTGTAGTCCATGAGGTCGCAAAGAGTCGGACATGACTGAGCAACTGACACTTTGATTTTTCACTTTCATGGATAGTACTTCATTGATTTCTTTTCCAACAAGCACTTACAAAAGCAATTGGCATGGACACTATTTCCTGCTCCCTTTTTCGACCACAGAGCCTTGCTCCTCTGTTTTGCCCATCAGGGAGCCTGACACAGAATAGATTCTCAATAATGGTTGTTGGGAGAATATAGAAAAGACATACATCATTTCCAATTCTTGTACAAACCCAGCACCAGAGTTTTATTATTCCCATTTTACAGAAAAGGAAAATGAGGCTTGAGGGATTCAGTAACTTGCCCAAGGCCACAGATCTGGGAAAGAGTATACCAGGATTCCAGGCCAGCATCTCCTGACCCAGTGTCTGTCTCTCCACTATGCTCCCCACATCTCCCTGAGCAAGAAAACCCTTTGAAAAACAAGGCTTGGTTTCACTATTCTATGGCTTCAGAAGCCCAACAGATTCATGTTATTCAAGAATAATAAAAAACTGAAAAGGAAACCTAGCTCCCAAGGGTTAAGTTTAAAATAAAGGCCTGCCGGTAAATATTATTATATGCTTAATATTTTTAAAAAATATATTTGTCAAGCCCATAAATGGAAAATGGGCCACACCTGTAATTAAGCAAACAGCTAAGTTCAGAATATCTCCAAACAGAATAAGAGAATATTTTTAGCCAAAAAATGCATAATAGATATTTTGGTTCTCTTCATTCAGTTCAGGGAAAGCAGTTCTGTAAATAGGCACAGCCCTACTAGCTGACACACTAGTAAGTATTTCACAAATATCATTTTTAGATGGGTGTGTGTGTGTGTGTGTGTGTGCTTGCACACTCAGTTGTGTCCGACTCTTTGTGACTCCATGGACTATAGCCCACCAGGTTCCTCTGTCCATGGGATTCTCCAGGCAAGAATACTAGAGTGGGTTGCCATTCCCTTTTCCAGGGGATCTTCCCCACCGAGGGATCGATCCCACATCTCTTGCATCTCCTGCATCGGCAGGTGGGTTCTTTATCATTTGTGCCACCTGGGAAGCCCTTTCACATGGTTAGTGGCAGCAGAACATGCAGGTTGAAAGGAGAAGGGAAAGAGCTTTAACATATTTTCCACTCAAGGTCCACTTCTCCTCTCCACTCACAATGGAAGGGGGCAGTGTGGAGACAGAGAATATGCCCAGAAGTGGGCTTATCATCATCAGGTTAAGCAAGTCACTTCTTTCCCTGGGCTTCATTTCCCTGCAGCTCTAAGTGAGATGGTTGGATGAGATGATGTCTGGGACATTTTCAGTCCTCGAATGACTGAATCAAAGACTCCATACTAATGTCTCCATTTTAATTCAGCTTTTCTCTGTGCCAACTCTTAATGTAGACTAAGAAGACACGGCTAAGAGTCTGTGCATATCTAAGAATACCCTTCTGTGTAACCCTTAGGATAGCCTCCTTGCCTCTAGAGCAGACCAAGTCTGCAGAAGCTGGGGTTTCAGTGAAGAATCACACCAGACCCTCAGTTCTCTCTGGTGGAGGCAGTGGGAATCAGAGAGAAGTTCAGATAAGGATGAGGGATGGAGGAGAGAGGAGAGAAGAAAATAGCAACCTCCGTCCAATCTGGATATCACATTATCAACTCTTTTTTTCATCTTTGCAACGTCCATCTTCCAGGTAAGAAAACGGTCTCAGAGATGACACCAACTTAAGGTCCAAGTCATTTTCAACAAAAGTACCAAGACAACTTAATGGGGACAAAAGAGTCTCTTCAACAAATGGTGCTGGAACAACTGAATATCCATATGCCAAAGAATAAACGTGGACTCCTACCACTCACCATAGACAAAAACCAACTCAAAACAGATCAATGACCTAAAGTTAAGAGTTCAGAGAAAAAAATATATAACTGAGTCACTTCACTGTTCAGCAGAAATTAACACGGCATTGTAAATCAATAATACTTCAAGAAAATTTTAAAAAATAAAAGAGTTCAAACTATAGCACTGTTTGAAGAATACAGGGGTAATCTTCATGACCTTGGACCTGGTGACAAATTCTTAGATAGGATACCAGAAACGCAAACAACAGAAGACAAAATTGGGGCTTCCCTAGTGGTGCAGTTGCTAAGAATCTGCCTTCCAAAGCAGGGAGGTGAGCGTGATCCCTGACTGGAGAACTAAGATCCTACACGCTTCAGAGCAACTAAGCCTGCACACCCCAACTAGAGAGACCACACGCTCTGGAGCCCTAACACCACAGCCACTGAGCCTGGGCATTCTGGAGCCCACACACCACAACTGGAGAAGCCCACTTGCCATAACAGAGACCAGTGCAGCCCCCAAATAAAAAAGACAGAATTGATAAATCAGGCTTTAGCAAAATTGAAACTTTTGTATACCAAAGACATTATCAAGAAAATAAAAAGGCAACAGAATGTTAGGAAATCTTTTGCAAATCACATATATGATAGAGTCCGGTATCCAGAACAAGAAACTCTCACAATTCAACAACAATAGGACAAACTACTCAATGAGCAGAAGACTTGAATAGACATTTCTCCAAAGAGGATGGAAAAATGACCAAGCAGCACATGAAAAAATGTTCAACATCATTAGTCATGAGAAAAAGGCAAATCAAAATCACAATGAGATACACTAATTATCTCCACTAAATAATAAAGAAAAAAAAATAGCAAATGTTGGCAAGGCTGTGGAGAAATACCCTATACATTGCTAGTGAGAATGTAAAAGAGTGCAGCTCCTATAGCAAAAATTGGTGTGAAAGTGTTAGTCACTCACTCATGTCTGAATCTTTGTGACCCTATGGACGATAGCCCACCAGGCTCCTCTGTCCACGGAATTCTCCAGGCAAGAATATTGGAGTGGGTAGCCATTCCCTTCTCCAGTGGATCTTCCTGACCAAAGGATCAAACCCAGATCTCCTGCATTGCAGGCAGATTCTTTACCATCTGAGCCACCAGGGAAGGGTTCCTCAAAAAGTAAGACGGAATTACTAGACAATGCAACAATTCCACTCCTATGTATGTGCCCCCAAAGAAATGAAGACATGTATTCAAACAAATATTTGTTCACAAATGTTCACAGCAGCACTATTCCCAGTAGTTAAAAGGTGGAAATGTAACAGGAAGAAAAGAGGCAGGGCACAACTTGTGAAAGATGACACAGCCCAAGGACACAACATAAACCGATTAGAATCAAATGGGACCAAGACGGCAGACAAGACCAGACCTTGACCCTCAATCAGCAAGTGAAATGGCACAGCCAGTGGTGCCACGAGAGTTCCAAGGCACTGTCAAAAGACCAAGGAGTGGGCAGCGGACCAAATCCTGGAAAGCTCCACCTCTTCCCAAAAATAGTTGGAATAATCCTCCCACTCATTAGCATGTGAAATTACCCAGCCTATAAAAACCCAACCATACCACATTTCGTGGCTACATTCACCCTCTGTGATGGCGCACACTCTGTCTGTGGAGTGTGCCTCTCTCTGAATCTGAATAAATCCACTTCTCACCTATCACTTTGTCTCTCACTGAGTTCTTTCTGCAATGAGATATCAAGAACCTGAGCTTCATTAGGTCCTGAACCATGTACCATGGGTTTTGGCTGGGTTTGAGTTCCAGCCATGTGAGCTCAGTTGGTAAAGAATTCACCTGCAATCCAGGAGGCCCTGGTTTGATTCCTGGGTCAGGAAGATCCCCTGGAGAAGGGATAAGGCTACCCATTCCAGTATTCTTGGGCTTCCCTTGTGGCTCAGCTGGTAAAGAATCCACTTGCAATGTGGGGGACCTGGGTTTGATCCCTGGGTTGGGAAGATCCCCTGGAGAAGGGAATGGCTATTCTGGCCTGGAGAATTCCATGGACTGTCCATGGGGTCGCAAAGAGTTGGACATAACTGAGCAACTTTCACTTCACTTCACTTCATATGGTTTCAAGTCCCAAACTGGGTTTTGGCTAGGTTCAAGTTCCGATCCGAGGTAAATGGTTTCAGAAACAATACAATGTCCTACAATGAATGAATGGATGAATAACATGTAGTATATACATACTTACAATGGAATATTACTCAGTCATAAAAAGGAATGAAGTTCAGATACATGTACAACACGAATGGACCTTGAAAACATGAGGCTAAGCGAAAGAAGTCAGACACAAAAGGCTTATTATATGACATCATTCATAGGAAATATCTAGAATAGGTGAATCCATAGAGATTGAAAGCAAATTGGTGGTTGCCAGATGCTGGAAAGAGGAGGGACAGAAACTGAGCACTTGGCAGGTACGTGATTTGGGGGGGATGTTGATGAAAATGTTTGGGGAACCCCTGTGGTCCAGTGGTTAACAATTTGCCTGCCAATTGCAGGGGACACATTACTGGTCCAGGAAGATGCCACATGTCATGGAGCAACAAAGCCCGAGTCAAACAACTACTGAGCCCACATGGCCTAGAGCCTTGCTTCACAGCAAGAAAACCCACTGCAAGGAGAAGCCTGTTCTCCACAACTGGAGAGTAGCCCCCACTTGCCGTAACTAGAGAAAGCGCGCACATATCAGAGAAGACCCCGTGCATCCAAAAATAAAAAGAAAATGTTTTGGAAATAGAGGTTATGGTTGGAGGACATTGTAAATGCATTACATATCACTGGAAGGTACACTTTAAAATGGTTAATTTTATGTTATGCTCAGTTAAGAGTAAAAAGAAGAAAAAAAAAGTTATGGAGCCCGTCGTCTGTGTGTTTCATTTCAGCTTCTCAGATAACTTGGAATCTCACTGTCCAAATCCCAGCCTTATCTACACCATGCCTGTACAATTATTTACATCCTGTTTCTTCCCTTGATTCAGCTTTTTAAATTTATGTGAACAAACAGAAACTGTAAATGGAAAACACCACCCATCAGAAGATAATCCTAAAAACAAATACTTCATTCCTTTTCTTACTGGTTTGTTTTGAAAACCAGAAAGATTGCCCTGAGGGACAAAATATTTTAAACCACAGGTTTACTTTTCTTTCAGCTTTACAGGTAGCTAGTCATGTAAAATGTACAGTGGTATCAGGTTATCTTACAATTATCCTCATTAAATACATGCTGCTTGTGGTTAAAGAGAAGTAATAGATAAACAGGTAGATGATAGATGGATAGATATGAAGGATTTTTTAAAGCCAGAATTAAATTTAAGAACAGAACAATTTTTGAATAACGTTGTAAGCCAGAAATCTACTCTCTCTGTTCGAAAGGATCAGAGAGGGTCCCACAGATGTTTTAGCTAAATTAAACTGACTTTCTCCTGATTTCACAAAATTAGAAGGATTGAAAGAGAAATCACTTTCTCTTGAGGGCATTCAGGGTTACTCAGAACTGTGTTCATGTCCTTCCCTAAATCCTGGGGTCCATGAAATTGTGCCTGGTCTTGCTCATTGGAGGTTCTGTGTTGGGTCATTTCTTCAACAGACCATTAACGACATCTACTAGGCATGAAATGCCATGACACTGTCACTTCATCCTCTCCACAGGCCAGCTGGACTTCCGCTCCCAGTTTACCAGTGAGCAAACTGAGGCCCCAGGAGATCAGGGCTTGGTGACATCACAGAATCTGAATCACAGACAAGCTGTCAGCCACAGGCCAGGGTCTGCAAACTCAGACATCTCCGGGGACCGGCAGTGCTAACACAAAGGGGACCCGTTAGACACAGGCATACCTTCATTCTGATAAATAAATGGGCTCGCTCATCACTCTCATTTTTCTCAAATCATTCAGCCTTTGGACCTACCTTCTGTTTTCCTAGGTTTAACAGAAAAATTCCTTTTTCTTAACAAAATCAACAGCGTAGGAGAAATGAACTATGGTAATTGACCCTTGGCCTCAATGTTGGAGAGACAATAAGGCATGATGGAGACTGGGGCAGATGGGAGAATGGCCCCACCTACAGTGGGCCATTCTATGTTCCAGCCAATGGCTGTTGCTGGGTATTATGTTGAGAACTCACCACACATGACAGTATGATTGACACAATTCCAGGAGTAGGGCTGCAACTTGGGACTGCAGCCAGAGTTCTCAGCATGTGCATAGCAGCAGTCGTGCGCATGACAGCACCTGTGGATGGCAGATGGACAGACCAAGGGGTGAGTAAGGGCAAGGATGGTCCCTTGGCCATCCTCCTGTGCCATAACTTCAGGAGAATGAGGACCCACAGGGGAGAGCATCTTCTGGTCCAGGCTTTGTCCCTGAGAATCCCTGTCCTGGGAATTAATTCCATTGACCCACTATGCCAAAGCCTCTGACTGTGTAGATCACAATAAACTGTGGAAAATTCTGAGAGAGATGGGAATACCNGGATTTATCTCTGGGCTTTCTATTTTGTTTCATTGATCTATATTTCTGTCTTTGTGCCAGTACCATATTATCTTGATGACTGTAGCTTTGTAGTAAAGTCTGAAGTCAGGCAGGTTGATTCCTCCAGTTCCATTCTTCTTTCTCAAAATTGCTTTGGCTATTTAAGGTTTTTTGTATGTCCATACAAATTGTGAAATTATTTGTTCTAGCTCTGTGAAAATACTGTTGGTAGCTTGATAAGGATTGCATTGAATCTATAGATTGCTTTGGGTAGCATACTCATTTTCACTATATTGATTCTTCTGATCCATGAACACGGTATATTTCTCCATCTATTAGTGTCCTCTTTGATTTCCTTCACCAGTGTTTTATAGTTTTCTATATATAGGTCTTTTGTTTCTTTAGGTAGATATATTCCTAAGTATTTTATTCTTTTAATTTCAAAGGTGAATGGAATTCTTTCCTTAATTTCTCTTTCTATTTTCTCATTATTAGTGTATAGGAATGCAAGGGATTTCTGTGTATTAATTTTATATCCTTCAACTTTATTATATTAATTGATTAGCTCTAATAATGTTCTGGTGGTATCTTTAGGGTTTTCTTTGTTTTTGTTGTTTTATTTTGGCATTGGTGGTGGGGGAAGGGGAGGGTAGTTTGTAAATGAATTAAATTTGGCCAGAGTGTGGATTACAGTAGATTGAAATTTTGTATCCCATTTTTCATCCTTTTCCACATCCACGTTCTTGTCATGACCTAATCTGGAGCATAGTGTTCTTTCCTATGTCTTGATTTTGACCTTAGGCATATGACTTGCATTGTCCAATTGCTTGCAGAAGGTAGTGACAGTATGCCTATTCTGAACCTTGACCTGAAGTGGAATTTTTTTTTTGTTTATTTATTTTTTAATTTACAATATTGTATTGGTTTTGCCATACTTCAACATGAATCCACCATGGGTGTACATGTGTTCCCAATCCTGAGCCCCCCCTCCCATCTCCCTCCCCATACCATCCCTCTGGGTCATCCCAGTGCACCAGCCCCAAGCATCCTATGTAGAGGATCATGTCATTTGCAAACAGTGAGAGTTTTACTTCTTCTTTTCCAATCTGGATTCCTTTTATTTCTTTTTTCTTCTTTAATTGCTGTTGCTAAAACTTCCAAAACTATGTTGAATAGTAGTGGTGAAAGTGGGCATCCTTGTCTTGTTCCTGACTTTAGGGGAAATGCTTTCAATTTTTCACCATTGAGGATGTTTGCTGTGGGTTTGTCATATATAGCTTTTATTATGTTGAGGTATGTTCCTTCTATTCCTGCTTTCTGGAGAGTTTTTATCATAAATGGGTGTTGAATTTTGTCAAAGGCCTTCTCTGCATCTATTGAGATAATCATATGGCTTTTATTTTTCAATTTGTTAATGTGGTGANGCTTTCAATTTTTCACCATTGAGGATGTTTGCTGTGGGTTTGTCATATATGGCTTTTATTATGTTGAGACATGTTCCTTCTATACCTGTTTTCGAGGGGGGGGTTATCATAAATGGGTGTTGAATCTTGTCAAAGGCTTTCTCTGCATCTATTGAGATAATCATATGGTTTTTATTTTTCAAATTGTTTTTTTTATTTTCCAATTCCTTTATTTTACAAATTTAACACACACCAAAATGTTCCTAAAAAGTATGTCAAGCAAATATTTTAGTTTCAAAACTGTGCTATGTCCTCATATTTTTATTATTTTTTTTAATTTTTATTTTTTAGTTTGCTTTGCTTTACAGTACTGTATTCGTTTTGCCATACATTGACATGAATCAGCCACGAGTGTATATGAGCTCCNCTGCATATCTGAGGTTATTGATATTTCTCCTGGCAATCTTGATTCCAGCTTGTGCTTCCTACAGCCCAGTGTTTCTCATGATGTCCTCTGCATGTAAGTTAAATAAACAGAGTGAAAATATACAACCTTGATGTACTCTTTTCCCAATTTGGAACCAGATTTTTACGCCATATCTGGTTCTATTACTTAGAACTGGGGTGAGTGGGTACTTTTCAATTACAGATTTGATTTATTTGTCATAGTATCATTAAGAGAAGGTTATCTCTTTTGTTGTGGTTGAGTTCGATAGTTTGCATTTAGGGAAACTGAAGCTAAATTGTTGAATTTATGAGCATAAATGCGTTCATAGTGAATGCAGGATCTGTAGCCTTGTAATATTCCCAATAGTACTGATTTGTAGTCTCTCTTCTTTCAGTTTTCCTAGAGGTTTATCAATTTCATTGACTTTTTTTTTAAATAAGGAAATATTTTTGTTTTGTTGATTTTTGTCTATTTTTTTTCCTATTTTCGATTTCTTTGATTCTGTTCTATTTTTTTTTCTCTTTCCTTCCTTCGCTTCATTTTGGGTTTATTTTATTCTTCCTTTTCTAGGTTTTGAGATAGCCACGACACTTTTGTGGATGAAAGTGTTCCTGTGCATAATTTTACTCTGAGAACAGATATCATCTGCAAGCTGGGATTTCCTGGGCAAATTACGATGTATTGTACCTCTAGTGACAACCCTTAACCAGGGAGGCTGTAGAAAATGCATCTATGAGCTCTTCATGTGCATCATGAAGATTCTATCCTATGAGGTAGGGATGGCAGTGAGCTTGTCACCTTTTGCTTTGGGCTACTTATCCTTATGACTTCCCAGATATCTCAGTGGTAAAGAATTCACCTGTCAAGCAAGAGACATGGGTTTGATCCCTGAGTCAGGAAAATCCCCTGGAGATGAAAATGGTAACCTATTTTTGTATTCTTGCCTGGAAAATCCCATGGACAGAGAAGCCTGGTGGGCTGCAGTCCATGGGACTGCAAAAGAGTCAGACACACATTAGCTACTAAACAGCAACTCAGAACTAGTTGCAAAGATTACAATCCATTTTTCTGCCACATTCTATAGTATTTTCATTTTAATATGCACAAAATGGGTCTGTGTTGCTTCTTCTGGTACCAGGAGACAATGTGCTAGCTCTTATAAGTTTTCAGTGATGGGAGTTAATTTTATGGTATAATTTTGTGTGCCAGATTCTATTGTGGGGCATGTTCAAATCTATCATTCTCTCTTCCTAACAATATTAGGAATCAAGCACCAAATTTATATTGTTTTAGAAAAGGAAATTTAAGCCTGGAGAGGCTACAGTACTTTCCTGGGAGGTGGGTAGTAAGTGAAAGAGACTGGAGTTGAGATGAGCCTGACTCCGTGGTACTGTGTAGCTCTCCAGCTTTAACTGCTTGTAGCAACACCTATCAGAGAAGGCAATGGTACCCACTCCAGGACTCTTGCCTGGCAAATCCCATGGATGTAGCAGCTTGGTAGGCTGCAGTCCATGGGGTTGCTACAAGTCGGACACAACTGAGCGACTTCACTTTCACTTTTCACTTTCATGCATTGGAGAAGGAAATGGCAACCCACTCCAGTGTTCTTGCCTGGAAAATCCCAGGGACGGCGGATCCTGGTGGGCTGCGGTCCATGGGATCGCACAGAGTCGGATATGACTAAAGCGACTTAGCAGCAGCAGCAGCAGCACCTATTGATGGTCTTTACTGATGGTAGGGAAGCGGGGTGNGAGGCTGATAGATGTGTATAAGAGACAGGTTCTTGCCTGGAAAATCCCAGGGACGGCGGATCCTGGTGGGCTGCGGTCCATGGGATCGCACAGAGTCGGATATGACTAAAGCGACTTAGCAGCAGCAGCAGCAGCACCTATTGATGGTCTTTACTGATGGTAGGGAAGCGGGGTGGGGGGAGGCTGGTGATGATGGCGCTCTATTAATGTAATCAGATCTGCAGTTTGTGGGAGGCTCATGTGTCTATTTGATTATGAATGAGGTATGGTGATGTCAGAGTAATATATGTGGTTGTTTTGACGAAGGAATATATAAATACATTTAAACTGTTTTAGGAAAAGATGAGATTTGTTAAATGTCTTTTGTGCAACCATAAGTTAAAGACCCAATGAAGTAATATTCAAGCTACATTACCTCAGGAGAGGGAAATGACAGTGTCCTAAACAACTCATTTCTTAGTTGGAAAATATCATCAACAAATATTTTCTATCTTTAATCATGTATTTATATGCACACAGAACTATAGATAATGGGCATGATCAATGGGATATATGGGTAAAATTGAGGGATTGAAATATGATGGAGATAATCAACAAAGCTCAGTAGAAACTGAAATGAAGGCTTTTCATATGTGATTATACTTGGGTTCTCACCAAATCCATTTACTGCATTTTATCTGCCTTAAAAACAAGCAAGTTATTTATTTTCTTTTCTTCCAGTCANGGATATATGGGTAAAATTGAGGGATTGAAATATGATGGAGATAATCAACAAAGCTCAGTAGAAACTGAAATGAAGGCTTTTCATATGTGATTATACTTGGGTTCTCACCAAATCCATTTACTGCATTTTATCTGCCTTAAAAACAAGCAAGTTATTTATTTTCTTTTCTTCCAGTCAAGCTAAAATGTAAATGAAACAAATTCATTTATTCATTCAAGAAAACATATTCCATAGCCTTTACTAAGAAGTGCTATCTGTTGATTCATCTTTGTTAAATATATGGAACTTTTACAGTTCAACAACAAAAAGGCAAATAGCTTAATTTAAAANAGGCCTGGTGTGCTGCGATTCATGGGGTCGCAAAGAGTCAGACATGACTGAGCGCCTGAACTGAACTGAGCTGACCCGAGTGTGTCTTGCCCTACCTCTATCTCTCCGCCATGCTCAAGTCAGGCCCTTGCCTGCCTCAGTCTCTGAGCCTCTGAGCTCCAGCCACGCTGGTCCCTTCCAGCCATACCCTCCCTGCCTCCTGACTTTGCCCCTAATCTGCCTCTGCCTGGGAGAACTTCCTGCCCACTCTTCCTGCTTGAGGTCTCAGCCCAAGCACCAGCCTCCAACCCCAGGATGGGGAAGGCAGACAAATCTCCAGATGCAGTGGACATGGCGAGAAACACTAGGATGCAGGTGATGGGATTCTGGGAGCAGAGGGGATGCCAGGTCCAGCTAGGCTTCAGAGAAGACTTCCAAGAGGGGGTCATGCCTGGGGGGGCTATGTTTGGAAAGATGTGCAGGAACCAGCCAACCAGAGTGTGGGAGGAAGGGCAGGGCCCATGACAGGAGCCTTGGAGGCACAAGGTTGGATAGAGACCTGTCAGTGACAACTATATCCTCCAAGACCTGGAAGAGACAATCAACATTCTTCCCCCTGATCACTCTGGAAATGGATGAGTGGCTGTGGGACCCGGTCTATAAAATAGGGATCCCCATTGGACGGCCATGGCTGTGGTGGCAAATGAGAGGTCGTGGAAGGTCTAAGCCCACAGCCTGGCACAGAATTGGTCCTTCTCACCCAGCAACAGAAGGCAGTGATCAGGGGCATGAATCCAGCCAGGCCGCCTGGGCTCAAATCCCAGCCCCCACCCCTCACAGTGTATGTGGCTCTAGACAAGTTGATATCTCTGGGCCTCAGTTTCCTTGTCTCTGAAATGGGGTTGCTGTGAGAACTCAAAGGGGCTCTCAGGACAGTTCTGGTGCATAATAAGTCTGATCAGTGATGTATGATATTTTTTCAGCTAAAGTAATCACCCTGCCAGACTAGGGGCCAGCTGGCACCAAGGTCTGGCCTCATGGGCATGTTGCCCAGGAGACCCTTTGCCTGCAAGGAGCACCGTTTGCTGGGGGCCTCCTATCTAAATCCCAACCTCAGTTTAGGGTATTTCCTCATAAGCCTTAACCACCCCAGGGGGTGGGGACCTTAAGCCCCCAGCATGCACTCACCAGTCTATGGCATCCTGGGGCTGGCCATGGCCCCCCAGACCACAAAAGCAGCCATATTTCATGTAGACCAAGGCAGGGCGAGGGCCAACACAGTCGATAGTCCCGGCCAGTCCTATGAGCCCACGTCGGTGCACATGTGACCTCTGGGGAGCTGGGGGTAGGGAAGGAGACAAAAGTTAGAGGCTGCAGGTGGGGGCTGTTCTGGCCTGGGGACAGGCACTAGCCTGAAAAGTGTCTGGATGACTTGTTGTTCAGTCGCTCAGTCGTGTCCAACCCTTTGCAACTGCGTGGACTGCAGCACACCAGGCTTCCCTGTCCTTCACCGTCTCCCGGAGCTCGTTCAAACTCATGTCCATTGAGTCGATGATGCTATCCAAACATCTCATTCTCTGGATGACTATCTCGGGGCTGAATCCTGCTTCTCCTTCTTCCTAGCTGTGTGACCTTGGACCACTCAACATCTCTGTGCCTTGGTTTCCTCATCTTAAAACAGGGGAATAAGAGGACCTCACTCCCCAGAATGGAATGAGATCATGCATATAAATTACCAGCACACAATGAGCTCTATTATTATCAATATCTTCAAGGCAGCTGTGAAGGAGAAAACAGGTCACAGAGCCACGGCATCTGAAAAAAAATCATACCTCTCGGCCCTTGCACTGGCTGGTCCCTCTTCCTAGAATGCCCTCATTCTCAGTCCTTTGCCCATGTCAACTTCAGACATAGTCGGATTGTGGGTTGTGCGTCTGATGTCTGTCTAGCTGCCTGTCCTGGGCACTGGACATCAGAGTCGAACCAAACAGGGCCCCTGCCATCCTCTGTAGGGACCTCCCCCACCCCCTCACCACTGCCTTCCAGATTCTTTGCATCACCTCTTATTTTCACTGCCAGGGCACAGCTTCCTGCCACACAGGGAGGCCCTGTGACCCCATCCCAGCCATTTCTCTGGATCCTCATGTTGCTGTGGTCCATAGCAAAACACAGTTGGTGCAACCGGAACCCCTGCATCTCACATGGGAGAAAGAGGAAGCTCAGATGGGAAGCACGACCCCTACAGTCACGGGGCTGAGGAGGGAGGCGCTTCTGACTCCCAATCCAGTGGTTCCTCCTCACCCAATAGCAGTAAGACAGAGGTAAGGGGCATCGAGGAGTCCATTGCTCATGGTCAGGGACGGTCACACCCACTGCGACTGGACACCAGAGAATCCCAGAGCCACTCCTCCTTCTGGTGAGGTCCAAGAGTCCACTCTGGTGTTTGGTCAAAAACCACAATCAGGGACTTCGCTGGAGGTCTAGTGGTTGACGCTCTGCTTCCACTGCAGGGGCAGGGGCTCAGTCACTGGTCAGGGAACTAAGATCTCACATGGTGCACACAGTCAACACGTAGACAACACACACACACAACCAGCCACAGCGCGGAGAAGCTATCACTTGAACTTCACCTGGCACCAGGCACCGTGTTCCCCGATCCACAGGCGACATCTGTTGTCGATCTCTTTGTCTTGTGGATTGCTAGTCTCCCATTTACAGATGGAGAGATTGAGGCCAGGAGAGGCAAAAGGACCCATCCTAGGTCCCAGAGCGGGTGAACTGCTGTTCCCCTGTTCCCATGTCGGCCTGACCCCTGGGAGCTCACTCTCCACCCACAGCTCTAGGACTGACAATCCAGAGATTTGCGGATTCCCTTTCACGTTTGTAAAATCTAGAGCAATATTTTATCGTGCTGACTCTTCTTTGAAGAATCCAGGTCAAAATTCAAATTCAGTTTTTTTTTGGTTGTTGGGTTGGTTTTTTGTTTTGTTTTGTTTGGCTGCAAGGCACAGCATGTGGGATCTTAGTGCCCTAACCAAGGATTGAACCAGACCCACTGCGGTGGAAACTCAGAGTCTTTCTTATCACTGGGAAGCCAGGGAGTCCCCTCAGTTTTCTTTTTTCTCGGTGGAAAAAGGAGCATATTCATCTAGGGGATTAGAGATAAACTAAATAAAAACAAAACGTAACAACGAGTTTAGAGTTAAAAGCTTTGCCCTCCTCTCTAGATGACCAGCCCTCACCCTCACAGGACTTGCCCAGGTGCCCACATCTCTGCCTGAAACCTCCCCAGGCTCTCAACCCCCTCCAGGTAAAGCTCAGGGTCCTCACTGAGCCAGAGGCCCTGCAGAAGCCCACCCTCTCACCCCTCTGGCGCCCTCTCTCAACATGGACCCCACATGGACCCCACTCATCATTTCCTATTCCTCCAATTAAACTTCACACTGTCACACTGTCACATACACTCTGTAAAACAAATGCCCTAACCCCATCCTCACTTAGCTCACTCATCACCTCCTTCTAGAATCTGCCTCCCTGCCATGTGACCACAGGGGCCCTTGTCACCCTGTGCTACTCTCTGGTCATGGCAATGACCCTCCAGTCTAGACAGATCTCTGCCCTAGGAGCCCCAGATACCCTGGCATGAGTGGGCTTTCAGAAAAGGTCCCTTGACCCCTGGATCCACCAAGCCCCATGGAACACTTCCAGTCTAAGCACATTTGCGGACTTTCTGGTGTTCCAGAAATTACGATTCTGTGCAGGGGGCATGGTTTGATTCCCTGGCGGGGGGCTTAAGAATCCGCCAAAAACAAATAAATAAAAACTTAAAAAAAAATACCAAGCACATCCGAAAAGACCCCCGTTCCAAACCCATACCCCAAAGCTGTCCCCAGAGGTTCCCCTACCCTGACTCGACCCCGACTCTGGCGTCTCAGGGTCCAGGGCTCAGCCTTAGGGAGAACTCAAGCATGGGTGGATGCCCAGCGCTGGGTTTGTAACCAAGGCAAACACTCCCTCTATGCCAACTTAGGTGGGGCAGGTCATTCTGGGGGCTGTTTGCTCTGTCTGCCCACAACAGCCTCTACTGGGAGTGCCAAGGCTGCCCAGGCTTCCTATGGGCCTGAAGGTGTGCGTCTGTGTGTGTGCATGTGTGTGCCCATGTGATTCTGTGTGTGTGCTTCTGTGTGTGTGTGTGCTCACATGGGGCTGTCTCAGTATCCCTGAGTGTGTATGTGTGTGTGTGTGTGTGTGTGTGTGTGTATCTTCCCCTCCATGTGTCTTTGCCTGTGTCTGTGTGTGAGCCTGAGGAGGGCATGGCAACCCACTCCAGTATTCTTGCCTGGAGAATCCAATGAACAGAAGAGCCTGGTGGGCTACAGTCCTTGGGATCACAAAGAGTCGGACACGACTGAAGTGATTGAGCGTGCAGCATGTGTGTGAGGCCATCCGTGAGCCCAACACCTGTGTGCCCAGATGTTGCTGGTGGTGTTCTACGCCTGTGTGTCTCTGAGCTTGTGATGACCACAAATTTCCCTGTGGTATCCATGTAAGTGGGAGGTTGCCAAGGGGACCTCTCCAAGGGTGATGTCCAGGAGTGGGTAAGAAGGAGACATCACCTTCTTCTCTGGCTCCAGGTAGGGTTAGGCCCCTTCTCCTCCTGTTCCTTCTAACCTCTGGTGTCTCCCTGGTGGTCCCACTGCAGACCCCAGGGACAGCTGGAGAGAAGGGTGAGTTCACAGGATCCTAAGTCAGGTGATGGGGAGATCTGATCACTGGAGAGGGTAACAGAGGGGATGTTTGCGGAGGACACAGAGCCCCCTGGAGAAGGTTTCAGGGTCCCTGGAAGGGGTGAATGAGGCAGGGGTTTGGGGGAAGCGGTGGAGGTGGGGAGGGGGCGACACACAGGACTTCCAGGAAGCCAGGAAGCAATGTGCAGGTGGGCTGCACAAAGGAGGGCCGGGGACTGTAGGGCTCCTGGGTCCCCTGGAAGGGCTGGGGAGCTGGGGTTCTTGCGGATGGGTAGGGAGGCAGGGTTCCAGCTATCCCGGAGAGGAGGAAGGAGTCCCAGGAAGCCCTGGGTCCTCGGGTGGGGGCTCGTCCCTTCACTCACCTGCTCTGAGCCCGGGTCCAGATCCCAGGAGCAGCAGCAGCAACAGCCCTACCGTCGGGCACAAAGGCAGCGGAGCCATCGGACCAGTCGGCAGGAGGCAAGTGTGGAGCGGTCCGGCGGGCCAGAGCAGTCACCCGGCCGGGGCCGAGCCCCCTCCCCACGCCCCGCCCGGCCCCGCCCCCGGCTTCCCTCTCGGGAGCGCCCAGGCAGAGCCGCAGGGGCCGCAGGGGCCGGGGGAGGCGCCGGCCTGCCGTCGCGACCTCTGCGTCTTGGTAGTGGGATGGGCGCCCGGCCCCGGGGAGAATCCGGCCCGGGCTTAGCAGAGAATTACGGAGGAAAGGCGTTTAGCGCGCCTCGGGTCGCGGAGTCCCTAGGTGCTTGGTTGCTGTTATCATTACCTGCGAGCCCCTCCCCTCCCGGAGCTCACCTGGGCGTCCGACGGGAGGAGACGTAGGGGAAGGGGAGGGACTGGAAGGATCTTAAAAACTTTAGATGTCCCTAAAGCTTGACCTCCCTGTCCTGTCCCTTGTCCCTGCAATCCACTACCCACCGCCAGTCGGAAACGGAGGGGAGCCGAGACTTGCTCAAGGTCACAGAGTGGCTTCTGGTAAAAAAAAAAAAAGACCGAGGAACAGCGGTGGGAACCGGGAGCCAGGCTTGCAGCTGCGTCTCAGCAAGCTCCCCACCCCCGTTCCCTCCCGTCCTCAGGCTCTTCATCTGGTGGAGGGCATCAAGTCCTCCAAGGGGCCTCGCGAGGCCGAAAGGGGTACACAGTAGGTGCCCTGTGTCGAAAATAGATGGCACACATCTGTTCCCCTTTGTTCCCGGTGATGCTGCTGCTGCTGCTAAGTCGCTTCAGTCGTGTGCGACCCCATAGACAGCAGCCCACCAGGCTCCGCCGTCCCTGGGATTCTCCAGGCAAGAACACTGGAGTGGGCTGCCATTGTTCCCGGTGATAGCCCTACCCAATTAGTCACGACTGGTTCTGAGGGCGGAACCCCTCCCTCCCCAAGCCCTCCGAGAAACAGTGGCAACTAAGATGACAGCGCGTCTCACCTGCTAAGTTACTAAGGACGTCGGGTGCACGATTTTACTTCAGATCCCCGATGTTCTCATTTTCACAAGAAGAAAGTGAAGCTCAGAGAAGCTAAGAGCCAAGAAGTTGGGGAGCCCAGGCTCACATTTATTTCTACACGGTGCCAAACCCCTGTCTGCCTCCTTTGAGGAAAACCTGAGCCTCTGGGCATCCACCTGCCATACTCTGAGGTCACGCTCCCCTTGCTTTGAGGAGTGAGCTTCTCAAAGCAAAACCAAAGCCTCTCCTCTTGAACACCCAGCACTGGCCTGCCTGGCATAAAACAGGTATCCAGTTAAGGCTTGTCCAAACAAATTATGGGTTTCAGACTCTCCAAAACATGGGATAAAAGAACATTTTCTTTCTTCTGAAGGTCTTCATGGGCAATGGGGAATGAAAATATCCCACATAAATTTAGGGGAAAAGACTTCTGCTTTCAAGGAGCTTCGCAATCAATATGCATGGAGAAATACTCATTTATACTGTTAAAGGTGTTAGTCGCTCAGTCGTGTCCAACTCTTTCCTATCATATGGACTGTAGCTCGACAGGCTCCTCTGTCCATGGGATTTCCCAGGAAAGATTACTGGAGTGGGTTGCCATTTCCTCCTCCAGGGATCTTCTGGACCCAGGAATCGAACCTGGGTCTCCTGCATTGCAGGCAGTTTCTTTACCATCTATGCTAGGTCCATTATAATTAAGAAATTAGGGAATCTGCTTTCAATATTGGAACTTTTGCACCTCAGACTCTACTGCTTTAACTGGTTATCCTCAATATCTGCAAAGCTCATTTTGCAAAGCAGTTTGTTTCCAATTATGTTAAATAACTGGAGTTATCAAGACCATTACCAAACATGTGAGTGAGTGTATGTCACTCAGTCCAGTCTGACTCTTTGCAACCCAGTGGACTATATAGTCCATGGAATTCTCTGGGTCAGAATAGTGGAGTAGGTAGCCTTTCCCTTCTCCATGGGAGGTCTCCTGCATTGCAGACAGATTCTTTACCAGCTGAGCTACAAGGGAAGCCCCATCACCAAATATACTAAAGACCTACTCTCTCCTTATTTAACATATTTAAAGTAACTTAAATTAAAATACGCTTGCTCCTTGGAAGAAAAGCTATGACCAACTTAGACAGCATACTAAAAACTAGAGACATTACTTTGCCAGCAAAGTTCCCTCTAGTCAAAGCTATGGTTTTTCCAGTGGTCATGTATGGGTGTGAGCGATGGACTGTGAAGAAAGCTGAGCACTGAAGAACTGATGATTTTGAAATGTGGTGTTGGAGAAGATTCTTGAGAGTCCCTTGGACTGCAAGGAGATCCAACCAGTCCATCCTAAAGGAAATCAGTCCTGAATATTTATTGGAAGGACTGATGTTGAAGCTGAAACTCCAATACTTTGGCCACCTCATTCGAAGAACGGACTCACTAGAAAAGAACCTGATGCTGGGAAATATTGAAGGAGGGAGGAGAAGGGGACGACAGAGGATGAGACGGTTGGATGGCATCACCAACTCGATGGACCAGAGTTTGAGTAAGCTCCAGGAGTTGGTGATGGACAGGAAAGCCTGGTATGCTGCAGTCCATGGGGTTGCAAAGAGTCAGACTCAACTGAGCAAGTCAACTGAACTGAAATTACAAGTCTGGTCCAGAGGTGCCTCCACTGAACGGCCTGAGTGAGAGGGAATTTGCCACAATGTGAATGGAGCCACATCATCTCATTTCCTAAGGGTGAGTTAAGCACGTTAATTAACTGAGATCTAGAGTTGGCCTCGGGCTTCCCTGGTGGCTCACTGCTAAGCAGGAGACAAGGTTTGCTCCCTGGCTCAGGAAGATCCCCTGGAGAAGGAAACAGCAACCCACTCCAGTATTCTTGCCTGGGAAATCCCATGAGGGAATAGCCTGGCAGGCTACTGTCCATGGTGTTGCAAAAAGCTGGTCATGATTTAGCAACTAAACAACAGAGCTGGTCTCAGTCTAATCTTCAGGTTTCATCCTCGTCTATTGACAAAAAATTGCTACAAATGTTTGGTGAATAAAATGATTTCTTTAGGTGATGTAAGTGAGTGCTCTTCTATGATTAGATAAAATAGGGGCTATAGCTCAGGGGAAGAGAATTTGACTGCAGAAGATAAAATAACTTTATACATACAGGGGAGTGTGTGAATCTGTGTGCATGCTCCAACTCGTGAGACCACAAATAATAGAACAGTGAATCCTGACACAGATGAGTACATCCTTTGACCCAGAAATCCATTTCTAGGAATAACACTAAGAAAATAAATTTCTCAGACAAGATTTATACACAAAATGGATCCTTAACAACAAAAATCTAGAAACAGCATAAATATACAAGAATTAAAACATTATAAGATTTTCATACATGTTCATTCTAATAGAGAGTGTTTTGAAGAATATTTGATGGCCATTTAAAACTACTTTAAAAAGCAGGCATTGGCAATGTAATCCTATCTTTATCATTACAGATCACACAACAGACAGAGAGCCATATATAGATGTGTGTGTGTGTGCTAACTTGCTTTAGTCGTGTCTGACTCTGTGCGACCCCATGAAGTGTAGCCCACCAAACACCCTGTCCATGGGGATATTCCAGGCGAGAATACTGGAGTGGGTTGCCACTATCCTCTAGGGGATCTTCCCAATTCAGAGAGCAAACCCGTGTCTCCTGCGGCTCCTGCATTGCAGGTTGATTCTTTACTGCTGAGCCACTGGGGAAGCCCAATATATAAACATATCTGTATGCATACTGACTTCCGTGGTGGCTCCATGGAGCTTTCTCTGGAAGAAACAGAAGAATGAAGAAGAAAATTTGGAAGAATGAATGAAACGTGTCAAAATGGTTACTGGTAATCTTCTGCTGGTGGAACGGCATGATTCTTACTTGTATATCTGGATCTTTGTTTTCCAAATTTCTATAAGAGCTTCAACTTTTGTGATTCGGAGAAAAAATTAAAACAAAACAAGATTAATAAACTTTGGTTCAAGAAAGCTTGTCTATTGAAAAGTTATCTTGATATCATTCAGAAAACTCAAAGCCACAGATATAAGGATAAAGATACCCATCACTTTTTGGATTCTGTTTTGTGGTTTTTGAAAAACTTTATATCCCTGTGGTTACCATGGGCTATGGGGAGGGAAAAGAGAGGAGTTGTTGTTTAATGAGTATAGCTAAATGTATGCATGTAACTCTTGATTCAGGAATGCCATTCTAAGAATCTATCACAAAAATATACTGGGAAAAAAATGAAATGGCATATGTTCAAGACTGGGCTTTCTGGATGGCTTAGTGGGTAAAGAATCTGCCTGCAATGCAAGGGACACCGGAGACTCAAGTTTGATCCCTGAGTTGGGAAGATCCCCTGGAGGAGGAAATGCAACATATTCCAGTATTCTTGCCTGGAAAATTCCATGAACAGAGGAACTTGGTGGGCTACAGTCCATGAGGTCACAAAGAATTGGACATGACTGAGCAGATGGCACCCTCATTTTAAACTTTTGTTGCAGGAAGAGGGACCCCTTCCATGATCCAAGAGTGGGCTCTTGTCTAATGTTCGGAAATGAATTGTCTGAGGAGACACACATGCTGACAAAGCAAGAGACTTTACTGGGAAGGGGCACCCAGGCAGAGAGCAGCAGGATGGGGAACCTAGAGAACTGCTCTGCCACGTGGCTCACAGTCTCAGGTTTTATGTTGATGGGATTAGTTTCTGGGTTTTCTTTGGCCAAGTCTTTGTTTTGACTCAGGGTCCTTCCTGGTGGTGCAGACATTGCCCAGCCAAGATGGATGCCAGCAAGAAGAATTTTGGGCAGGTGGTAGGACACGTGGGCTTCTCTGAGTGCTGAAGAATTGATGCTTTTGAACTGTGGTGTTGGAGAAGACTCTTGAGAGTCCCTTGGACTGCAAGGAGATCCAACCAGTCCATCCTAAAGGAGATCAGTCCTGGGTGTTCACTGGAAGGACTGATGTTGAAGCTGAAACTCCAATACTTTGGCCACCTGATGCGGAGAGCTGGCTCATTTGAAAAGACCCTGATGCTGGGAAAGATTGAGGGCCAGAGGAGAAGGGGACAACAGAGGACGAGATGGTTGGATGGCATCACCAACACAATGGACATGGGTTTGGGTGAACTCCGGGAGTTGGTGATGGACAGGGAGACCTGGTGTGCTGTGGTTCATGGGGTCGCAAAGAGTCAGACACGACTGAGCGACTGAAATGAACTGAAACTATTCCAGTTGGTGGTGACTTGTTAGTTCCGTGTTCTTTAGCAAAATCTCTTGTTGTAAAATAACTCATGCAAATGGTTACTATGGTGCCTGGCTATGGTGGGCAGTCAGTCAGTGTGTTTCACCTAACAACTCCCCCTGAGAGACTTCATACTCAAGATACTTTTTGGGGATTGGGGTAGAGGTCTCTTTCTTCTGTAACTTCTTGCTGCTGTGCACGAGCATAGTCCTACCTAGCAGAGCAGAAGTCTCTCTCTACCTAATCTAAATCTAGATATGAAAGAAAGAAAAGAAAGTGAAAGTCACTTTGTCATGTCCAACTCTTTGCAACCAGAATTCTCTAGACCAGAATACTGGAGTGGGTGGCCTTTCACTTCTCCAGGGGACCTTCCCAACCCAGGGATCAAACCCAGGTCTCCCACAGTGCAGACAGATTCTTTACCAATTGAGCTGGGTCTGAAACCAGCATTCACCCTTCTAATAACAGCCATTTAGCGTGAAACCCTGAAATAGACAGAGGCCAAACAGGAAGGAAGGCACAGTTTGGGGTGAAGGCTGCAAAGTGTGTGACTTTGTTCTGATTGGTTGGTGTGAGGCAACAGGGTGGTGCTCCAGGAATCTTGCTCTCAGCCTGAAGTTACCATCCTCCACCTGGGTGGGTCTCCAGTTCTGCCAAAGAACTCAAAGATATTGTTATGCATATTCCTTGAGTAGGAAACAGGACCCTGCCCTAAGGCTGTACCACTGCGTGTCTATTCAGTTCAGTTCAGTCCGACTCTTTTCCAACCCTATAGACTGCAGCAACCATGCCTCCCTGTCCGTTATCAACTCCCAGAGTTTACTCAAACTCACTTACTTGACTGTTCCTCTTCTGTTTTTGTATCCCACACCTTCCCTGATCAGCAACTATTTGAATCTGCCCTTTGGAACACAGGGAATGTCAAAGAGGCTGAATGAAGTGTGTATCCTACAAACAAGAAACAGAAGACACAGAAAGACCCCAAAACCCCATAGACTCCTGCTCACTTTAATTCAGGGAACTGGGCAACTGTGGCTCCGCTAACTTCCTGTTGAAATGGGGCATAGTGCTGCCTCAGTTTGAAGAATAGACGCTGAACTGGAAGTACTTCTGAGTACCAAGTCCTGGACCTGAGTCTTCTATGATTAAAACCTCAATCCCTTGGTCTGTCATTTTGGGGCAACAGACCCAAGTAGAAGTAGTTAGAAGTGACAACTGGAATCTTAATAGACAAAATAAATCGCACTTCTTTTCAGAAGAATAGGCCTGAAACTCACTCTGGACCTGGCACTTTGGGGAGACATATAGTCGAGTAGCCAGTTGTCTGGCTATATAAAAGGTAAGATTGTAGTTACTAGCTGCCGGCAGACATTGTTTTGAGAATGTCTGGTGGCATCCAAGTCTGACACAAGTCAGAAAACTCCGGTTCTTAGCAATGCAAGGACTAGTCTGAAATTACACCCACAGTGTCACCTGGTTATTTCCTTGGGTGTCTGAACCATAGCTACTCATAAGCAGGGATGAGTAGGTACAAACTTGTTGTTATTGTTCAGAACCCAGTCATGTCTGACTCTTTGTGACTCCGTGGACTGCAGCATGCCAGGCCTCTCTGTGCCTCACCATCTCCCAAAGTTTGCCCAAGTTCATGTTCATTGCATCAGCGATGCCATCCAAACATCTCATCCTCTGATGCCTTCTTTGGCTTCTGCCCTCAGTCCTTCCCAGTATCAGGGACTTTTCCGATGAGTTACCTGTTCACATCAGATAACCAGAATACTGGATACCAACTACTATATGTAAAATAGATAAATAAGATCCTACTGTATAGCATAGGGAATGATATTCACTATCTTTTATCTTACTACAATATCAATTATCTTGTAGTGAGCTTAATTGGAAAAAATCTGAAAATTATATATATATTGATTGCATATATTTATCTGAATCACTTTGCTATACCTCAGAAACTAATGCAACACTGTAGATCAACTATACTTCAATTTTTAACAAAGAGAAGAAAAATTAACTTGGCATGATGATATGCCATAAGTAGCGAAACTGAGTAAATGAGATAAGAGCTTCTGAGATGAACTCCTTAGTAATGATGTTTTAGGTGTCTGTGTATTTTAAAAAATTGGCGGGGGAGCACATCTCAGGGCTTGTGAGATCTTAGTTCTTAGACTGAACCTTCACCCCCTGCAGTGAAAGTGCAGAATCCTAACCACTGGGTCATCAGGGAGGTCCTCCTGCTCTTTTTTGTTTGTTTGTTTGTTTTCTGATGGGTTAGGGAGTCTTTTTCACTTTCTATATTTACTTAGTTTGGGCTGTGCAGGGTCTCCATTGCTACCCGGGCCTTTCTCCAGTTACAATGAGCAGGGGCTATTCTTTGTTGTGGGGTGTGGCCTTCTCTTTGTGGGGGCTCCACTTGTTGGCGAGCACACACTCAAGGCACGTGGGCTTCAACAGTTGTGGCTCCCAGGCTCTAGAGCGTGGGCTCATTTGTGAGTTGCGGTGCACGGGCTTTGTTGCTCTGAAGCACATAGGATCTTCCCAGACCAGGGATCAAACCTGTGTCTCCTCCAGTGGAAGTACAGACTCTTAACCACTAGACCATCAGGGATGTTCTTTTTGAAAACAATGTTGTCCAGGTTTTATTCACCACCAACTCCTCTCTCTTCTCCCTGCCCACTGCTGTGCCCCCCTTCAGCATTCCCAGTCAGGGGTGAGCTTCTCTGGTCTCCCCAGCTGTACTCTCCTGGGAATCTAGAGGTCAGGGAGGAGGCTGGCACCCAGCAGTAGGTCTCCCCTGGAGCCCAGCAGATCCAGCCAAGCCAGCCCTTCCTTCAGCAGGTGTTCCAGTACTTGCCTCGCTCGCTTCATCTCCCATTTAAGACTGGCTTTGAAAGAGGGTTCGGCAGTAAAGAATTCTCCTGCCAGTGCAGGAGACAAGGGTCCGATTCCTGGTCTGGGAAGATCCCACATGCTGTGGAGCAACTCAGCCCCTGTGCACCACAACTGCTGAGTCTGGGAGCTGCAGCAAGAGAAGCCACTACCGTGAAGCCCACACATCACTTCGCAACTGGAGCATGGCTCCTGCAGCAACAAAGACCAGCACAGCCAAAAACAAATAAATAATTTAAAAATAAAAGACTAATATCACTGACAGTCACAGAGCCATTTTCCCTGCCACCTGCAGCACCACAGCATGATCCATACTTAGCTCAGCGGGATAGACCGAAGGAGGTAAGTGCTGCCCCCAGGGATGATGCCAAAGCCAGTGCCGAGTGCCTTCAGTGTCTTGATGGCTCCAGTTAAGTCGTCTTGGCTGACATCCTGAGCGAATGTGACCTTTCCTTTTAACACCTGTTGATGTCATGTAGTCCCTCCAGAGTTATCAGGTCTCCATTTCATTGCTTCAGGGCCAGGCACACGTGGATAATCTAGACACCCAGCTTGTAATAGACGTCTCCCACACCTAGCATCTCAGACCAAAATCCTTTCCCAGAGGCCAAAGAATCCACCCCAATAGTAGCACACGTGTCCTGGAACTCCATCTGGGACTCAGGATTCCTCCAGATCCCCTGCTTGGGCTTGCTGACAGACTCTTTCAGATTGGTCTTGTACATGTCCAACTGCTTGGACATCCATCTCAGCCAAGACAGTCCCTCACTCGCTATACTTGGCCGTGCAAGCTTCTTCTTGGGTCTGACATCAGTTCTCATCCCGCAGCAGTGCATACCTGCCCTGGCCCATAGCCACCCCGCTGCCAGAAAATTGGATCCACCACTACTTTGAAATTATTTCCTATTATATATTGAAAGGATAAACAGCAAAGTCCTAGTGTGTAGCTCAGGGAACTATACTCAATATCCTGCCATAAATCATAATGGAAATAAAAAGATATATATATATATAATACACACACACAATGGAGTCAATTTTCTATACAGCAGAAATTAATACAACATTGTAAGTCAAGTATGTTGTTGTTTTTAGTTGCTCAGTTGCATCTGACTTATGCAACCCCATGGATTGTAGCCCAGCAGTCTCCTCTGTCCACGAGATTTTCCAGGCAAGAATACTGGAGTGAGTTGCTATTTCCTCCCCCAGGGGATCTCTGACCCAGGGATTGAAACCAGGTCTCCTGTACTACAGGTGTCTCCTGTATTGGAGGTGGATTCTTTCCCGACTGAATCAACTGTTGTTCAGTTTGCTAAGTCATTGAGATCCTCATGGACNACTATTCCAGTTGGTGGTGACTTGTTAGTTCCGTGTTCTTTAGCAAAATCTCTTGTTGTAAAATAACTCATGCAAATGGTTACTATGGTGCCTGGCTATGGTGGGCAGTCAGTCAGTGTGTTTCACCTAACAACTCCCCCTGAGAGACTTCATACTCAAGATACTTTTTGGGGATTGGGGTAGAGGTCTCTTTCTTCTGTAACTTCTTGCTGCTGTGCACGAGCATAGTCCTACCTAGCAGAGCAGAAGTCTCTCTCTACCTAATCTAAATCTAGATATGAAAGAAAGAAAAGAAAGTGAAAGTCACTTTGTCATGTCCAACTCTTTGCAACCAGAATTCTCTAGACCAGAATACTGGAGTGGGTGGCCTTTCACTTCTCCAGGGGACCTTCCCAACCCAGGGATCAAACCCAGGTCTCCCACAGTGCAGACAGATTCTTTACCAATTGAGCTGGGTCTGAAACCAGCATTCACCCTTCTAATAACAGCCATTTAGCGTGAAACCCTGAAATAGACAGAGGCCAAACAGGAAGGAAGGCACAGTTTGGGGTGAAGGCTGCAAAGTGTGTGACTTTGTTCTGATTGGTTGGTGTGAGGCAACAGGGTGGTGCTCCAGGAATCTTGCTCTCAGCCTGAAGTTACCATCCTCCACCTGGGTGGGTCTCCAGTTCTGCCAAAGAACTCAAAGATATTGTTATGCATATTCCTTGAGTAGGAAACAGGACCCTGCCCTAAGGCTGTACCACTGCGTGTCTATTCAGTTCAGTTCAGTCCGACTCTTTTCCAACCCTATAGACTGCAGCAACCATGCCTCCCTGTCCGTTATCAACTCCCAGAGTTTACTCAAACTCACTTACTTGACTGTTCCTCTTCTGTTTTTGTATCCCACACCTTCCCTGATCAGCAACTATTTGAATCTGCCCTTTGGAACACAGGGAATGTCAAAGAGGCTGAATGAAGTGTGTATCCTACAAACAAGAAACAGAAGACACAGAAAGACCCCAAAACCCCATAGACTCCTGCTCACTTTAATTCAGGGAACTGGGCAACTGTGGCTCCGCTAACTTCCTGTTGAAATGGGGCATAGTGCTGCCTCAGTTTGAAGAATAGACGCTGAACTGGAAGTACTTCTGAGTACCAAGTCCTGGACCTGAGTCTTCTATGATTAAAACCTCAATCCCTTGGTCTGTCATTTTGGGGCAACAGACCCAAGTAGAAGTAGTTAGAAGTGACAACTGGAATCTTAATAGACAAAATAAATCGCACTTCTTTTCAGAAGAATAGGCCTGAAACTCACTCTGGACCTGGCACTTTGGGGAGACATATAGTCGAGTAGCCAGTTGTCTGGCTATATAAAAGGTAAGATTGTAGTTACTAGCTGCCGGCAGACATTGTTTTGAGAATGTCTGGTGGCATCCAAGTCTGACACAAGTCAGAAAACTCCGGTTCTTAGCAATGCAAGGACTAGTCTGAAATTACACCCACAGTGTCACCTGGTTATTTCCTTGGGTGTCTGAACCATAGCTACTCATAAGCAGGGATGAGTAGGTACAAACTTGTTGTTATTGTTCAGAACCCAGTCATGTCTGACTCTTTGTGACTCCGTGGACTGCAGCATGCCAGGCCTCTCTGTGCCTCACCATCTCCCAAAGTTTGCCCAAGTTCATGTTCATTGCATCAGCGATGCCATCCAAACATCTCATCCTCTGATGCCTTCTTTGGCTTCTGCCCTCAGTCCTTCCCAGTATCAGGGACTTTTCCGATGAGTTACCTGTTCACATCAGATAACCAGAATACTGGATACCAACTACTATATGTAAAATAGATAAATAAGATCCTACTGTATAGCATAGGGAATGATATTCACTATCTTTTATCTTACTACAATATCAATTATCTTGTAGTGAGCTTAATTGGAAAAAATCTGAAAATTATATATATATTGATTGCATATATTTATCTGAATCACTTTGCTATACCTCAGAAACTAATGCAACACTGTAGATCAACTATACTTCAATTTTTAACAAAGAGAAGAAAAATTAACTTGGCATGATGATATGCCATAAGTAGCGAAACTGAGTAAATGAGATAAGAGCTTCTGAGATGAACTCCTTAGTAATGATGTTTTAGGTGTCTGTGTATTTTAAAAAATTGGCGGGGGAGCACATCTCAGGGCTTGTGAGATCTTAGTTCTTAGACTGAACCTTCACCCCCTGCAGTGAAAGTGCAGAATCCTAACCACTGGGTCATCAGGGAGGTCCTCCTGCTCTTTTTTGTTTGTTTGTTTGTTTTCTGATGGGTTAGGGAGTCTTTTTCACTTTCTATATTTACTTAGTTTGGGCTGTGCAGGGTCTCCATTGCTACCCGGGCCTTTCTCCAGTTACAATGAGCAGGGGCTATTCTTTGTTGTGGGGTGTGGCCTTCTCTTTGTGGGGGCTCCACTTGTTGGCGAGCACACACTCAAGGCACGTGGGCTTCAACAGTTGTGGCTCCCAGGCTCTAGAGCGTGGGCTCATTTGTGAGTTGCGGTGCACGGGCTTTGTTGCTCTGAAGCACATAGGATCTTCCCAGACCAGGGATCAAACCTGTGTCTCCTCCAGTGGAAGTACAGACTCTTAACCACTAGACCATCAGGGATGTTCTTTTTGAAAACAATGTTGTCCAGGTTTTATTCACCACCAACTCCTCTCTCTTCTCCCTGCCCACTGCTGTGCCCCCCTTCAGCATTCCCAGTCAGGGGTGAGCTTCTCTGGTCTCCCCAGCTGTACTCTCCTGGGAATCTAGAGGTCAGGGAGGAGGCTGGCACCCAGCAGTAGGTCTCCCCTGGAGCCCAGCAGATCCAGCCAAGCCAGCCCTTCCTTCAGCAGGTGTTCCAGTACTTGCCTCGCTCGCTTCATCTCCCATTTAAGACTGGCTTTGAAAGAGGGTTCGGCAGTAAAGAATTCTCCTGCCAGTGCAGGAGACAAGGGTCCGATTCCTGGTCTGGGAAGATCCCACATGCTGTGGAGCAACTCAGCCCCTGTGCACCACAACTGCTGAGTCTGGGAGCTGCAGCAAGAGAAGCCACTACCGTGAAGCCCACACATCACTTCGCAACTGGAGCATGGCTCCTGCAGCAACAAAGACCAGCACAGCCAAAAACAAATAAATAATTTAAAAATAAAAGACTAATATCACTGACAGTCACAGAGCCATTTTCCCTGCCACCTGCAGCACCACAGCATGATCCATACTTAGCTCAGCGGGATAGACCGAAGGAGGTAAGTGCTGCCCCCAGGGATGATGCCAAAGCCAGTGCCGAGTGCCTTCAGTGTCTTGATGGCTCCAGTTAAGTCGTCTTGGCTGACATCCTGAGCGAATGTGACCTTTCCTTTTAACACCTGTTGATGTCATGTAGTCCCTCCAGAGTTATCAGGTCTCCATTTCATTGCTTCAGGGCCAGGCACACGTGGATAATCTAGACACCCAGCTTGTAATAGACGTCTCCCACACCTAGCATCTCAGACCAAAATCCTTTCCCAGAGGCCAAAGAATCCACCCCAATAGTAGCACACGTGTCCTGGAACTCCATCTGGGACTCAGGATTCCTCCAGATCCCCTGCTTGGGCTTGCTGACAGACTCTTTCAGATTGGTCTTGTACATGTCCAACTGCTTGGACATCCATCTCAGCCAAGACAGTCCCTCACTCGCTATACTTGGCCGTGCAAGCTTCTTCTTGGGTCTGACATCAGTTCTCATCCCGCAGCAGTGCATACCTGCCCTGGCCCATAGCCACCCCGCTGCCAGAAAATTGGATCCACCACTACTTTGAAATTATTTCCTATTATATATTGAAAGGATAAACAGCAAAGTCCTAGTGTGTAGCTCAGGGAACTATACTCAATATCCTGCCATAAATCATAATGGAAATAAAAAGATATATATATATATAATACACACACACAATGGAGTCAATTTTCTATACAGCAGAAATTAATACAACATTGTAAGTCAAGTATGTTGTTGTTTTTAGTTGCTCAGTTGCATCTGACTTATGCAACCCCATGGATTGTAGCCCAGCAGTCTCCTCTGTCCACGAGATTTTCCAGGCAAGAATACTGGAGTGAGTTGCTATTTCCTCCCCCAGGGGATCTCTGACCCAGGGATTGAAACCAGGTCTCCTGTACTACAGGTGTCTCCTGTATTGGAGGTGGATTCTTTCCCGACTGAATCAACTGTTGTTCAGTTTGCTAAGTCATTGAGATCCTCATGGACTGAAGCACGCCAAGCTTCACTGTCCTTCACTGTCTCCTGGAGTTTGTTCAAATTCATGTCCATTGGGTCAGTGATGCCATCCAACCATCTCATCCTCTTCTCTGCCTTCAGTCTTTCCCAGCATTAGAATCTTTTCCAGTGAGCTGGCTCTTTGAATCAGGTGGCCAAAATATTGGAGCTTCAGCTTCAGCATCAGTCCTTCCAATGAATACTCAGGGTTAATTTCCATGAAGATTGACTGGTTTGATCCCTTTGTAGTCCAGGGGACTCTCAAGAGTCTTCTCCAGTACCAGAGTTTGAAAGCATAAACTCTTTGGTGCTCAGCCTTCTTTATGGTCCTGTTCTCACATTTGTACATGACTACTGGAAAAACCATAGCTTTGATTATACAGACCTTTGTTGACAAAGTTAAGTCTCCGCTTTTTAATATACCATCTAGGTTTGTCATAGCTTTTCTTCCAAGGAGCAAGCATCTTTCAATTTCATGGAATTTGGAGCCCCCAAAATAAATCTGTCACTGTTTCCATTTTTCCCCCATCTGTTTGCCATGAAATGATGGGACTGGATGCCACATTCTTAGTTTTTTAAATGTTGAGTTTTTAGCAAGCTTTTTTACTCTCCTCTTTCACTCTCATCAAGAGGTAGTTTAATTCCTCTTTGTTTTCTGCCGCTAGGGTGATATTATCTGCATATCTGAGGTTGTTGATATTTCTCCTGGTAAACTTGATTCCAGCTTGTGTTTCATCCAGCCCAGCATTTCACATGATGTACTCAGCATATAAGTTAAATAAGCAGGGTGACCAAATACACCTTGACATACTCCTTTCCCAGATTTCAACCAGTCTGTTGTTTCAAGTTCGGTTCTAACTATTGCTTCAAGTTCGGTTCTAACTGTTGCTTCTTGACCTGCATACAGGTTTCTCAGGAAGCAGGTCAGGTGGTCTGGTATTCCCATCTCTTTAAGAATTCTTCAGAGTTTTTTGTGATCCACACGTCAAAGGCTTTGGTGTAATCAATGAAGCAGATGTTTTCCTGGAATCTTCTTGCATTTTCTATAATCCAATGGATATTGGCAATTTGATTTCTGGTTCCTCTGCCTTTTCTAAGTCCAGCTTGAACATCTGGAAGTTCTTAGTTCATGTGCTGCTGAAGCCTAGCTTAAAGAACTTTTGGGCATTACCTTGCTCACATCTGAAATGAGTGCAATTATACAGTAGTTTGGCATTGTCCTTCTTTGAGACTGGAATGAAAACTGACCTTGTCCAGTCCTGTGGCCACTGCTGAGTTTTCCAAATTTGCTGGCATATTGAGTGCAGCACTTTAACAGTATCATCTTTCAGAATCTGAACTAGCTCAGCTGGCATTCTATCATCTCCTCTAGCTTTGCTCGTAGTGATGCATCTTAAGGCCCACTTGACTTCACCTTCCAGAATGTCTGGCTCTAGGTGAGAGACCACACCATAATGGTTACCCAGGTCATTAAGACCTTTTTTGTACAGTTTTCCTGTGTATTCCTGCCTCCCCTTCTTAACTTCTTCTGCTTCTGTTAGGTCTTTGCTGTTTCTGTCTCTATTTTGCCCATCTTTGCATGAAATGTTCCCTTGATATCTCTAATTCTCTTGAGATCTCTAATCTTTCCCACTCTATTGCTTTCCTCTATTTCTTTGCATTGTTCACTTAAGAAGGTTTATCTCTCCTTGCTATTCTTTGGAATTCAGTTGAGTATATCTTTCCTTTTATCCTTTGCCTTTAGCTTCTCTTCTTTTCTCAGCTGTTTTTAAGGCCTCCTCAAATAACCATTTTGCATTTTCTCATTTCTTTTTCTTTGGGATGGTTTTGGTCACCGCCTCATGTACAAGGTCATGAACCTCCATCCACAGTTCTTCAGGCACTCTGTCTATCAGATCTATTTGTCACTTCCCTTGAATCTATTTGTCACTTCCACCATATAATCATAAGGGATTTGATTTAGGTCATACCTCAATGGCCTAGTGGTTTTCCCTATATTCTTCAATTTAAGTTTGAATTTGGCTATGTAAGAGCTCATGATCTAAGCCACAGTCAGCTCCTGGTCTTGTTTCTGCTGACTGTATAGAGCTTCTCCACCTTTGGCTACAAAGAATATAATCAATCTGATTTCAGTATTGACCATCTGGTGATGTCCATGTATAGAGTCTTCTCTTGTGTTATTGGAAAAGGGTGTTTGCTACAACTAGTGTGTTTTCTTGGCAAAACTCTATTAGCCTTTGCCCTGCTTCATTTTGTACTCCAAGGTCAAACTTGCCTGTTACTTCAGGTATCTCTTGACTTCCTACTTTTGCATTCCAATCTCCTAAGAATGAAATGACAATTTTTTTTTTGACATTAGTTCTAGAAGGTTTTGTAGGTCTTCATCAGTTCAGTTCAGTTCAGTCGCTCAGTAGTGTCCAACTCTTTGCAACCCCATGAATCGCAGCATGCCAGGCCTCCCTGTCCATCACCAACTCCCAGAGTTCACTCAAACTCATGTCCATTGAGTCAGTGATGCCATCCAGCCATCTCATCCTCTGTCATCCCCTTCTCCTCCTGCCCCCAATCCCTCCTAGCAACAGGGTCTTTTCAAATGAGTCATCTCTTCATATGAGGTGGCCAAAGTATTGGAGTTTCATGTTCAACATCGGTCCTTCCAATGAATATCCAGGACTGATCTCCTTTAGGATGAACTGGTTGGATCTCCTTGTAGTCCAAGGAACTCTTAAGAGTCTTCTCCAACACTATAGTTCAAAAACATCAATTCTTCGGGACTCGGCTTTCTTCACAGTCCATCATTCACATCCATACATGACCACTGGAAAAACCATAGCCTTGACTAAATGGACCTTTGTTGGCAAAGGAATGTCTCTGCTTTTCAATATGCTATCTAGGTTGGTCATAACTTTCCTTCCAAGGAGTAAATGTCTTTTAATTTCATGGCTGCAATCACCATCTGCAGTGATTTGGAGCCTCCCAAAATAAAGTCTGACACTGTTTCCACTGTTTCCCCATCTATTTCGTATGAAGTGATGGGACCAGATACTATAATCTTAGTTTTCTGAATGTTGAGTTTTAAGCCAACTTTTCACCCTCTTCTTTCACTTTCATCAAGAGCTTCTTTAGTTCTTCTTCACTTTCTAACATAAGGGTGGTGTCATCTGCATATCTGAGGTTACTGATATTTCTCCTGGCAATCTTGATTCCAGCTTGTGCTTCTTCCAGACCAGCGTTTCTCATGATGTACTCTGCATATAAGTTAAATAAGCAGGGTGATGTATTCCTTTTCCTATTTGGATCCAGTCTGTTGTTCCATGTCCAGTTCTAACTCTTGCTTCCTAACCTGCATATAGGTTTCTCAAGAAGCAGGTCAGGTAGTCTGGTATTCCCATCTCTTTCAGAATTTTCCACAGTTTATTGTGATCCACACAGTCAAAGGCTTTGGCATAGTCAATAAAGCAGAAATAGATGTTTTTCTGGAACTCTCTTGCTTTTTTGATAATCCAGCAGATGTTGGCTGGATGTTGATCTCTGGTTCTTCATAGAACTGTTCAAATTCAGCTTTTTCAGGATTAGTGGTTGGAGCATAAACTTGGATTTCTGTAATATTCAATGGTTTTTCTTAGAAACAAACAGAAACCATTCTGTCATTTTTGAGACTGCACCAAAGTACTGCATTTTGGACTCTTTTGTTGACTATGAGGGTTACTTTATTTCTTCTAAGGGATTCTTGCCTACAGTAGTTTATATAATGGTCATCTGAATTTAATTTGCCCATTCCCATCATTTTAGTTCACTGATTGCTAAAATGCTGATGTTCACTCTTGCCATCACCTATTTGACCGTATCCAATTTACCGTGATTCATGGACCTGATATTCTAAGTTCCTATGCAACATTGTTGTTTAAGGCACCAGACTTTACTTTCACAACCAGACACATCCACAACTGGGTGTCATTTCCACTTTGGCTCCGTCTCTTCATTCTTCCTGGAATTATTTCTCCACTCTTCCCTAAGAGCCTATTGGGCACCTTCCAGCCTGGGGAGTTCATCTTTCAGTGTCATATATTTTTGCCTTTTCATATTGTTCATGGGGTTCTCAAAGCAAAAATACTGAAGTGGTTTGCCAGTGCCTTCTGTAGTGGACCACATTATGTCAGAACTCTCCATCATGACCCATGGCCCTCCACTGTGGTGCTGCACAGTATGGCTCATGCTTTCACTGAGTTACACAAGGCTATGATCCATGAGATCATTTTGGTTAGTTTTCTGTGATTGTGCTTTTTGTTCTGAAGGGCATGAGACTGAAGTTCTTGCTTCTTCTGTCTACCCTCTGATGAATGAAGATAATAAGATGCTTATGCCAGCTTCCTGATGGAAGGGACTGGCTATTGGGAAAACTGGGTCTTGCTCTGGTGGGCAGGGCCATCCTCAGTAAACCTTTAATCCAATTTTCTGTTGATGGATGGGGCTGTGCTCCCTCCCTGTTAGTTGTTTGGTCTGAGGTGACCCAGTCCTGGGGTCTGCACTCTCTATGGCAACCTCCTCCAAGAGGACATATGCCAACATGCCACACGTCCCAAGACTGCTGCTGCTAATGCCCCTGATCCCTTGGCAGGCCATCGTTGAGCCTCACCTCCATAGGAAGCCCGCCAGTACTCACAGGCAGGTCTGGTTCAGTCTCCTGTGGGGTCACTGCTACTTTCCCCTGGTCCTGGTGTCCACAAGGTTTTGTTTGTGCCCTCTAAGTGCCTCTGTTTCCCCCAGTTCTCTGGAATTTCTGAAGTCAAACCCTGCTGACTCAACTATAAATCAATAATGTTTTTTAAAAAGTATATGAAAAAGATTGTAGGTATATGTGTAACTCAATCTCATTATTATATGGAGGAAATTAACACAACATAATAAATCAGTTTTATTTCAATAAAATAAATTTTAAAATAAGCATTTCAAATATTGAGGAGAAAAGCAAACTTTTTTCCTAATATTAAGTTCTCTACTCAGGCTTCTCAGGTGGCTCAGTGGTAAAGAATCCACCTGTCAAAAAAGAGACGTGGGCTCAATTCCTGGATCAGGAAGATCCCCTGGAGAAGGAAATGGCAACCTACTCCAGTATACTTGCTTGGGAAATCCCATGAACAGAGGAGCCTGACAGGTACAATCCATGGGGTCCTAAAGACCCCACATTACTGAGTGACTAAACAACAACAACAAACAGTGACTCACAAGTCGCTCAGTCATGTCCGACTCTTTGCGACCCTATAGACGGTAGTGTACCAGGCTCCTCTGTCCATGGGATTTTCCAGGCAACAGTACTGGAGTGGATTGCCATTTCCTTCTCCAGATGATCTTCCCAACCCAGGGCTCGAACCCAGGTCTCCCACATTGTAGACAGATGCTTTACTGTCTGAGCCACCAGGGAAGTGACAGAAAATGCTAAAGTCTCATTAAAACAAACTGATTTCCAAATCCCCCCAAAGAAAGAGTTTCTCCAGATCTTATAAGTGAAAACATTAGACTTAAGTCTGTCTCTTTAAGTGTTAGTTGCTCAGTAGTTTCTGATTCTTTGCAATCGCATATATATCTCACCAGGCTCCTCTGTCCATGGAATTCTCCAGGCAAGAATACTGGAATAGGTAGACATTCCCTTCTCCTGGCGACCTTTGCATCCAGGGATTGAACCCAATTCTCCTGCACTGCAGAAGGATTCTTTACCATCTGAGCCACTTTAGAGTTTTGTTAAATTAAGGTAATGATGGAAAAGTCATTGACTATCCAGATCATTTCAAATAAGATATAAAATACTGAAGCATTCATTGCTGAAAAAGCATAAGTTTACCTACTTTGTCTCCTTATGAAGAAAAAATTAAAGATGTTGGGATTATTAGACACATACCTTATACCATATTAAGAACAAAAATTATGCTATGAGAAAATGTACATTTCAGAAGGTTATAGAATATGTTCATAAGTTTTCCAGTCAGGACATGTTGGTATGACAAAGAGTTCACAATTGCTTACTCTTTTTATTTTAATCGAAGTATACTGATTTACTTAAAAATTTTTTTAATGCTTACTTCTTAGTTTTCACTAGAAAATAAAAATTTTATGAGTTGAGAATTCTAATTAATATATGTAATTAAAACTAAAAATTACTAAAGAAGACATCTTTGAATGCAAGGAAAGAGAAAGCATAAGGAACAGAAATGCATTTTAATAAGGAAAAAGAAGTAATTTGGCCCTAAAGCTGGTTACTTCTAAATGGGAAAGAAAATAAGGAAGAAATTAATATGAATATAGAAAGTTATAGTATACAAAATGTTAAAAAGAATCTTTAGGAAGGAATTCCATGTGTGGTCGGGACTGTCCAAGATTAGAATGAATTTAATCAAGTAAACAAATTTTAATATTGAAGGCAGGATGGTGAAAAACCTGAACTTCTTTTCTCTGTTAGGAGAACCAAGTTTTTTTTTTTAAATATCAAGTTATTATGACAATAGATTGTAAGCTTTTTAAAAAATCTTTTAAATACTTTATCTTAACTTTCTGTGTTTGCTTTGAAATCTTTTATTGTCACTTTTATTAAGTGAATAACTATTGTCTCACTTCCTTCATGGCTCAGACAGTAAAACAATTGCCTACAATGCAGGAGACCTAGATTTGATCCCTGGGTTGGGAAGAGCCCCTGGAGGAGGGCATAGGAACCCACTCCAGTATTCTTGCCACAAAGAATTGGCAAAGGGACTGAGAACCCCCAGGGAATTTGACTATGAAGGTCGGTGGGACTTGATTAAAGAACTTCCACAGGATTTGGGGAAACAGACTCTTGGAGGGCACAAACAAAACCTTGTGCGCACCAAGACATAGGAGAAAGGAGCAGTGACCCCACAAGAGACTGAGCTAGACTTGACTGTGAGTGTCTGGGAGTCTCCAGTGGAGGTGTGGGTCAGCAGTGGCCTGCCATGGGGTCAGGGGACTGACTACAACAGTCCTGGGAGCTGCAGCATGCTGGCATAAATCCTTTTGAAGGAAGTCACCATTACTCCTACCATAGTTTGGCCTCAGGTGAAACTACAGGAAGGAAACACAGCACCCCCCCCATCAGCAGAAAATTGGATTAAAGATTTACTGAGCATGGCCTTGCTTACCAGAGCAAGACCCAGTTTTCCCCATAGCCAATCCCTTCCATCAAGAAGCTTGTCCAAGCCTCTTATCCTCATCCATGAGAGGGCAGAAAGAACAAAAACCACAGTCACAGGAAACTAACCAAAGTGATCATGTGGGTCACAGCCTGGTCTAACTCAATGAAACTATGAACCATGTTGTGTAGGGCTACCCAAGATGGACGAGTCATGGTGGAGAGTGCTGACAAAACGTGGTCCACTGGAGAAGGGCATGGCAAACCAGCATGAGAACCCCATGAACAATATGAGCAGGCAAAAAGATATAAAACTGAAAGATGAACTCCCTAGGTCAGTAGATGCCCAATATGCTACTGGAGAAAAGTGTAGAAATAGCTCCAGAAAGAATGAAGAGGCTGAGTCAAAGCGTAAAAAACCACCCAGCTGTGGATGTGTCTGGTTGTGAAAGTAAAGTCCAATTCTGTGAAGAATATTGCATAGGAATCTAGAATAATAGGTCCATGAATCAAGGTAAATTGGATGTGGTCAAACAGGAGGTGGCAAGAGTGAACATCAACATTTTAGGACTCCATGAACTGAAATGGATGAGAATGGGCGAATTTTACTCAGACAACCATTATATCTACTACTGTGGGCAAGAATCCCTTAGAAGAAATGGAGTAGCCCTCATAGTCAAAAAAAGAGCCCAAAATGTAGTACTTGGGGGCAACCTCAAAAACAGCAGAATGATTTCTGTTTGTTTCCAAGGCAAAGAATTCAACACGGCAGTAATCCAAGTCTATGCCCCAACCACTAATGCTGAAGAAGCTAAAGTTGAATGATTCTATGAAGACCTACTAAACCTTCTAGAAATAACAGCAAAAAAAAAAAAAATGTCCTTTTCATCATAGGGGAATGGAATGTAAAAGTAGAAAGTCAGGAGAAAATTTTGGCCTTGGAGTACAAAATGAAGCAGGGCAAAGGCTAACAGAGTTTTGCCAAGAGAACACACTGGTCATAGCAAACACCCTCTTCCAACAACATAAGAGACAACTCTACACATGGACATCACCAGATGGTCAATACCAAAATCAGACTGATTATATTCTTTGCAGCCAAAGATAGAAAAGCTCTATATAGTCAGCAAAAACATGATGTGGAGCTCACTGTGGCTCAGATCATGAACTCCTTATGAGGAACTCCAAATTCAGGCATAAATTGAAGAAAATAGGGGAAACCACTAGGCCACTGAAGTATGACCTAAATCAAATCCCTTACAATTATACAGTCTAGGTGATGAATAGATTCAAAGGATTAGACCTGATAGAGAGTCTGAAGAACTATGGATGGAGGTTTGTAACGTCATAGAGGAGGCAGTGATCGAAATCATCCCAAAGAAAAAGAAATGTAAAAAGGCAAAATGATTGTCTGAGGAGGTCTTACAAATAGCTAAGAAAAGAAGAGAAGCAAAAGGCCAAGAAAAAAAGGAAAGATGTACCCATCTGAATGCAGGGTTCCAAAGAATAACAAGGAGAGATAAGGAAACCTTCCCAAGTGAACAATGCAAATAAATAGAGGAAAACAATAGAATGGGAAAGACTAGAGAGCTCTTCGAGAAAATTAGAGATAACAAGGGAACATTTCATGCAAAGATGGGCACAATAAAGAATAGAGATGATCTGGACCTAACAGAAGCAGAAGATATTAAAATGAGGTGGCAAGAATACACAGAAGAACTATACAAAAAAAGATCTTCATGACCCAGATAACTATGATGGTATGATCACTCACCTAGAGCTCGACATCGTGGAGTGTGAAATCAAGTGGGCCCTAAGAAGCATCACTATGGAGAAAGCTAGAGAACACAATGGAATTCCAGCTGAGCTATTTCAAATCCTAAAAAGTGATGCTGTTAAGGTGCTTCACTCAGTATACTAGCAAATTTGGAAAATCCAGCAGTGGTCATAGGACTAGAAAAGGTCAATGTTCATTCCAATCCCAAAGAAAGACAATGCCAACGAACATTCAAACAATTGCACTCATTTCACATACTAGCAAAGTAATGCTGAAAATACTCCAAGCTAGGCTTCAACAGTACATGAACCAAGAAATCCCAGATATTCAAGCTGGATTTAGAAAAGGTAGAGGAACCAGAGAGCAAATTATGAAGATCTGTTTGATCCTAGAAAAATTAAGAGAATTCCAGAAAAATATTTATTTTTGCTTCATTGACTAATCTAAAACCTTTGACTGTGTGGATCACAAACTGTGGAAAATTCTTTAAGAGATGGGAATACCAGACCACCTTACCTCCTCCTGAGAAATGTGTATGCAGGTCAAGAAGTAACAGTTAGAACTGGATATGGAACAATGGACTGGTTCCAAATTGGGAAAGAAGTATGTCAAGGCTGGATATTGTCACCCTGTTTGGTTAATGTATATGCAGAGTACATCATGAGAAATGCTGGCCTAGATGAAGCACAAGCCGGACTCAAGATTACTGGTAGAAATATCAACAACCTTAGATATGCAGATGACACCACCCTCGTGGTAGAAAGCAAAGAGGAACTAAAGAACATCTTGATGAAGGTGAAAGAGGAGAATGAAAAAGTTGGCTTAAAATTCAGCATTTAAAAACTGAAGATCATGGCATCCAGTCCCAAACACTTCATGGCAAATAGCTAGGGAGACAATGGAAACAGTAACAAACTTTATGTTCTTGGGCTCCAAAATCACTGCAGATGGTGACTGCAGCCATGAAATTAAAAGATGCTTGCTCCTTGGAAGAAAAGCTATGATAAACCTAGACTGTATATTGAAAAGCAGAGACATTACTTTGCCAACAAAGGTCTGTAGAGTCAAAGCTATGGTTTTTCCAGTAGGCATATATGGATATGAGAGTTGGACCATAAAGAAGGCTGAGCACTGAAGAATTGATACCTTTGAACAGTGGTGTTGGAGAAGATTCTTGAGAGTCCCTTGGACTGCAGGGAGATCCAACCAGTGAATCCTAAAGAAAATCAACCCTGATTTTCTTGGAAGGACTGATGCTGAAGTTGAAGCTCCCATACTTTGGTCACCTGGTGAGAGGAGCCTACTCATTAGAAAAGATCCTGACACTGGGAAAGATTGAAGGTGGGAGGAGAAGCAGATGACAGAGGATGAGATGGTTGGATGGTATCACCAACTAAATGGACATGAGTTTGAACAAACTCCAGGAGATGGTGAAGGACAGGGAGGCCTGGTGTGCTGCAGTCCATGGTGTGCTCAGTCCATGGCTGAGCAACTGAACAACAAAACTATTGTCTCACAGTGACCTATGATCCTTTTTGACCAAATGTTTTGAAACTTTTAATATTTTTGACAAATTTCCCGAGTTAAAATCTTTTGTTTTTTAATTTATTTTTAATTGGAGAATAATTGCTTAACAATGTTGTGTTGGTTTCTGCCACACAACAATGTGGATCAGCTATAAGTATACATATAACCCCTCCCTCTTAAAACTCCCTCCCCCCATCCCACCCCTTTAGGTTGTCACAGAGCGCCAGGCTGAGCTCCCTGTGTTATGCAGCAACTTCCCACTAGCTATCCATTTTACAGGCTTACTTAGTAGCTCAAATGGTAAAGAATCTGCCTAATGTCTATGCATCGATGCTACTCTCTCAATTTGTTCCGCCATCTCCTTCCCACACCAACAGTCAAATTTACCTGAAGTTCTTTTGACCTCTAGCTAGCTTTGAGATGCTTCAAAGTGTCCCCATGGTATCCCAAAGACAAAGATTAAGCTAATTAAGATGATTCAGTATGTTAAATTACACGGGAAACATTGTCAAGTGGTTGGAGACAAACCTTACTGTGTGGGTAAATGTGACTAATATAGATGTTCTAGAAATTTATATAAAACTTCTAAGACTTGAATATGTCTTGGTAGAATCTTTTCAGTCATAATTCTTTTTATTATCTTAAAATGTATGTCACCACAGTAACCAAGTTTATTTGCCAGTTGCATTGTAATCAAGTGTATAACCATGGCTTTTAAAGTCTTATTATTTATAGATAGTTATTGCTGTACTCTGATGCTTTTGCAGAAAAGTAGTTCATCTCCAAGAAGATTCATAAAAAGGAGTTTTTCATACATATACAGTTTAGTGAAAACTTTCAGGTCATATTGCTGAACTGGGTAAGAAATTAAGGAATTCTAATGGAAACCCTAAGGGATTAAATGGTTAACAGAAGATCATAACAAGGATTAGTCATGTGGGGCTGAGGGCACTGATGAATGTGGTTATAGTTTTTAGGGTTTTTGTCTGCAAGATTACTGATTTAATGTGTGTTTTCTATTAGGAAAGCTTTCTCAAGTTAATCACGGCTCATAGTAACATGGTAATCTATACCTTTGTAAGAGCCATTGAAACATTTCTCTTTTTGCTCTACCAGATTCTTCCAGAATTTTGAAACTCTTACTGAGTATTCTTATTTTATGGAAATATAGTTATTTTTGTATGTTCAATAAGAATGTGTTCTCCTTATAACAGTATGGAATTGTGAACATTGGTCATATTACCATGGCTTTGACTGGAATGGCATATTTGAGAATATGCATAAAATCAAAGGACTTGGTCAGTACGGTAGAGAATTTGTCTGCAGTGCAAGAGACCCTGGTTTAATCCCTAGGTGGGGAAGATCCCCTGGAGAAGGGAATGGCAACCCACTTCAGTTTTCTTGCCTGGAGAATCCCATGGACAGAGGAGCCTGGCCGGTCACAGTCCATGGGATTGCAAAGAGTCAGACATAGAAACTGAGCAACTAAACAGTACTAGTGTAGAGTTCAGTATAACCAGACAGGACTTCCCTGTTGAGCCAGTGGCTAAGTCTCCACACTCCCAATGTAGGGGGCCTAGGTTCAATTCCTGCTCAGGGAACTAAATCCCACATACTTCAGCTAAGAGTTCACTTGCAGCAGCTAAAGATCTCACATGCCGCAACAAAGACTGAGGATCCTGCGTGCTGCAAATAAGATCTGGCACGGCCAAATAAATAAACAAATGTCATTAACAAATATGACCAGGCAGTTTTACAGAGCTAATGTGGATTTTATGAAACCATAAAGTTCTTGGAAAAACAACCCAGTACCCTGCTTAATGGATTCCCAGCAGTCTTACCAGGTAAATACAGAAGGCCACCTCCTGGTAGATGCAGGAATCTCAGGATACTTTCTTTGAGACTTGGAAGAGAGGAATTCACTCAAATCCATAGATATCACAGGTGGAATCTGATGGTAAGACCTTGGCATGGCTTTCCTAGCCTTGAGAGGCCTTTTTTAAAAAATTGAAGTATAGTTGATTTACAGTGTTCTGTTAATTTCAGGCATAGAGCAAAATGATTCAGTTATACATTTTTTTTTTCAGATTCTTTTCTCTTATAGGTCATTAAAAAATACTGAGTAAAATTCCCTGTGCTATACAGTAGGTTTTTGATGGTTATCTATTTTATATATAAGTAATGTGCTTATGTTAATTCTAATCTCCTAATTTGTCTCTTCCCCTACCCATTCCCCTTTCATAACCATAAGTTTGTTTATTTATGTCTGTAGATTTATTTCTATTTTGTATAGAAGTTAATTTGTATAATTTTTTAGGTTCTATATATAAGCAATATCATATGATATTTCTGTTTGGTTTATTGCACTTAGCATGATCATCTCTAGATTGATCCATGTTGCTACAAATGGCTTTATTTCATTCTTTTTGTGGCTGACTAATATTCCACTGGATAAATCTACCAAAGTTCAATATGAAATTCCTTATAAAAAGATCCAGCAGAGCTCACTTGAAAGAGCCTATGTGATATTTTTATGCATATGTAAATAATCAGGCCAAGTTAAGTGAAATCAGATTTAGGCTGCAAACAAATTAGTTTTTTGGGTTTTTTTGATACACTATACCGCTTGTGGAATCTTAGTTCCCCAACCAGAGACTGAACCTGAGTCTTGGCAGTGAAAGCCACCAGGAAATTCCCCCAAATAGTCTTCATTTAGCTATATTTGTAGAAATGGGGGTAATTTTAGACAGAAAAAGATAATGTTTCAGAGGAAATTAAATTCTAATTTTGTCAGTTGACTCAACTTCCCAGATAGCTATTTGCTGCTATGTTACATTATTGTATAGTTAAACTGAATTATTAAAAGGACTCTCCAGGTTTGTTTCTGAAGCTTATCACAGCAGTTTTTCTTTGGATGAAGATCAGATGCCTCATGACCTTCAGCCAGGAGATTGTGCACACCAGAAAGGCATCAGTTAAAGGGCTGCCTCCAACTTATATAAAAGGACTCTCTGCAGCTTCTCCTAACCAGCTCATGCACAGTGAAACTGAAGGGAATTGACTCTTGAATTCATATTTCCCAAATAATAAGTGCCGCTGCATTGAAGACCTGTATAGAAAGACCGGTGGACCCCAAACGACACCCACACCAGGATGAGAAGACAACAGTGAGAAGAAGCAGTGATGGGCAACTGACCCAAGAATCCAGACCAGGCAAAACCCATCCTATAATTCAGTTGAACTGTTTACCAAATGTTTGTCTCCCTATCAATATTTAAAGTCGTTAGGTTACTTCTAACCAAACTGCTGCCCTCAGCATTCAAGACAGAAAGAAAATTCTCTGGTGAAGTTTTCACAGAGTGTAACTACTGGCATGTATCACTGCTTGTTTTAAGTCTACAGCTAAAAGAACAGGCACAATGTTTGTGTGACAATTTGGTTTAATTGATAAAATGTATAGTCTATAAATGGAGGCGGAAATGGCAACCCACTCCAGTATTCTTACCAGAAAGATCCTATGGATAGAGGAGCCTGGTGGGGTCCAGCTCTTGGGGTAGCAAAGAGCCAGACACAACTGAGCAAGCTCACATAGATGCATAGGCTATAAAATGTTTCCAGATCAGCATGCCTCTGAGTTTGTTCACGATGTCTGATTATTTTTTCCCTCAAGGTAGATGTCTAAGCAAATATATATATAGCATCATGCCCCTCACTAGCATTGGGGGACATGATGGCAGCAACCACCCTGGCATCAAGGGATGGCAATTTTGACCTATCAAAATATTTGCAAAGAAAAATTGGAATAAGATTTGTAAGTTAGGTCATTACATCAATTTTAATTTCCTGCTTTCGGTAACAACACTACAGTTAAGTAAGACGTTGACAGAGGAAGCTGGGTGATATAAGGTGTACAAGAAATTCCCCATACTCTTTGATAGTTTTGAAATTGATTCCTCCTAAAATCATCTTCCCTTTACTGAGTTTATGAGTAATCTCTCAGTCCAAAACGTTATTCCCTTTCTTGTCCCCTATGATCTCAATTCTGTGCTAACTGAACACTAATCAACTAGAGTCAGGTAACTAAAATTGTTGTTGTCGATAACAACATTAATGTACTAAAACTGCCCTCATAGACATCATTATCAACATAGTTTCTCCAGGGTAAGATGAGCTTGCAGACCCAAGAAGCACAAAATACTTGGTCAGAGACTCAAAAGCCAGAAACAGCTTGACTCTGGAAACTATGATTAAGAAAAACATCACAAAATGATGATTAATCTCAACTTATATTGTTCTTCACCTTTTACAAACCCCAACTCAAGGATTAATTGGAGTGAATCTGATGTTTGTCTCCTACTCCCTCGCTTGCTGTGCTGTGAAGTGCATAGGCGCTCAGTCGCATCCAACTCTCTGCAACCCCATGGGCTGCAGCCCACCAGGCTCCTCTGTCCTTGCGGATTCTCCAGGCAGGAATACTGGAGTGGGTTGCCATGCCCTCCTCCAGGGGATCTTCCCAATCCTGGGATCGAACCCAGGTCTCCGACATTGCAGGCAGATTCTTTACCATCTGAGCCACCAGGGAAGCCCCCTCCGTTGCTTGGGACCCTGCAATTAATGCTATAGTTTCCTTCTCAGGGACCTGGTGTTCATAACTGGCTTTGCTTGTGACTGGAAAGTGGACACAAGTTTGGTTCAATAAAAAAAATAAACCGAAGTGTGTGTTAGTTGCTCAGTCATGCCCGACTCTTTGTGAAGCCATGGACTACAGCCCACCAGGCTCCTCTGTCCATGAGATTTTACAGGCAAGGATACTGGAGTGGGTCACCATTTCCTTCTCCAGGGGATCTTTCCAATCCAGGGATTGGATCCAGGTCTCCTGCACCACAGGCAGATTCTTTACCGACTGAGCTACAAGGGAAGCTAATAAAAATAGGTTTATTAGCTAGTTACCCAGGTTACCTGCAGGAGACTATGAGAATGTATTGAGGAAAGAGTAGATGATATACTTCTCTTAATGTATTTTTTTTACAAGTTTTGATTGTGCATTCAAGTACAATTTTACATAATTTAGAAATTAAATCAAAAGGACAATATCTCTAAAATATTTTTTTAAAAGCTGAAACAAATGACTGTCTGTATAAGTAGTTGATAAATAGCCACAAAGAGAGGAAGAGACTTTAAAACATGATATTTTGGTTTTACATCCTAAAGACAAACACCTACATCAAGAAATCCTAAATTGTTCAAAGGGCTTTTGGTAACAATAATGGTTCAGTTCAGTTCAGTTCAATTCAGTCACTCAGTCATGTCCGACTCTTTGTGATCCTATGGACTGCAGCATGCCAGACTTCCCTGTCCACCACTAACTCCCAGAGTTTACCCAAACTCATGTCTATCACATAGGTGATGCCATCCAACCATCTCATCATCTGTTGTCCCCTTCTCCTCCTGCCCTCAATCTTTCCCAGAATCAAGGTCTTTCCCAAGAAGTTGGTTCTTTGCATCAGGTGGCCAAAGTATTGGAGCGTCAGCTTCAGCATCAGTCCTTCCAACGAATATTCAGGGTTGATTTCCTTCAGGATTGACTGGTTGGATCTCCTTGCAGTCCAAGGGACTCTCAAGAATCTTCTCCAACACCACAGTTCAAAAGCATCAATTCTTCAGCGCTCAGCTTTCTTTAAAGTCCAACTGTCACATCCATTCATGACTACTGGAAAAACCANGGATTCTCCAGGCAAGAATACTGGAATGGGTTGCCATGCCCTCCTCCAGGGGATCTTCCTGACCCAGGGGTCGAACCTGTGTCTCCTGCACTGTAGGTGAATTCTTTACTACTGAGCCACCAGGGAAGCCCCACATATATATGTATACATAATAAAGAATATAGAAATAAGAATGAAGAAAAAAATTACATATCTGAATCATTTTTCTGTATACCTGAAACTGAAATAGCATTGTAAATTAACTACACTTCAATAAAAGTTAAATATAAAATTTTTTAAAATAAAACATAAAGCTCATAAAGCTCAGAGTGGCAAATCCTATAGGCATTTCACCCTGTGAAGTAGTTACAGATCACTATCCAGATACACAGCAACTGAGGCTCAAACTGTTGGTTCTTCAGTTCATATGGATTTTACTTTCTGTTGACCATATATGTGTTTTTCTAAAGTAAAAACAAACTTCTTTATAAGTTCACCAAGATTTATTCAATATAGTCAGTCCCCTACATACAAACCTTCAGCCTGAAAACTTTCAAAGATGTGAACGTGTGTCTGGTTCTAGCAAGGAGCCGGAACCTGTGCCATCACCCTCAGGCATGGGTGAAACTGCAGCTTGGCCCTCCCTCTCCTATTGCTGATGACCCTCCAGCTCTATCGTCTCCCACCTCCTCCCTCTCCTCCAATCTGTAACTCTTCTTGCCTGTTCACTCAGGCCAGTGCTTGTATGCCAGCTGTTGCAGTGGGCTAAGTACTGTACTGTAAGATTAAAAATGTTTTCCTTTTTGTTTCTTAGGTTTTTATATATTCAGAGAAGGCAATGACACCCCACTCCGGTACCCTTGCCTGGAAAATCCTATGGACGGAGGAGCCTGGTAGGCTGCAGTCCATGGGGTCACAAAGAGTCAGACACAACTGAACAACTTTGCTTTCACTTTTCACTTTCATGCATTGGAGAAGGAAATGGCAACCCACTCCAGTATTCTTGCCTGGAGAATCCTGGGGATGGCGGAGCCTGGTGGGCTGCCGTCTCTGGGGTTGCACAGAGTTGGACACAACTGATGTGACTTAGCAGCAGCAGCAGCAGCATATGAAAAGTTTTATAAACCTATTACAGTACAGTACTAGGTAGCTGGTCATGTGAGTTGGGTACCCAGGCTAACTCTGTTGGACTTATGAACAACTGGACTTATGAACCCCCTCAGAATGGAACTCGTTCGTATGTAGGGGACTTACTGTAACAGATTGCTTCCTGGAGTTGTTTAAAGCCATACAAGCTGGGCATTCTCTTCTCTTGAGCATCTTTCATGAAAGATATTCAAGATGATCCTAGAACATTATCCTCTTGCTCTTGATTGATACCCCAAAACTGGATATGGTAGAACTCGAGTCTGAGCAGTCACGCTCCTTATGGGTACCAATGAACTTCATATTGAAAGCAATGTCCTTTCAAAATGAGGAATTCTTTGGTCAACCTTTCAATGGTAATTCTGGTCACTTTTCCTCTCCTCTTTCTGCCACCACCAAAAATGTGCTGCAGCTGGCATCCCATGAGCTCCTATTTTAAACACCTTGTTACAAGAGATGCAGCTTAGAAGGCAGTTCTCGATGCTGTACTTGGAATTCATCCTCCACTTTGTATTAGGATGTATGCTGTTACTGATTGGAATGGCTTTGTCAGCTGAAGACTGGATAAGTTTTACCCTTGGACTGCTTCTTCTCTGGGTTCTGATTCTCAACATGTGAATATCACAGCACAACAATGAAGAAAGTGAACGACAGGCAAGTGGGACATTATGGTGTCCACCTGCAGAAGGAACCTCCACCTTCATCTGGGCTGCAAGAGTGAGAATGAGCCCACTACCCATTTCGGTGAGCAGAGTCAGGCCTCAAAAGTATCTCCATTATATTCATTCTTTTTAAACATGAAATAAGTTAAGAGTTTTTAAGCTACAGCCACAAACATCTTCCTTCTTATTCTGTTCATTTGTCTTTTCAGAAAATATTTCTTAGGGGCAGAGAGAAACATTCTTCATCCTAATAATTCAAAGTTCTCTCCAAATATTAGTAATACAACAAATAATCAACACAAGAACGGGGTTNAGTTAAGAGTTTTTAAGCTACAGCCACAAACATCTTCCTTCTTATTCTGTTCATTTGTCTTTTCAGAAAATATTTCTTAGGGGCAGAGAGAAACATTCTTCATCCTAATAATTCAAAGTTCTCTCCAAATATTAGTAATACAACAAATAATCAACACAAGAACGGGGTTGAGGGAGACATTCTTCTGAGCCAGGGCACGAAACCTGTTGTAAATCCTACAATCACTGTTCTCCAGAATAAATAGGGAAAAATTCCTATTCCCATTTAATGTCAACTGAGTCATCAGTTAGAAGTTAAACATGACCCAGTTTTAATAGTCTTGGATGCTTATAGAACACAAGTTAGGGGGTTCCAGAGAACACGAACAAAACCAGCACCATAATCCCTGTCCATTGAACAGAAGCTTCTTGGGTAGGGTAAGTATGTCTTTAGTGCATTCTCAGGATTCTGATATTGAATAATAACAAAAAACATGGACTGAAGTCTAAGCTCTTTGCCCCTTTCTCCCACCAGGATATGTCTTCTTCTCTTGCAGCCACTCCCTATGAAAATGGAAAACAACTGAGCCAGATCTTTTTTTTTTTTTTAATATTTACTTATTTGGCTGCATCGGGTCTCAGTTGCAGCACGTGGGATCCTTCACTGCAGTGCACAGACTCTCTAGTTGTAGAGCTCAGGCTCCAGAGCACAGAGGCTTCATTGTTGTGGCATGTAGGCTTAGTTGCTCCAAGGCCTGTGGGATCTTAGTTCCCAGGTTAGGGATCGAACCCGTGTCACCTGCTCTGCGAAGCAGATTCTTAACCACTGGACCACCAGGGAAGTCCCCCAGCCAGAGAGACATGTTTCAATTCCTATACATCAGTGGTTTTCCACTGGGACAGTTTTGTTTCCCAGGAAACACCTGGCAGTGTCTGGAGTCACTTTTGGTTGCCACAACATGGAGAGGAAGGTGTTACTGGCTTCTCCCTGTGAGTAGGGGCCAGAGGCACCTGCTAAATGTCCTCCCATATACAAGACAGCCCTCCCGCAGCAAAGAATCATCCAGGGTAGTCTGTATTAGTCTGCTCAGGCTGCCATAACAAAATATCACAGACTGAGTAGTTTAACAACAGAAAATTTCTCTGTTTTGGAGGCTAGACTCCTCAGAGAGAGATGCTGGTGGCTGTGGTTTCTGGTGAGGACTTGCTTCCTGGCTTGTAGGTGGCCATCTTATTGCTGTATCCTCAAAGGGGCTCCTCTCTGTTCAGGTGCTGGGAGAAATCTTTGGTGTCTCTTCCCCTTTTATAAGGACCTCAGTCCTATGGACCTAAGGTGTTATCCTATAACCTCACTTAATCTTGATTACCTCCCTACAGACCCTCTCTCCAAACAAACTCACACTGGGGCTTGAACATATGAATTTTGGCAGCACACAATTCAGCCCACGTGTGCTTCGTCACTTCAGCTGTGTCCGACTCTTTGTGACCCTATCAACTGTAGCCCGCCAGGCTCCTCTGTCCATGGGATTCTCCAGGCAAGAATACTGGAGTGGGTTGCCATTCCCTTCTCCAGGGATCTTCCCTACCCAGAGACTGAACTCAAGTCTCCTGTGCCTCTCTGCAAGAGACTGCACCTTGCAGGTGGATTCTTTTCCTCTGAGCCACTGGGGCAAGAAGCAAGTGTCAGCAGTGCCGTGAATAAAGCAAGGATGCACAAAAGAAGAAACAGCCCAAATATTCCTAAGTGGACGGATGAGTAAACAAAATGTAGCGTATCTAGACAATGGGATATTATTAGCCTTAAAAAGGAAAGAAATTCTGACACATGCTGCAAAATGGAAGGATCTCGAACAACACGGATGCTAACTTAAAAAAGCCAGAGACAATAAGACAAATATTGCATGATTCCTCTTCTGTGAAAGGTACCTAGAATAGTCAAAGTCACAGAGACAGAAAGTAGAACAGAGATTACCAGGTGCTGGGGGAAAGGGATGATGAAGACTTACTATTTAATAGATACTGACTTTTAATTTGGGAAATTAAGTTCTGGAGGTGAATGGTGGTGATGGTTGCATAGCTGTGAGAACATATGCCACTGAATTATAGGCTTAAAAGTAGTTAAAATGGGATAGGTGATGTCAGTATCACAGAGACACAGACATCCCTTGTTTTTATCCCTTTTCCTAACCAATAACAAAAATTTGGCATCCATCCATGGACAAAGGTACCATTGAGGGAGTAGTAGGATCCATAAGCCAATAGATGCAGGAGAAGTCTTGCCCACCTGTGCTCAGGTAATAGGCAGACAGACCTTGCTCCCAGCTATAGACCCTGCAGTGGCCCATGAACTGGCTCGAGCCTGTTTCTGCTGTGATCTAGGAGTCCCTAGAATCAACCGTGGCTGAGAGAGCCTTTGTGGAAGTCCAGCTTTCCAGAGGAAAAGTCCTAGGACATGAAAGGAGCAAAGAGGGACTTCTTTGCTCCTCTGGTGGTCCAGTGGTTAGGAATCCTCCTTGCAATGGAGAGAACACAAGTTTCCATTGGAAGAATCCTCCTTGCAATAGAGGGAACACGGGTCAAGGAACTAAGATCCCGGCAGAGCAACTAGACCTGTGTGCCACAACTATGGAGCCCACATNCTCTGGTGGTCCAGTGGTTAGGAATCCTCCTTGCAATGGAGAGAACACAAGTTTCCATTGGAAGAATCCTCCTTGCAATAGAGGGAACACGGGTCAAGGAACTAAGATCCCGGCAGAGCAACTAGACCTGTGTGCCACAACTATGGAGCCCACATGCCACAGCTAGAGTCTGTGTGCCACAGAGAAAGATCTGGCACGCTGCAACAAAGATCCCACATGCTGCTACTAAGACTCGACACAGTCAAATAAATATTTTTTAAAAAAAAAGAAAAAAGGAGCAAAGAAATACAAGTCTGGACACAAAGGAAAGGGTAAGAGGAATCACTTCACTTTCCCCACATCATTCCGCCCCCAAGGCAGCCCAGCTCAAGTGAAAGAGAGGTTTTCTTGGCAGTGATTTCTCCTGCAAGGAAAGGAAGAGCATGTGACTGAGTGCCCAGCCTTCCCAGCTGTGCAGGATGTAGGGGAGGGGCTCATTCCTCTCTCACCTCACCCACAGTTACTGAATCCTGAGCTCCAGGATGGGAAGACGGGAAGCAGCTGGGTGAGTGGAGATAGGATTCCGAGGGCTTTAAAGGGATGCAGATCCTACTAACTGCATCGGGACTCCATCAGGAAGCCTGCCCATGTGTCACTGAGAAAGCCTCACTTGCCAACTGACCTACAGGTGCCCTCAGTGCTCCAGGTGCCTCGCCCATGCCACCCCACTATTCTGCGGCCAGGCCCCCGTGTGTACTCCTGATGGCAGCGGTGAGAGCAAACTGCAGTGGACAGCTAGTGAGAACACTCAGGAAGCCAGCCTCAATCTGTGGGCCGGGGACAGACAGCAAGCTTGGCAGTGCTAAAGCTAAAGCCCCATCTTTGGGAAAACAAAAGAGAAACTGTCAGAACTTTGCAGGATCCAGAGAAGACATAGAAGCTCAAGAATTCTGCCACAAGAGGGAGCAAGCAGCACAGAGTAGGTATACCCTTATAAGATCTGAGAAAGCCTCAGAAGCAGTAGCAGACCAACAGAAGGCAGTAAAAACCGGAGAAGATGACCACTACCTCATGTGTGAAACGAGCAAAGCAAAACTCCAAGGAACAGGAAAGATCAAGGTAACATCACACCACCAAATGATCACAAGAAACTTCCAGTAACCAAATCCAGAGACACGGAGATCTTCAATTCACCCAATAAAGAATTCAAGTAGCTCTTTTAAGGCAACTTAGTGAGTTTCAAGAAAACACAGAATGACAATTCAGTGAAATCTGGAGAACAATATACAAACAAAATGAAAGGTTTAACAAATACATAGAAATCACAAAAAAGAACAAAACAGAAGTTCTGGGGACTTCCCTGGTGATACAGTGGTTTAAATCCACCTTGCAACGTAGAGGACTCGAGTTGGATCCCTCGTTGGAAAACTAAAATCCCACGCATCCAGAGGGCAATTAAACCCTGATGCAGCAACAATTGAGCCCGCATGCCACAACCACTGAAGCCCACGCACTCTAGAGCCAGTGCCCCACAACTAGAGAAGCCCTCGGACCACAACTAGAGAGTAGCCCCTGCTTGTTTGCAACTAGAGAAAGCCCTCGTGCAGCAACGGCAATGAAGATCCAGTGCAGCCAAAATAAATAAACAATACATAGACATTCTGGAGCTGAAGCATACAACGAATGAAATGAAAAATGCAATAGAAAGCAACCACAGATGGATCAATAGATGATTCTGTGAGACAGAAGATAGGAAATTAGAGCTTATCCAGTTAGAGGAGATCAAAGAGAAAGGAATGAAAGGAATCTATGTGGTCCATGGATCCATCAAAAAATATTTTCCAAATTATTAGTTTCAAAAGGAAAAGAGAGGGAGAAGAAGGCAGAAAGTTTATTTGAAGAAGTAAGGTCTGAGACCTTCCTAAATCTGTGGAGCGATCTGGATATCCAACTTTGTAAAGCTCATGGGTCACCTAACAAAGTCAGCTTAAAGAGATCCTCTCCAAGGCACATTTAAAAAAAACTATCAGAACTCAAAAACCAAGAGAGAATCTTAAACACAGCAAGAGGGGAGTGGGAAAAAAAGCCTATAACTTACAAAGGACCTCCCTCAAGCTATCAGTGGATTCTCAGCAGAAAACTTAAATGCCAGAAGACAGTGGGATGATATATTCAAGACTGGTGAAAGGAAAAAGCAAAACAAAACCTGACAACCAAAAGTACTTTACTGGTAAATCTGCCCTTCAGGAATGAAGGTGAGATAAAGACTTTCCCAGAAAAACAGAACCTGAGGCAATTCCTCACCACTAAACCTGCTTTATAAGAAATGCTGAAGGGAATTTTCCAAGCTGAAATGCAAAGATCCTCGTTCAGTTCACTTCAGTTCAGTCGCGTCCAATTCTTTGAGACCCCATGAATCGCAGCACGCCAGGCCTCCCTGTCCATCACCAACTCCCAGAGTTCACTCAGACTCACGTCCATTGAGTCCATGATGCCATACAGCCATCTCATCCTTGGTCGTCCCCTTCTCCTCCTGGCCCTAATCCCTCCATGAATCAGAGTCTTTNACAACGCCAGAGGTTCCTGGAAGGGAGGACATCTCTCGATATGACCGTCACGGGCCAGGTCGAAAGCCAGCTAGACCAAGACAAAGACCTGGCGGAAGGGGTCGCGGAGAAGGGCGAGGCTCAGGACTTTGGCAACAAGGATCTCCCCAAACCCGAAGCTGTCAAAATTTTAAAGGAAGCTGGCTCCCAGGTGCCCGATGCTGGTGACCTGGGCCGTGAGGCTAGTCTCCCAAAGTTCGTTAAGGGGCCATCGACCAATCTGGTGCAGCCATTCACGCCATCTCCTCTGGACCAGCCTCCAACTCCAGTCATCCTGACTTCTAAGAGCCTGCCCGTAGTCTCCTTGGCCTCTATGAGCCAAAGTGCCCCTATTCTGACTTCGAAGAGCCAGCCTGTAGTAGCCTTGGCCTCTACGAGCCAGTCCCTTGCAGTGACTCTTGTCTCTGTGAGCCAGTTTGCAGCCCCTTTGCCCTCTACTAGCCAGCCTCCACCTCTCCTGACTTCTAAAAGCCAGTCTGAAGTTTCCTTGGCTGTAGTTTCCTCTACAAGCCAGCCCCTTGCAGTCACTGGTGCTTCTACAAGACAGCCTGCTGTCCCCTTGACTTCTACTACTCAGCCTCAGGTGGTCTTTGCCTCTAAGAGCCTGCCTGTTGTCTCCTTGTCCTTTGCAAGTCAGCCTCTGACCATCCTTACCTCTGAGGGCCACCCCCTGATGCCTGTGACCTCTCAGAGCCAGCTTCCGGTGCCTGTGGCCTCTGAGGGCCACTCCCTGATACCTGTGGCCTCTCAGAGCTACCCCCTGGTGCCTGTGACCTCTCAAGGCCAGCTCCCAGTGCCTGTGGCCTCTGAGGGCCACCCTGTGATACCTGTGGCCACTAAGGGTCAGCCCCTGGTGCCTAGAACCTCTCAGAGCCACCCCCTGGTGCCTAGGACCTCTGAGAACCAACCCCTGGAGCCTAGGATCTCTCAGAGCTACCCCCTGGTGCCTAGGGCCTCTCAGAGCCAGCTTCCGGTGCTTGTGGCTTCTGAGGGCCACCCCCTTGTACCTGTGGCTTCTGAGGGCCACTCCCTGGTACCTGTGGCCTCTGAGGGCCACCCCCTGATGCCTAGAGCCTCTCAGACTTATCCCCTGGTGCCTAGGACCTTTCAGAGCCACCCTCTGGTGCCTGTGGCCTCTCAAAACCAGCTCCCAGTGCCTGTGGCCTCTGAGGGCCACCCCCTGGTACCTGTGACCTCTCAGGGCCAGCTCCCAGTGCCTGTGGCCTCTGAGGGCCACCCCCTGGTGCCTCTGGCCTCTCAGCATCAGCTTCAGAATCTTTTGGAGGTCTGTCAAACTGGACCACCACCTCTTCAGGCCTCCCAGGCCCAGAGCCTGGCCACCATCTCTCTGCTCCAGGTTCTGCCCACCGAGTCTTTGCAGACCCAGCCTGTGGACCTTCAGGTGGCCCAGGCTATTCTGGACCTTCAGGCCACGTATCACACCCAGCAGGCCTCCCAGAGCAGCTCTTTAGTCCAGGCAATTAGACCAAGCCAGCCTCCATCTGTCCGGGAGTTTCACACAGAGCCAGTTGCTCTTGAGACCCCGCCACCAGCGGACCAGGAGCTAAGTCAGAACTGTCCTGATGCTGCAGCCCTGCCTCCTCAGTCTCCAGCTCCAGCTGCTCAAGCCCAGCAGTCAGTGCCCTCCGGGAGGACCCCCACCCTGGTCCGAGAGAAGAAGAGTCATTCCATCTAGAACAGAAGCAGAGCCCAGCCCTCTGAGTGGCCCTCAGGCCTCCGCCAAGTAAGTGATTTAGGAGGAATACCTGCAGTATTCCTTAATTGTTTCCAGGTCCATGTTCTGGTGGTTTCCTCAACCACCTCTGTTCAGACATATAAAGTTACTGGAGGTGAAGTGCCCTGTTCCTTCAGTGATTCGATTATTTGAACTTAGGTAGGTTTTTGAAACCTAGTCCTCTGAGTGGGTGAGTGTTGTTAAGGCTTTATGGCTCTACCAGCCTGAGAATGTTAATTACCTTCACTCAGAAGTTCTAAGGCTTGAGGGGGGGGGGTGTGAAGGTGGCGAGATTCTACAATGTTTCTGAAACAAGATGAGTTTAGGTGGTATAAGACACAGCACCAATAGTAGTGAGCCTTCCAGTGGAAAAGGTCTTTTCAGTTCTTTTTCAATCTTTTTGATTATATGAAGGAGAATGTCCTTAGTCTGGGGTTACCAATCTCTAACACCTTTGTAATGCTTTGGTAGGCAACACCTCCACCCAGCTAGGACTTAATACCATTTATATTAACAAAGTTATTTTAGTGGGTAACTTCTATCTATGCCCAGTATTATTAGTTTCTCTGTTTATGATAGTGATGGTAGCTTTTTGAAATCCATTTACTTAAGTAAAATTATTTTACATGCTTCAACGTAAAGGTTAAAATTAATCATGGCCTGAAACTTGGAAAGATTCTGAGATTTGGAAAACATTCTGTTATTTGTATTAAATCATATATACTTATGTACCATAGTACACATGTGGTTATGTGTACTGAATCACAAGACCCTTTATACTGACCTATGAGGTGAATATTATGGTTAAGACAGCTGAGGAGGAGGTTCATTTAACTCCCAACCGACCCCTTGTCAATTAGAACAATAGAAGAGATCATGTGAAGGTCAAAATTGGTGACCCTTAAAACACTGCTGCTCAGTGGTTTAAGTGCTAAGTGTCAGTATACTGGTCTTTCTCCCTGACCCTGTTTGATAAATTCCTTGGGGGGCAAGGAGGAAGAGTATGAAGCAGAGCAATACTTTGAGAGTATGTTAATGCTCTTTGTTTACATGCTACCAGCATATTCAAGAAGGTATTCATCCTTATTTCATATTGACTGGTTTCATCTCTGACATGAAATACAACTATTAGGTGGAAGTGAAACCCTTAATTTCCTTACAGTTTTCTCCAATTCACCTTTAAGAGAATGTGTAACAGTTTCTAGGTATACACACACACATATATATTCTATAGATAATATCATAGGGGCAAAGCATTTTAGCTCTTTTGATTTTGTACAGTTTGGACTCGTGGATTCTAAAATGAAATACATTCAGTGATTTAGGTTTCTTTTTTTAAAAGAGCAAAACAGTTACAGATTATAATAATTCCATAAGTTAAGGATTTAGTGTTATTGAAAAAGATCATTTTCCCATTAATTCATATGATTGAAATAATTCTCCATATAATTCTTGAAGGAGTGTTTACTAAGTGCCAAGAATAATGGTGACCACAAATAAACACAAAGATTGCAGACGTTGCCATCAGAAAGCTTAGAGACCATGTTCTCTAAAGAGAAGAACACTTTAGACAAGGAAGAAGAAGGGGTAGCCTGGTGTCTACCCCTTATTTNATTCATATGATTGAAATAATTCTCCATATAATTCTTGAAGGAGTGTTTACTAAGTGCCAAGAATAATGGTGACCACAAATAAACACAAAGATTGCAGACGTTGCCATCAGAAAGCTTAGAGACCATGTTCTCTAAAGAGAAGAACACTTTAGACAAGGAAGAAGAAGGGGTAGCCTGGTGTCTACCCCTTATTTTTGACAGGAACTGCCATGCAGTGCCTTTCAAATGATTAATTCATTGGCCTGGCATTTGTTGAATTTCTGTCAGGAGCCAGGCATTCCATTAGGTGTTAGAGATTCAGAGATAAGGTGCCCCTGTTCTCCAAGCACTCCCTGTTTATCAAGGAAGGCAGATCTAGGAATAATTAATACAGTGAAGATCCCCTGGAGGAGGAAACAGCAACTCACTCAGAATTCTTGCTTGGAAAACCCCATGGACAGAGTAGCTGGCGGGCTACAGTCCATGGGGTCACAAAGAGTCAGACATGACTGAGTGACTGAGCGCACACACACACACAAGTGCTGTAACACAAGTCTACTCGGTCTTTCAGAATACAGGTGTGGGCTGGGTGAGGGATTTTTGATCTAAAGCCTGTGCGTAGCAACGAAGACGCAGAGGTATCCATTGGATGAAGAAGATGGAAAGAACATTCCATGCATGGGGAAAAATCAACAGAAAGGCTCAGAGGTTTAACAGTCCGTGACCTGCTGGGGACACACTTGGGAAAGGATAATCTGAGGCTGTAGTCAAGAATGCTTGGGGATTTTCGTTCCTGGTGGTCGGTTGTCGAGGTTAGTAGGCAGTAACTTAGCCAAGAGGCTGCAGAATTTGCTGGCTCTTTGTCAGATTACCCAGAGGACCATGAGTACTGCTTCACACAGGCAGTTTAAGCATAAGGTTCCAGGGAAACAAAAGCTGTTTCAGGAAGGTAATGGCATTCCAGTGCATCTGAAAGGTGGGATAGCTGATGCCCTCCTGTATAGGGCCACCATGATTCTTAGAGCTGATGGACTGGCATATGCCATATATCAACTGACTATGACTTCATTTCCCAAGAAGCAGGATTGACTTCAGTTTATCCTTCCAGCAGTCACTTGGCTTAACTCCGTTCAGCTCACCGTGAACCAGTAATCTGATAAATAACTGAGTTTTGGGGGGATCCATATTTATTGACTTGTACTAACCACCACCAATAAAGCAGTCTTTACCATGAAAAAAAGAGTGCCTGGGACTCCAAAACTGGGGGGTGAGAAATCTTTGCAGGCCTTCTTTTTTTAAAATTGCTTATTTATTTTTGGTTGTTTTGGGTCTTTGTTGCCCTACATGGGCTTTCTCTAGTTGTGACAAGCAGGAGCTACTCTTCACTGCAGTGCAGAGGCTTCTCCTTGCAGCGGCTTGTCTTTTGGCAGAGCACAGGCTGTAGGCGCAAGGGCTTTGGTTGCTCCATGGCTTGTGGGATCTTCCTGCACCAGGGATCGAACCAGTTTCTCCTGCATTGCTAGGTGGATTCTTATCCACCGTACCACCAGGAAGTCCCCTTGCTGGCTTTTTAAGAAGGGTAATTGCGTTCATAATTCTACCTGTGTGCTCTGTTATAAAGTCATGCCAGTAGGCCAATAATTAGTGAATAATTGCTGAATTCTCTCCTGGTTAGTTCTAAGCTGAAATCAGCCCTCTTTGATGTTAGCAACAGTTTCTAACTAGAGTATAGGCTCTGTGGGTATTCATCCTGGAAGACAGTGTTAGGTGTTTATTTACTTGGGCATAACATTTTACTTTGGCTACAAAGATTGTTGCCAGGCCCTTTCTAACTTCTTGGACAGTACTACCATAGAAATGGGTATCGTTTCCCCAAGGAAAGAAAAGCTTAGGCAACAAAAGCTTTTATGTATATGTAAAATGTATTTACTTATTTTTGTATGTTTTAATATTTTGGCTGTGCTGGGTCTTCACTGCTGCGTGCAGGCTTTTTCTAGCTGCAACAAGTGGGGGTTACTCTCTAGTTGTGCATGGGCTTCTCATTGCAGTGGCTTCTCGTTGCAGAGCACAGCCTCTTGGGTGTGAGGGCTTCAGCAATTGTGGCTCACGGGCTTAGTTGCTCCACGTCATGTGGAATCTTCCTGGTCTGGGAATCGAACCTATGTCCCTTGCATTGGCAGGTGGATTCTTATCCACTGTACCACCAGGGAAGTCCCAAGAAAAAACTTTTTATTAAAAGAGATAGCTTGTGCACAAAGAAAAAAGTGGCAAAGAAAAAAACACACAACTACAAAAGAAAACTTTCAGCTCTTGGAGTAGAAAGGGTGAATTGCTTTTATAAAAAAGGAAGGGTTTGTCTGATAGAGCACTGGAGACTTCCAGAAATCGTCAGCTTTCTTTGATTATCAGCAGGTAGCTCCGTGATGGCTATTAGGAATAGGAAGCGCTTCTGTGAGGGGGAAGAAATGCATGAGAATTTTCTGTAAGAAAGCACAGGAACAGATAACGTTACAATTTATAGTTAAGCTTCTTGTCTTGTTCTCCTGGGTTTCCTTACCCTACTGCTCTCCACCCGGGTGCCCTTTCCCTATAAAATCTCTTGCTTTGTCAGCACATGTGTCTCNCAACCTAGACAGCATATTAAAAAGCAGAGACATTACTTTGTCAACAAAGGTCTGGGTAGTCAAGGCTATGGTTTTTCCAGTGGTCATGTATGGATGTGAGAATTGAACTATAAAGAAAACTGAGTGCTGAAAAATTGATGCTTTTGAACTGCGGTATTGGAGAAGACTCTTAAGAGTCCCTTGGACTGCAAGATCCAACCAGTCCATCCTAAAGGAGATCAGTCCTGGGTTTTCATTGGAAGGACTGATTCTGAAGCCGAAACTCCAATACTTTGGCCACCTGATGTGAAGAGCTGACTCATTTGACAAGACCCTGATGCTGGGAAAGACTGAGGGCAGGAGAAGAAGGAGACTACAGGATGAGATGGTTGGATGGTATCACTGACTCAATGGACATAGGTTTGGGTGAACTCTGGGAGTTGGTGATGGACAGGGAGGCCTGGAGTGCTACGATTCACGGGGGTGCAAAGAGTTGGACACGAATGAGCGACTGAATAATGATAATAAAAGTTCATGTGGGACTGTTCTCTTTTATGTTCTTCCTTTGTATCATTGGATTATTTGTGGAAGAATGCCCTAATATAGGGATAGCTTCTTTTTTTAGATTCCCAATTACAAACAAAAATATGTGGTTCGGTATGTTTTATCAAATCTTCCAAAAATGTTAGTTGTTTTTATATTTCTTCCCACATTCTGTCCCATGCTTCCATATTTCTCTGTTCAGAATTTTAAAAGATTAACTCAAGCTGGAAGCCTTTATGCATTGCAGATACTTGGAAAAAAAAATAATGGCAGGATATTATACTAAGTATAAGCCAGTTACAAGACATATGCTGCTGTGTGAGTCCACCTATATAAGACTGCTCATGTCAGAGAATCAAACTCACAGAGATAGAAAGAAGAGTGATGGTTTCCAGAGTCTGGGAATAGTTAGGGGAATGGGGAGTTGTTTAATGGGTACAGAATTTCAGATGAAAAGGGTTATGAAGATCGATTGTACAACAGTGTGGATGTACTTAACACTACTGAACTGTGCATTTGAAAATGGTTAAGATGGTAAATTTTATGTCTGTATGCTTGTGTGCTAAGTAGCTTCAGTTGTATCCAACTCTTTGCAACACCATGGACTGTAGCCCCCTAGGCTCCTCTTTTCATGGGATTCTCCAGGCAAGAATACTGGAGTGGGCTGCCATGGCTTCCTCCAGAGGATCTTCCTGACCCAGGGATAGAACTCGTGTCTCTTACATCTCCTGCATTGGCAGGCAAGTTCTTTACTTATCACTAGCACCACCAAAACTTTCTGTGTGTTTGACCACAATCCAAAAAGAATAATTGGATTAAACCAGCGATTTATAAACCATTTAATATTTATAGATTTATTGTTAACTAATATATGCAACTGCTGAGCTTCTGTATATAAAATGCACCAGGTAAGCACAGTTGTCTTGTTGTTGCTGTTTTAAATTTATTGATTATTTGTTTATTGGGCTGCACCAGGTCTTAGTTGCAACATGGGGACTCGAGTTCCTTGACCAAGTATTGAACCCAGGCCCCTTGCATTGGGAGTGTGGAATCTTAGCCACTGAACCACCAGGGAAATCTCAGCAGAGTTGTTTTAAGAATTGAAGAGCTATAGTTAGGAATTCAGAGAAAAATCAGCTTTAATGTAGTGCCGAATAAGGGACCAAGTAAGTGCAAAGGACATTCTTGGAGGGCAGAGGGTGTGTATATAGGCACATTTCAGGAACCTGCAGAAGAGCCTTTTATCTCGCAGAGGCTAATCAATACTCGTATGATTGGATTTTATCTTGGGTAAACAGAGTTGGTTCTTAAGAATTGTTGATTAGTGAACCTCAAGCGTCACCAATGCTGAGCAGCAGATAGTCACCTTGAAGGAAAAATAGAAACAACTGTATAATCATCTTAGTAAATATAGGTGCTTAGGTATTTTACAAACACTAGGTCCCCAAGTGACTGACTACCTAGACCAGAGTTGCACCCCCAGCCAGGACTCCACACAGGCCTTGACATGAAGGAAAAATAAATATTAAAAACATAAATGTATGAATCAATCAAATATACAATAAAGTAAAAAACTAGACTCTTCTGGTTTATCTTACCCTCAAATTAAAAGAAGTATTTTTTATACTATTCAGCCATTAAAAAAAGAATAAAATTTTGCCATTTGAACAACATGGATGGACTTGGAGGGCATTATGCTAAGTGAAATAAGTCAGAGAAAAACAAGTGCTGTAGGATATCAGTTGTATGTAGAATCTAAAAAACACAACAGACTAGTGAGTATAACAGAAAAGAAACAGACTCACAGATACGGAGAACAAACTAGTGATTGCCAGTGGGGAGAGGCAAGGCAAGGGGTAGCGGAGTAAGAGATACAAACTGTTATGTATAAAATAAGCCACGAGGCTATATTGTACAGTGCAGGGAATGTAGCCAATATGTTATAACAACTCTAGATGGAGTATAACCTTAATTAGGTATCACTATATTATACACTTGTAACATATACATCAACTACAGTTTTTAAAAAGTGACATAGAAATAAAACATTTTATAGGATCAACAAATTTTTAAAGTTTAAATCTTTGACTAGGTAATGTAATTCCATATTGCAAAACCCAAAAAGCATAAAATAGCACATATCAAAGCCTTCAACCTTCAGAACATTGCTACTGATAGACATCCAAAAATGTTATTAGGGGCTTCCCTGGTGGACCAGTGGTTAAGAATTTGCCTGCCAGTGCAGGGGAGATGAGTTTGATCCCTGGTGCAGGAAGATCCCACATGCCACAGAGCAACTAAGCCCACGCTACAACTCCTGAAGCCCTCACTCTCCAGGTTCAGTGCTCTACAACAAGAGGAACCGCTGCAGTGAGAAACCTGAGCACTGCAACTAGAGAAAGCCAGTGCAGCATCAGTGAACACACGGCATCCAAAAATAAATAGTAATTTAAAAAAGGTTACTGATTTCTTACAAATCCTTTCATTCAAGCATATATATATATAATGATTCATTGTATATACATCATTGTATATACATTCTAGTGTTTCTTTGCAGGCTTTTTTAAACTTAATATGTATCTCAGAGATCTTTCCATTTTGGGTGTCAAAGAGCTTTCTTTTTTTTTTTTTTTATGAACACACAGTGTTCCATTGAATAGATATATCATAATTTCACTTGTTTCCTATTGATGGACATTTTTGTGGTTTCCATTCTAATAAATATTTAAAAGCAATAATAAATTTGGACCTAATAAATACATATTGACCAATCAGCCACTAGTGATTGAGCATTGACTTTAACAATTCCAAAGGCTGTTTAGTCCATTCCCTGCCCCCAAATAAACCGTAAGTGATCTGCCTATACCTAGTTAGTGGCAGAGGCTGGACTAAAGTTTGACCTCCTTGAGTATGAGTCCTCCTTCTAGCAAATCAGTATAACTATTTCATTGTGTTGTAGTTTCCTTAAAAAATACATTATCCCAGAGATTTGAAGTTGAGCTCAGAAATGACAATGAATCCTTTTACTTTATTACCAGAACATTTTAATTTTTTTAAGGATGGAGTACATGAACATGGTTAGCAAAGAAAAAGGGAAATAGTACTAAAAGCTAAACAGTGAAAATAAATCTTCCTTCAGCTTTTGAACCCCACCCCCCTGCTCCCCAGTCCTTAATGGCCCTTTCCCAGAAGGAATCATGGTTTTTAGTGTCTGGAACATCTATCCAGAGAGTCTGTGCAAAACCCAGCATATATTTTTATACAAGTCTGTGCATTTTTAAAAAAGTGACTAGCAGGATACTATGCATCTTTTTCAGTACCTTCCCTTTTTCTGTCCCCCTTCTCTTTTAAAGTTTCTCTAAAGTTGTTAACAAAGGTATGTATAATCAAAGCTATGGTTTTTCCAGTAGTCATGTACAGGTGTGAGAGTTGGACCATAAAGAAGCCTGAACACTGAGGAAATGATGCTTTTGAATTGCAGTGCTAGAAAAGACTCTTGAGAGTCCCTTGGACTGCAAGGAGATCAAACCAGTTAATCCTAAAGGAAATCAACCCTGAATATTCACTGGAAGGACTGATGCTGAAGCTCCAATACTTTGGCCACCTGATGTGAAGAGCTGACTCATTGGAAAAGACTCTGATGCTGGGAAAGATTGAGGGTAGGAGGAGAAGGGGACGGCAGGGGATGAAATGATTAGGTAGCATCACTGACTCAATGGACATAGATTTGAGCAAACTCCAGGATTATTTTTTGGTTCATGGGTCCACCTTCTCCCAGGATTGCCATCCTTCTCAATAAAGCTGTCTTTCCTTTTACCTGACACTTGTCTCTTGGTGTCGGATTCTTGAGTGAGGAGCAGGTGAACCTGAGTTCAGTAACAATATGGAGAAGATTTTCCAGTACCGTTATCAGATTATATTATGGTGAAAGTGAAAGTCGCTTAGTCGTGTCCAACTCTTTGCGACCCTGTGGACTGTCCATGGAATTCTCCAGGCCAAAATACTGGAGTGGGTAGCCTTTCCCTTCTCCAGGGAATCTTCCCAGCCCAGGGATTGAAGCCAGGTCTCTTGCATTGCAGGTGGATTCTTTACCAGCTGAGCCACAAAGGAAGCCTTATATCATGATGAACTGCTATTAAATAATACATTACTTCTGAAATTTAACATTCACTCAGCTTAGATTTTTGTACTTTGTGTCTTGCATTGCAAAAAGCTAACATATTTGAATATTAAGGGAAAGGAATGCATATTTGCATTACAAAAGGATTCCCAATCATTCACTCATTTCCAAGATTCCAATTTTGATTGTTTTCTCAATGGATTGTCTTCTCAACCACCACCACCTTCCTCCAAAGGACTATTACCTTAACCTTGGACTGTTAAATCCTAACTCATATCCCCTATTCTACTCTTGCCATGGGGTCTTGCACACACTTTTCTCCTTGGTTTAAAAGCGCTATCCCCACATAGCCTGTTGACCCTTCCACCCTTAGTGATTTTTAAAATTTTGATTCAATAATCACTTTCTTAGGGAAACTTCCCAGAATGCTTCACAGATGTAAAGTATGCACTTTATAGAACCCAACAGCAAGTAGCATGTTGTCTCCTTTAAAGGACTTAATAGATTTGTGCTTGTGTGCTAAGTCACTTCAGCCATGTCTGACTCCTTGCGACCCCATGGACTGTAGCTAACCAGGCATCTCTGTCCAAGGGATTTTCCAGGCAAAAATACTGGAAATTACACTCCTGAAATGCTGAAAATACACTCCAGGATTTTCCCAGAGTGGGGTGAGGATCTTCCCGGCCCATGGATGGAGCCCACATCTTCCAAAGAATATTAAAGGCAAAAATGGAAGCTATATGACTGTTTATAATATAATTTTGTATATTGTTTTACCTCTTTGTCCTCCAGTTGTTTCATATATGTTTTGTGTCTTCAATTAGAGTAAAAGTTCACCTCGTTGTTGTTCAGTTGCTCAGTCATGTTTGACTCTTTGAAACCCCATGGACTGCAGCACACCAAGCTTCCCTGTCCTTCACTATCTCCCTGAGTTTGCTCAGACATATGTCCATTGAGTCAGTGATGCTATCCAACCATCTCATCCTCTGTCAGCCCCTTCTCCTCCTGCCTTCAATCTTTCCCACCATCAGGATCTTTTCCAACGAGTCAGTTCTTTGTATCAGGTAGTCAAAGTACTAGATCTTCATCTTCAGCATCAGTCCTTCCAATATTCAGGGATGATTTCCTTTAGGATTGACTGGTTTGATTACCTTGCTGTCTAAGGGACTCTCAAGAGTCTCCTCCAATACCACAGTTCAAAAGCATCAATTCTTTGGTGCTCAGCCTTCTTTATGGTTCAACTCTCATATCCGTACGTGATTACTAGAAATACCATAGTTTTCACTATATGGACCTTTGTTGGCAAAGTGATGTCTCTGCTTTTTTTTCCCCCTCCAAATCCCTGGTTAAATAAGGACTTGTTTATTTTTAGGGAAAAAAAGGCCCCAAACATCAGGCTGTTCACAAAAATAACCCACAGTATCAACTTCAAAAGGCAAATCTTAAGTCTATTACACTAGTTATTTTTCCAGAGGATGCATTTAACATGCCAACTCTCATTCACAAAAATACATTGTTAACATTTGTGTTTAACAGCCCCACATAACACAGATTCCTCTAACTCAAAGCTGCTCTCAGGTTCTACCCAACTAATGAGATTGCCTTTGTAGTTAGCGAAGCAGCTACTGTATGAATGGAAAGAACTGTACTCCCTCTATAACAAGAGATTATTTTGGAGACAGTTGATACATCCTTTTTATTAAGTCATAAAGACGTATCAAAATCAAAGCAAAAGTTACAGGGTAAAGACTTAACTACTAGGAGGGTCAAAGGAAGTGAAAATGGGCAATATGAGTTAATGAACACGGGAAGGACAGGGTGGGGAGAACAGTGAGCATGTGCTGAAGATACTAGGGGAGAGGATCTGGTGAAAATTTTGGTCTTAGACAAGCGCCTAGGTAAAGAAATCATGGGACAAGATTTCTAAACCCCGCTATGTGCTTAAGAGTCATCCTCGCCATTGGCGCTGTCTCTCTCATTTTCTCTGTTTCATTATCCTTGATCAACTCCAGCTGGTCATCCCCCCGGTCTTCACTATCGTCATCATCCAGCAGGTCCCCCTCCTCAGCAGAGTCATCTGCACAGCTCGCTCAGACTCATCTGCACCTTAGTCTCATCTTGCTCAGGGAGCTGCCGCTCTGATCCTCTTCTGACTTACCCTTCTTCATCTCCACTCCCTCTTTGCTCTGTTCCTTTTCAGTTTTTTCCCAGGCTTCCCAGTAACGAACTCACTTTCTGTTTTATCTGGGTTAACTCCTTCTTAATGGTCTGAAGGTCATCTTTCAACTTTCCAGACTTAGAGGAATATCCCCACTGTCTGCTCTTAGAAGTGAAGCCATGTTTGCCCCTTCATGAGGCGTTTCCTGATATCTGCTGGCGTTCTGAGGGCACCACAGCCCGAGCAATAGGAGGAAGAGGAACACGTGTCGGGTAACTGTACATCCTGTCGTAAAAATCCTGTTGAAAGTCACAGTCCAAGTCAAAAGATGGGCTGAGTGGAGGGGACGGAGAAGGGTGTTCTGGTAGTGACCTGTAATCTGCGTTGCAGATAGTTTTCATACCTGCTTTTCCTCGGTTCACTTTTGGCTCTGCAGCCAGATTAATATCTGAAAACTGGCCACCAATCATCCTGCCATCCTCTCCTGCCACAGCAGCCTGGGAGTTTCTCTCATTAACACACTGAACAAAGGCAAAGCCCCTATGAACAGAGCAACCCACGATTTTGCTGTATTTTGAGAAGATTGCCTCCACGTCCGATTTCTTGACCACAAGGGTATTAAGATTCCCAATGAACACAGGAGAGTTCATGGAGCAAGGATCCATCTTGTTGGTAACATTGCTGGCCATTGTCTTTGATGATAGGGTGCCTCACAAAGCTGAAAATTGTAGCTGAAGGTCAAGAAAAAGGCCACAGAAGGGGGAAGGGAAAAGAGATTCGATTCTGAATCTCCTACCCCCGAGTTCTATGTGGAGAAGCCGATTGCTGCTAGAGGTTGGCAACGCGGTCACATTCGCTCAGTCTTCGCCTCTTCACAAAACGTGTCTCCGCTTTTTAACATGCTGTCTAGGTTTCTCAGAGCTTTACTTCCAAGGAGCAAGTGTCTTTTAATTTCGTGGCTACAGTCACCGACTTCAGTGATTTTGGAGTTCAAAAAAATGAAATCTGTCACTGTTTCCACATTTCACCCATCTCTTTGCCATGAAGTCATGGGAGCAGATGCCAAGATAGTTTTTTGAATGTTGAGTTTTAAGCCAGCTTTTTCACTCTCCTCTTTTGCTTTCATCAAGAGGCTCTTTAGTTCCTCTTTGCTTTCTGTCGTTAGTGTGGTGTCATCTGTGTATCTGAGGTGGTTGATATTTCTACTGCAATCTTGATTCTAGCTTGTGTTTACCCAGGCTGGCATTTTGCATGATGTACTTTGCATAGAAGGTAAATAAGCAGGGTGACAATATACAGCCCTTGATATACTCCTTTCCTAATTTGGAACCAGTCAGTTGTTCCATGTCTGGTTCTAATTGTTGCTTCTTGACCTGCATACAGGTTTCTCAGGATGCAGGCAAGGTGGTCTGGTATTCCCATCTCTTTCAGAATTGTCCAGTTTGTTGCGATCCACACAGTCAAAGGCTTTAGCACAGTCAATAAAGCAAAAGTAGATTTTTTTTTTTTAATTCCCCTGCCTTTTCTGTGATCCACCAGATATCAGCAGTTTGATCTCTGGCTCCTCCGCCTTTTCTAAATCCAGCTTGAACATCTGGAATTTTTCAGTTTGCGTATTGTTGAAGCCTGCCTTGAAGGATTTTGAGCATTACCTTTCTAGGATGTGAAATGAGCACAGTTGTGTTCACTAAGATCGTGATTTATACCAGTGGTTCTTAATTTGGCAATACTGTCTCCCTGGGGCATTTGGCACTGTCTGGAGACCTCTGCTTGTCACAGTGGCACAGAGGGGAATGCTACTATCACCTAGGGGGTGAAGATACCTTGGAGGTGAAGACCGGGGATACTGCTATAAACATCCTACAATGCACAGGACAGTCTCCTCCTCTCAAAGTATTATTTGGTCTAAAACGTCACCAGTGCCAAGGCTGAGAAACTGCTTTATATTTCTCTCGGACAAGGAAAGCTCTAAATTAATGTTCTTTGGATGTACTTATTTAATCAGGTATTAAATACATTAATTATATTGTATATAATTTTATATTACATATACATAGTATATGAATATTTATTTATAATTGCATATGTAATATGTGAATATGATATATTAATTAGTAAATATATATATATGTTAATACTCATTATCTACATGAAAGATATACAGTTGCTATCTTGTATTAATGAATGTTTTTATAAAGATAACTGACTCATAAAATAATTGTTGACTCTTTGGAAAGGGGAAAGGAACAAATGAGATATTTATTATTGGCTTTGCTATTTAGAATTATTCATTTGGAACGTCCCTGCCATTCAATGATTTGAAAAACATTTCTGGAGCATTGATAGTGACCCTTTCATCTACAGCAAAAATTCATTGGAAGCCATTTGGTACCATATGACCTCATCTCTCTAGACTGGGTTAGAGGAGGGCTTATTGTTGTCATTTAGTCACTAAGTCATGTCCTACTCTTTGCAACCCTATGGACTGAGGCCTGCCAGACTCCTCTGTGCTTGAGATTTCCCAGGCAAGAATATAGGAGTGAGTTGCCATTTCCTTCTCCAGGGATCCCAGGGATCATATCCATATCTCCTAGATTGGCAGGTGGATTCTTTACCACTGAGCCACCAGCGAAGTCCCTGATTCAAATTTGACCAGTGAGAAGTTCTTTTTTGGTGCTTTAATATATCCTATAATCTTAGAACAAATTCTTCTTTTCTGCTTAAACTAGCTAAAGATAGCTTCTGTTACTTTCAAGCCACGATTGTGGCTTTGCTCAAAAGAACTACTCTGGGGATGAGTGTAAAATTCATCTCTAGAGGAAGACTGCTCTTTTGAAAAACAGTTTAATGGGTCATCTGGGTACACGAAAGTAAAATTTCACTCTAGAGTGAAGAAGCTCAGAGCAATTATGAACGATGACAATACCCAGTCATACAAAAGGGTGACTACATTGTAGGTGAGGCTGTATCTTTGCAAGCACATGTTCCTATTTGTTTGCTTTCTGTTGTTGTTGCACTTGGAGAAGGAGGGGTCTTCATTAGTACTGGTACTTTTTTTTTTTAAGAGTTGGAGACAAAAAGCCATGAGAGTCTGAGGAAGGCAAGACTGGATAAAGGAGGCTTTTATCCTGTCATGCTGAGATGGCCCATGAAACAGAGTGAAGTGGCACCCCACTCCAGTACTCTTGCCTGGAAAATCTCATGGACAGAGGAGCCTGGTGGGCTGCAGTCCATGGGGTCGCTAAAAGTCGGATATGACTGAGCAGCTTCACTTTCACTTTTCACTTTCATGCATTGGAGAAGGAAATGGCAACCCACTCCAGTGTTCTTGCCTGGAGAATCCCAGGGACCGGGGAGCCTGGTGGGCTGCCGTCTATGGGGTCACACAGAGTCGGACACGACTGAAGCGACTTAGCAGCAGCAGCAGCAGAAGATCCACAAGAGCATGACCTGAGAACTCCCACAGAAGATTATGCCAGTTTTAGGATTTTTCCTGTATTGTGCTCAGGTGTTATTGAAAAAAAATCTAACACATAAACCTTGTCTTAACTGTGCTTTATGAAAATAAGGAAGAAGCTGTGTTCAAGCTTATGGACGAAGTATTGCAGGGAGTGGCACAACCACTTGGGAAGTTCTTTGACTGTGTCTTGTATACTTCCAAGANATCCACAAGAGCATGACCTGAGAACTCCCACAGAAGATTATGCCAGTTTTAGGATTTTTCCTGTATTGTGCTCAGGTGTTATTGAAAAAAAATCTAACACATAAACCTTGTCTTAACTGTGCTTTATGAAAATAAGGAAGAAGCTGTGTTCAAGCTTATGGACGAAGTATTGCAGGGAGTGGCACAACCACTTGGGAAGTTCTTTGACTGTGTCTTGTATACTTCCAAGAGCAACTCTACCCTATGACAAATTCTTGCACCTGTGAGTCAGGAGGATGTGTAAGAATATTCATAACAATGTATGTAAGAGTAGGGAGGAGCTGGGAAAGGAAACAATCTAAATACTGGAGACAGGAAAATGGATTGATAAATCATGGTTGTTGCTGTTTAGTTGCTAAGTTGTGTCCAACTCTTTATGACCCCATAGACTATAGCCCTCCAGGCTCCAGTCTGGGATTTCCCAGGCAACAATACTGGAGTGGGTTGCCGTTTCCTTCTCCAGGGGATCTTTCCAATCCAGGGATCAAACCTGCATCTCCTGCACTGCAGGTGAATTCCTTTTCTCTGAGCCATCAGGGAAGCCCATGCTATATGGTAGGAGAAATACAATTATACACAACAGGATTGGATTCTAGAAGCAAAATGTTGATTGAAAAGAAACAGTAGTATAATGCCACATTGAAGTAATTTTATCATTGAAAGAAAAGAGAAAATAAATAATATATTTGTTGTCTGAGAATTTATACAGTAATTGCATAAAGAAAAGTTGAAATGATTTTTTAAAAACTCAGGGTAGTGATTACCTTGAAAGGAAGCAGGCAGATGGTGGGGGTCTGGAAGGAGCATATAGGAAGCATCAATAATACAGGCTGTTTCATAAGCTGGTTGTACATTCTCAGGTCTTCACTTTACTATGTTTAATAACTTATATTAACATATATTTTTTAATATATATCAGACTTTTTACAAGTGAAGGAATAAAGTAACTGTCAAATTCCTTGACAGTACAGTTAAACTTCTACTGGCTGATAGTGCAAAGAATTGTGATCTTTTTTTCTTTTTAGCTCTGCTTTGTGGGTATAGTGGAAGAGATTCCCGCTTAAACAGCTATCTTGAACATCTTTGTGAGCTACCATGCAATTTCCTTGGTTCCTGGGACATGGATGATTTCTGCCCAGCATTCCGCAGGAACTCTGAAGCAATGAGGCAAGAAATGGTGTGCCCATATGGAGGCAGCAGGACAATAACTGATTTTACACCATTGCCAAAACAGAACAATGCTTTATATTTTAAAAGTTGCTGTACCTAGTTTATGCCCTTTTGATATAGTTCTATACAGTTTCCAAAGGTTGCAACAATTCCCCCTTCTTAGAAAGTGACGGGAGGGACATCCCCTTTATCCCTCTGCCTCCTTCCCACCCACCTTGCCTTGGCACCTGTTGTTCCCTATGTTTGGAAGACCCTTCCCTGCTTTGCTGGTCTGGCTGACTTGTTACATCTTTAAACATTGTTAAGTTTAAGGGTTAATGCCTTTTGAAAACTGCCTTCTCTCACTCTTTGATTTCTAATCCCAGAAATCACAGCTCTGAGATTTTTGGATAAAATGTGTCATCAACCCCGTTTCCAGGAGTGTAAGATTAGCTTGGGTGTTTGTGAGAATAGCCCAGTAGGTAGGAAGAAGCAGTTTTCCGGGTCAGGCCGACTTGTTCAAATCCTGACCCACCCCATCTTTCTGTGCGTTTAGATTAATCACTTCCAGTTCTTCATTTTTATTATTGCTTTTTATTGGAGTGTAGTTGCTTTACAATTTTGTTATTTTCTACTGTACAGCAAAGTGAATCAGCGATATGTATACATATAACCACTCTTTTGCAGATTTTCTTCCCATTTAGGTCACCACAGAACACTGAGTAGCCTTCTCTATGCTATACAGTAGGCTCTCATTAGTTATCTGTTTTATGAGTGCCTGCATGCTAAATTGCTTCAGTTGTGTCCAATTCTCTGCGACCCTATGTACCTTAGCCCTCTAGGCTTGGGTTCTTCAATTTGATTGAGGGAGGCTCTGACTCCAAAAAGTTAAAAGTCGACAGACCAAGCCACTGATTGGCCCCTCCCGGTGTCCCCGCCCCTTCTGGGGGAAACTCAGGGCTGGACAGACACCTCCCAGGCAACTCTCCTGTCTCATTACAGTTGTTCACTCGCTCACTCATGTCCGACTCCTTGTGACCCCATGGACTGCAGCATGCCAGGCTTCCCTGTCTTTCACCGTCTCCCGGAGCTTGCTTAAACTTAAGTCCATTGAGTCAGTGATACCATCCAACCATCTCATCCTCTGTCATCCCCTTCTCCTGCCTTCATTCTTTCCCAGCATCAGGGTCTTTTTCTAATGAGTCGGCTCTTCACATTAGGTGGCCAAATTACTGGAGTTTCAGCTTCAGCATCAGTCCTTCCAATGAATATTCAGGACTGATTTCCCTTAGGATTTACTGGTTTGAGCTCTTTGCAGTCCAAGGGACTCTCAAGAGTCTTCTGCAACACCACAGTTCGCCTTCTTTATAGTCCAACTCTCACATCCCTACATGACTACTGGAAAAACCATAGCTTTGACTAGACGGACCTTTGTTGGTCCAACTCTGAGTCAAAGTTGGCTCAGTACAGTGCACTGGCTAAATCGCTTCAGCTGTGCATTCTTTGCGACCCCATGGACTATAGCCCTCTAGGCTCCTCTGTCCAGATTTTCCAAGCAAGAACACTGGAGTGGGTAGCCATACCCTTCTCCACCCATCCTTCCCGACTCAGGGATCGGACCCAAGTCTCCTGCATTGGCGGGCGGATTCTTTACCGCTGAGCCTCCAGCGGAGTCCACAGCCACCGTCAGCAGTTCGCTTGGCGGGGAAAGTCCTCCAAGAGGAAGAAGGGGCCTGATTCACGGCGGGAATTACGCCTTGGCGGCGCTCTAGCCTGGACCAGGGTAACTCAGCTCGCCCCGCGTGGGGCTCTTGATTGGCTGAAGCCCGTTGCTCTCACGCGAATCTTCCGGGACGGAGGCGGGCCTAAAGGGAGAAAGACTTCCGGCGCAAGCCGCGGTCGTCGCGTTTGTCCGGGCGGATGGCGGCTCCTTTGCTTCACACGCGGTTGCCCGGAGATGCGGCCGCTTCGGCCTCTGCGGTCAAGAGGCTGGGCTCGTCGAGGACCGGGTAAGAATCCGGGACGCTTCCTTCTGCGCGTCCGGGACCAGAGCACTGGACCGGGATTAGGAGAGCGGAGCTGAAGGGTCTGGGCCAGAGCTCATGGAGTGGGTGGGAGCCAAGGGAAGAGGGTCACTTTAGATCGTCAGGAGTGAGCCCGTGACCCTTAGATGGGTAATAAAGGTGGGAGAGGGGCCGGGAAAAGGAACCTCCTCGGTTCCAGAGTCCCCTTTTCTCCCCACTGGGCTCGCTCATATTTTTCCAGGCCTGGGTACTACCTTATACTCCTTTATTCTTCTTCCCTCCTGCTTCTTCGACTAGATTCAAAAAGAGATACTTGGGCTGTTTGGATTATTAACCAAATGATGCCACTGATGGCAGGTTGTGCCTTTAAGTTTTTGTTAGGTTGAAGGTTATTTTGATGAACGTTTGCTCAACAGTGTTTTATATCTAGCTCAACTTTTAAAACCCGTAACTCCCTTAAAACACTTTGGGGTTTAACTTTGAGAGTGTTTCAGTTCAGTTCAGTTGCACAGTCTTGTCCGACTCTTTGCGACTTCCATGAACCGCAGCAGGCCAGGCCTCCCTGTCCATCACCAACTGTCGGAGTCTACCCAAACCCATGTCCATTGAGTCGGTGATACCATCTAGCATCTCATCCTTTGGGGTCCCCTTCTCCTGCCCTCAATCTTTCCTAGCATCAGGTTCTTTTCAAAGGAGTCATCTCTTCGCATCAGGTGGCCAAAGTATTGGAGTTTCAACTTCAACATCAGTCCTTCCAATGAACACCTTGACTGGTTGGATCTCCTTGCAGTCCAAGGGACTCTCTCAAGAATCTTCTCCAACACCACAGTTCAAAAGCATCAATTCTTCGGCTCTCAGCTTTCTTTATAGTCCAACTCTCACATCGATACATGACTACTGAAAAAACCATAGCCTTGACTAGACGGCCCTTTGTTGGCAAAGTAATGTCTCTGCTTTTTAATATGTTGTCTAGATTGGTCATAACTTTCCTTCCATGAGAGTCTTTAGCAGGATGCTGTGTTTTTTTCACTGACTTGTTTAAAAGAAACAAACTTTGTGGAACTGTTGCATAATATCATAATTTTTTTTTAAGTACCTACTTTGGATGTTAGAGTTGAGGACAGTATATCAAAAGAGACAATGTCCGTGCTCTCACCCAAGTTTAAAGTCTAAGGAGGGGAAGACAGTAAATCAACGATAATTTCAGATGGTGGTAACTACTGTGAAGAAATAAAGCAGGGTGACGGTAGGGAAGAGGGAGAGGATGAGTACTTAAGATTTCTGATGTGGAAGGCCTCTCTGACATTTAAGCTTCAACTTGAAAGAAGACAAGGGTCCAGCTGCATATACATCTGGAGAATGAGTGTTTCTGACAGAGGGAATAGTAAGTTATATGGGAATCTGGCTGGTGAACTTGAATAGCAGAAAGGACTCTGGCTGCAGTATGTAAGGGTTGGAGGTGAGGTCAGAGAGATAGGTAGGGGCTAGATTAATGTAGGACCTTAAAGAGGATAAGTTTAGGTTTTTTTTTTTTAAGTAAAGTAGGAGACCTTTGGAGAATTTAAGCAGAAGAGTAGCATGATCTGTCTTTTTTAAGTTTTAAAAGAAAAATAAAAAATACTGGGTTGCTGTAGTTGCAGCAAACAGGGGCTACTTTCGTTGTGGTGTGCAGGCTTCTCACTGCAGTGGCTTCTCTTATTGCAGAACACAGGCTCTGGGGTGCCCAGGCTTCAGTAGTTGTGGTGGCTTATTTAGTTGCCCCTCGACATGTGGGATCTTCCTGGACCAGGAATCAAATCCGTGTCCCCTGCTTTGGCAGGCAGATTCTTAACCACTGGACCACCAGGGAAGCCTGTCTTTAGTTTTTGAAAGATTTTTAGATCACTGAATGAAGAATGCATTGATGGGGGATTCAAGTGGGAGGAGGGAGGCCAGTTAGGGGGCTTTAGCAGTGGTCACACTGAATGATGCTAGATTTTATAAATTTTATTGTTCCTTGTCATGCACTTAATGGCTTGATACTTTTGGTTCTGTAGGCTTTCAGACATGCTCGCATTAGAGAATGATTTCTTCAATTCTCCCCCAAGAAAAACTGTTCGGTTTGGTGGAACTGTGACAGAAGTGTTACTGAAGTACAAAAAGGTAAGAGGGGAGAGTGTGAGGTTTGGTGGGTTTTTCCCTCAGATTTATTGAAATATAATTGATGTATTGAGATTTGATTTTTGGTGGTCAGAATACAATTATAGCTATTATACTAAAGACCAATAGACAAATAAGATGGATTTTAGATATCAATATTGAAGTCAAATCAGTTTAACAATAGCATGGTGCTGTCTGCTCACAATTAGCATAGTAACCCCTTTTCTGCGGTTTATACCTTCAGATGCTTTATTTACCGAGTGTCCTTTAAAATCTTTAGCAAGTGGTATAATTTTAAAAAACCCATTAGATCAGAGCATTTTATTTCTTAAGTAGTTACATAAGCATTGCTTTGGAATAATAAACCAGCTCTATTAATGGGCTTTGTTTCCATGTTAGTTTAGAAGCGATTCTATTGTGTCTCAGTGATGGTGGGAAAATGTGCATTCTGTCTACTTGCATGTGCGACCTGAGTTTATATCCATATATATGCATGGATACTGTCATGGTCAGATGTCAGTACACAGGTGTACACAAGTGTACCAAAACACCCCAGAACTGAGGTGTCAGTATTACAGTTTTCTTTTTGTAATAGTTTAAAGTCCTGCTGTTGGTCTTTAAAAGGAAAACCCAAGCAAGCAAAAATTCATTTTCCCTTCTTCTTAAGGGGGAAACAAGTGACTTTGAGTTGTTGAAGAACCAGCTATCAGATCCAGAGATAAAGGTAACTAATTTTGTCTTTGATTATTAGCAAAGTTGTTACCACATTGTCGAGATGTTAATTTGCACTTTTTGCCCTGTTTCCTTCTCTAGAACTTACTTGGTGATCCTGCTTTAATGGTTCTCAACTAGGGGTGCTTTCACCCCTGAGGGAACTTAGTGATGAATTGGGGACATTTTTGATAAGGGAACAGTGGTACTACCATCCAGTGAGTGGGTGATAGGGGTGCTGCTGAAAAGCATACAACACACACAGCAGCCCTTCACAACAGTGAACGATTTGGGCCAAATCCCAGCTGGTCCTGAGGCTGGGAAACCCTGCTTTAATTTGCCTTTTTAGAACCCGTCTTCTATGCTGCTTCTCATGGCTCTCCAGTGCCAAAACAGCAAAATGAAACCAACAAACGATGACTTGTATTTCAACCTACTACTCTGTTTCAGTGTTTTTGGAACTGGTTCGAGATGTGTACCCCTCACGTAAATGTTATTCCCCCTTTCTTCCTTGACTGCCCAGTTGTGGGAAGAATAGTCTGTTACTGTGGGCAGTGGTGGTCAGATTGCCTGGGATAGAATCCCAGCTCCATTGTTCCCCAGTGTGTGATCTTGGGCACATTCTTTAACCTCTCTGCCTCTGTTTCCCTTCTTGTAAAACCAGAGAAATAAGTTCTTCAATTGTAGAAGTCTTTGGAGGATCCAGTGAGAGCAGTCTCTGACTCAGAGGACTTTGTAATTGTTCATGTCGACAGTCTGCACTTTCTCATTCCTGTTTAAATCCACTGTGAAGTCCACTGCTGTATGTACTGTGACAAAGGTTACTGATGATTTCCTACATTTTGATTTCACAGACTTTCTCTTTCAGCCCCATAGTAGTTTCTTGTAGCAATTTGTACAGTTGACTGCCCATTTCTTAAAACCTTTCCTTCAGTTTCTTTGATCTTCCTGTCTTCTTACTGCTTATCTCTCATCACTCTCTTGACAGGTTCTTCAGAAATTTGGTATCAATTGGATTTCCTAACTTACCCCATTCTCACTNAAAAATAAAAAATACTGGGTTGCTGTAGTTGCAGCAAACAGGGGCTACTTTCGTTGTGGTGTGCAGGCTTCTCACTGCAGTGGCTTCTCTTATTGCAGAACACAGGCTCTGGGGTGCCCAGGCTTCAGTAGTTGTGGTGGCTTATTTAGTTGCCCCTCGACATGTGGGATCTTCCTGGACCAGGAATCAAATCCGTGTCCCCTGCTTTGGCAGGCAGATTCTTAACCACTGGACCACCAGGGAAGCCTGTCTTTAGTTTTTGAAAGATTTTTAGATCACTGAATGAAGAATGCATTGATGGGGGATTCAAGTGGGAGGAGGGAGGCCAGTTAGGGGGCTTTAGCAGTGGTCACACTGAATGATGCTAGATTTTATAAATTTTATTGTTCCTTGTCATGCACTTAATGGCTTGATACTTTTGGTTCTGTAGGCTTTCAGACATGCTCGCATTAGAGAATGATTTCTTCAATTCTCCCCCAAGAAAAACTGTTCGGTTTGGTGGAACTGTGACAGAAGTGTTACTGAAGTACAAAAAGGTAAGAGGGGAGAGTGTGAGGTTTGGTGGGTTTTTCCCTCAGATTTATTGAAATATAATTGATGTATTGAGATTTGATTTTTGGTGGTCAGAATACAATTATAGCTATTATACTAAAGACCAATAGACAAATAAGATGGATTTTAGATATCAATATTGAAGTCAAATCAGTTTAACAATAGCATGGTGCTGTCTGCTCACAATTAGCATAGTAACCCCTTTTCTGCGGTTTATACCTTCAGATGCTTTATTTACCGAGTGTCCTTTAAAATCTTTAGCAAGTGGTATAATTTTAAAAAACCCATTAGATCAGAGCATTTTATTTCTTAAGTAGTTACATAAGCATTGCTTTGGAATAATAAACCAGCTCTATTAATGGGCTTTGTTTCCATGTTAGTTTAGAAGCGATTCTATTGTGTCTCAGTGATGGTGGGAAAATGTGCATTCTGTCTACTTGCATGTGCGACCTGAGTTTATATCCATATATATGCATGGATACTGTCATGGTCAGATGTCAGTACACAGGTGTACACAAGTGTACCAAAACACCCCAGAACTGAGGTGTCAGTATTACAGTTTTCTTTTTGTAATAGTTTAAAGTCCTGCTGTTGGTCTTTAAAAGGAAAACCCAAGCAAGCAAAAATTCATTTTCCCTTCTTCTTAAGGGGGAAACAAGTGACTTTGAGTTGTTGAAGAACCAGCTATCAGATCCAGAGATAAAGGTAACTAATTTTGTCTTTGATTATTAGCAAAGTTGTTACCACATTGTCGAGATGTTAATTTGCACTTTTTGCCCTGTTTCCTTCTCTAGAACTTACTTGGTGATCCTGCTTTAATGGTTCTCAACTAGGGGTGCTTTCACCCCTGAGGGAACTTAGTGATGAATTGGGGACATTTTTGATAAGGGAACAGTGGTACTACCATCCAGTGAGTGGGTGATAGGGGTGCTGCTGAAAAGCATACAACACACACAGCAGCCCTTCACAACAGTGAACGATTTGGGCCAAATCCCAGCTGGTCCTGAGGCTGGGAAACCCTGCTTTAATTTGCCTTTTTAGAACCCGTCTTCTATGCTGCTTCTCATGGCTCTCCAGTGCCAAAACAGCAAAATGAAACCAACAAACGATGACTTGTATTTCAACCTACTACTCTGTTTCAGTGTTTTTGGAACTGGTTCGAGATGTGTACCCCTCACGTAAATGTTATTCCCCCTTTCTTCCTTGACTGCCCAGTTGTGGGAAGAATAGTCTGTTACTGTGGGCAGTGGTGGTCAGATTGCCTGGGATAGAATCCCAGCTCCATTGTTCCCCAGTGTGTGATCTTGGGCACATTCTTTAACCTCTCTGCCTCTGTTTCCCTTCTTGTAAAACCAGAGAAATAAGTTCTTCAATTGTAGAAGTCTTTGGAGGATCCAGTGAGAGCAGTCTCTGACTCAGAGGACTTTGTAATTGTTCATGTCGACAGTCTGCACTTTCTCATTCCTGTTTAAATCCACTGTGAAGTCCACTGCTGTATGTACTGTGACAAAGGTTACTGATGATTTCCTACATTTTGATTTCACAGACTTTCTCTTTCAGCCCCATAGTAGTTTCTTGTAGCAATTTGTACAGTTGACTGCCCATTTCTTAAAACCTTTCCTTCAGTTTCTTTGATCTTCCTGTCTTCTTACTGCTTATCTCTCATCACTCTCTTGACAGGTTCTTCAGAAATTTGGTATCAATTGGATTTCCTAACTTACCCCATTCTCACTTTACAGATTCTTCCTGCGTGATTCCCCTATGTTCTCGTGGCTTTGGGATATATCTGTGTCCTCATAATAAAGCTATTTGCATTTATAGATCAAATTGCTCTTGTGGACTTCAGACTTTGTTCTTTTTTAATTTTAATATCACTTTTTTTTAATCAAAGTATAATTGAATTACAACGTTGTGTGGACTTCTTTTTTTTTTTTTTTCAAATTGAAGGTCAAGTTTTAAATTTAATGACCTTGGTATTAACTATACACATGCTAGTAAGTGCTAAGACTTAAAATCTTCTGGTTCAGTTGTGACTCCAGACAGGATCCAGAGAGGAGTTCTAAAATCTCTTTCCTGGGTTTTATGGAGACTTTCTTTACCCTCCTGTGTTAGCCTCTTAAGGCACTGCGGACTTGTTTTTTAACCGCAAACCCACAGGTGTTACAGGTGCCCTGGATTTAGCGTTTTCTCTCTTTCAAATCCACTTCTATACAGGCTTTATGTGCTTAAATGATTTATTGCTTGTCTGTCTCACGTACACGTCCCCTCCACCCCTTATATCCTTAACAGTGCATCTGAGTCATCTCTAAAGCACTTTCTAGAAATGCCATTGCCCTGCTTCATGCCTACTGAGGAATAGAGGACCAACCCCTTAGCATGGCCTGCAGCAGACTTGGAGTGTTCCGTCTCACTAGAGACTATTTCTTGAATTTGCCACTTTATGGCTTTGATGTGCCTTTTCTGTTCTCGGATCTATTTTGCTTGCTGCCTGTTTGAGCATGGACTCTGGTTACATCACCTCCCTCTTACTAGCTTTGTGTTTGAGGGTGAATTACTGCATTTCAGTGCCTAGATGTCCCCAGCTATGAACCAGTGGTAGTTCTACCTATCTCATGGGATGTTAAAAGTCTTAGAATAATGCCTTGCACCTAGTGTTTATTATTATTATTACTGTAATTATAAGACTGTTCTTTGAGACCCAACTGAAATGTCATCTTCGCTAATGAACTTTCCCAGATTTTGTCTAAGCACATGATTGTGCCTTCATTCAGACCATGTGCCACACTACCAGCAGATCTCTAATTAGAAATCTGGCTTACAGGGACTTCAGTGATACGTCTGGTCCCTCGTTGCTCTCCAGATTTATCTGTTGGCTTGCTTGCTCACAGTATACTCCAGGCAGACTAAACTGCTCTTGGTTTTGTGAAGACATGCTTTCACCTTTGTAAAGTGTAGAGCCCTTGAGAGTACTCAGTCTGTTTAAAGACAATGGAAGCATCACTTCGTCTTTAAAGCTTTCTCTGACCTATGCCTTCCCCGGGTGCACATTCTTTGTGTTCTACTGTATTTCATATCAGCACATCTCCAGGGAATTTTTACAGACCCAGTAATCACATCAGTTATGTTTATGTTAGTTCAGAGGAGTCTTGAAATAATTTGTTTCTAATAATTGTTCAGTACCATAGTCTCTGACTGGTTTACTTGAAAACTGGAGCATTAAATGTCCTTATGATTTTTTTGCACTTGTTTTAGTGGAAAAGTGACAGACTAGAGCTAACTTTGTGTGTAACTTAGCTTGACCTCTCTGCTTCAGGTCTTGTTACCCTTAATGAATGTGGACATTATGAAGTTACTGTAGTGCAGATGAGTTGTAACTTTATTTTCCTGCCAGGTTAGTTAGGGTTTCATCAGCAAATAGTGTCACGGGGGTTTGTCACGTAGATAATGCATAGGAAGCTCTCACTGGTTGAGTGGAAGGTGGGGAGCTCCCCTCTGTGGGGCAAGGCACTGTGGGAAAGTGGGCGGGGCATCGATCTAGGCAGATGGGTTTGAACCTAGTTTTTTACTGACCAAAGTGAAAGTGAAGCCGCTCAGTCATGTTCAGCTCTGCAACCCCATGGACTGTAGTCTACAGGCTCCTCCATTCATGGGATTTTCCAGGAAAGAATACTGAAGTGGGTTGCCTTTTCCTTCTCCAGGAGATCTTCCTGACCCAGGGATTGAACCCGGGTCTTCTGCATTGTAGGCAGATGCTTTACTGTCTGAGCCACCAGGGAAGTCCTTTTTACTGATGTGGTGGGCAAATTAATCTTATTAATATTTCTTAGCCTCAGTTTTTTCATCTATAAAATTAGAATAACAGTAATCCCTTTGGAGCATTTTTAGGATTAGGGAAAGGTATATATATATGGTGTTAAGCACTGTGCCTGGCGCATGGTGTACTTGCTGTAAGTAGTCTAGGGCTGTAGGTCCAGCCTTCTGTTAATAGTTTATCACTGGGGGTTCAACATTGTCTGTTTGTAGTCTGTTGCTAAAGGTGCAACACTGTATTATTTTTGTTTCTTTATTTCTCTTTTCCCCTACTGAATCTTTTATCAGCATTAACCGTTTTCTTTAAAAAACTAGGAGCTTTTTTTTTTTTGGCCATACTGTGCAGCTTGTGGGATCTTAGTTCCCTAACCAGGGAGTGAATCTGCCCCCTTGGCAGTGAAAGCAAAGTCTGGACCACCAGGAAGTTCCCCAGAATTAGGGGCTTTAATTTTTTCTTGCACATGTGTGTTGTATATATGCTTGAATCCAGGCAATATCTATTAAGTATCACTGATACCTTATTCTCTACATGGCCTCTTTTTTGAACTTAGCAGGTTTTCCTGTGTCATGGAAAGTATTATGAATAGTAATTTTATTGTCTGAAAAATATTTAATGGAGTAGTGGAACCATCATTTATATAGAACACATTTTGATTCCTTTAGACCCATTTGCATGTTGGGTTAAAAAAAGTTACATTTATTGATGACTCTGGTTAATCAGCTTAGACTAAATATTATATACACACATGCTTGCAGGTCATCATGAGTATAGAAGAAGTAGAGGTACCTGTTGGTCTCTGTGGCCTTAGAATATTTGATCTGTTAGAATTCACTTTAAAAAAGTCCAAGGTGTCTACATTTATCATTTGAGGTGTTCTCACTTTCCTAGGGCAAGCAAAAATGATTAGAATTAAGTATTGCACTTGATTCCTTTCCCTGATATCAATTACTATATTACTTCTTCTTCTTTGTTTTTAGAAGAAAGGAAAATTCATTGTAACATCTTTTTGTATTTTGATACAAACTAAGAAGTCTTCATTCCCAATTTTGGCTTAAGTCCCAAGTTTGTGACTCCCCCCCGCCCCCCAATTTAAATATTGCTGATAGATGACCAATGCCAGGTAATATCATTCTCTGTTATTTTAGAGGACTTGTGATTTTGAAAGTACTTTTGTTTTTTTTAACTTAAGGATGACCAGATCATTAACTGGCTGCTTGAGTTTCGTTCTTCCATCATGTACTTGACGAAAGACTTTGAGCAGCTTATTAATATTCTGTTGGTAAGTTCACTATTTATTTCAATGACTTATATGTAATTCAGTACTTTGAAAATAGTATCTGTTGACAGTAGTATATATTGAAAATAGGATATAGTGTATCAGTAAAATGTTTCTTTTGTCTTTCCTTCCTGTCTCTAGAGATTGCAGTGGTTGAACAGAAGTCAGACAGTGGTGGAGGAGTATTTATCCTTCCTTGGTAATCTTGTATCAGCACAGACTGTCTTCCTTAGACCATGTCTTAGCATGATTGCTTCTCATTTTGTACCTCGTAAGTCATTGCTCTTTTCTTGCTTCAAGTTTTCTTTTTAAAAATTTATCTCTGTTAAAAAGGCTGCCTTCCCACTGTATTTTGGAGATTATGCCACCATGGAAGAGGCCAGGATACTTACTGGAGCAGCAGTAGTTCTGATACTTGTCTGCTCCCTGTAATGACCTCCATGGAAGTGTCTGGATTTATTTGTTGCTGTGATTTTTATGGATTTAATTCGCTCTAGTGAGCTTCTGGTGAAGTCTTCGAACTCAGGGATTTTCAGCTGCTTAAACTTCATGCCCACATTGTAAATTTTATTGTATTAAGTTTGGATAACAGAAAAATTTCTTTTTTAATGTAGCTGTTGATTGTTTAGATCGTTAGAAGTATAACATATTTTCTTTTTTCCTCAAAAGCCCGAGTGGTTATTAAAGAAGGTGACGTAGATGTTTCGGATTCTGATGACGAGGATGAGAGTAAGTACAAAGAGGAGTAAACAAAGGCCGCCTCTTGTGTCTGAGTGAATGTGTGCTGACTACTCAAGTATCCTGGTTCCTCTAGGACTTAGTCTCACAGGCAGACGGTAACAAAGGGCAACCTTTGATGGGGTCTTTCTGTTATATATCTAACAAAAAGAATCTCAGTTATATTTAACTGATTACTATGCAGTCATTTGCCGTTACTGGCATTATTTATAGTCTTCATTGATAGTCATGGAGAAAAGCCTTGAGATTATTATTTTGCTGACGTGATTATTTAACTGACAGATGGTTCCGTTTTGGTCAGCAGGCGATTTTAGCCTTAAGTAGGTAATTTTTCAGTTTTCAGTTTTATCTTAATGCTCATGCTCTCCCTTTTCACCTGTAGATCTTCCTGCAAATTTTGACACCTGTCATAGAGCCTTACAGATAATAGCAAGATATGTCCCATCGTGAGTACACTTCAGTTACTTATTTTGTATTGTGGTGTTTAAGTCTCAAGAAAATTATGGTCAGTTAGTAGGAAATTATAAAATGTTCACAGCATCAAACCTGAAGTTGTATGCAGCATGCTTTTGTATCTCATTGCTGTCATATCACAGTTTAGAAAAATGGCATTTCAGTTCTCTGTTCATTTTGTCTTCAATTATTTTTCAAAACCTGTGTGCCAAGTCTACTCTCCAGCTTTTTATGGTGGTTGGACTTTTGCTTTTAACTTCAACAGACAAAATACCCAAAATTTTTCAGTGAGAACCGCCTGTGTTTGTGTATTGTCTTACGAATAAAAATTAGCTCTGTATGTAGGTTTCTTTTGGACGGGTGAACTTCAAATTCCCCCAGTAAGTTTAGCACATAAGCTAACTTTAAAAAGTCCAAGTTGGTAATTTTTTCTCCTTTTAAAAATAACATGTGTAGTGGGAAGTGTTTAGATTTTAAACTGAAGCTCTTTGTTAAAACTTTTGTAGAGAAAAAAGAATCCTCCTTTAATATGCTGATGATACCAAACTCAGCAGAAGCTTATTTTTCCCTAAGTTGTTACAGATTTTCTCTGAGGTGTTTTCCCTTCCAGTTGCTTGAGGTAGGAGTCGCCTTTTGCCTCTTGTATCCATATTTGCTCTTAGAATGGAAATGTTACCTTCTGAGAAAGTCTCGTTGTCATGGATTTACTGAATTTTTTTTTTTTTTAAATAGCACACCATGGTTTCTTATGCCAATACTGGTGGAAAAATTTCCATTTGTTCGAAAATCAGAGAGAACATTGGTAAGAAATCTTTTCATGGGGGAAATAATGGAAAAGTTGTTTTGTGTGGTGTAGTTTTAGATGAATTTGGGTCTTTTTCTTCAAAGTTTTGTCTGCTGAATTTTAAACTCAAGACTAGGAATTTGACTCATTCCTTTCTTAGCAAGCCACTGACTGAGGATTCTCAGTGCCTTTTCTTATTCCTGTGTGCGTGTCAAAGGCAGAGTCCATTTCAGAAATATCTAGATAGAACTTAATGATAACACAGGTAGGAATTGCTGGAAGATAATAGTTCATTTATTACCAGTTGTAAACATGCCTGATTTGAAGGCAGAGCCTTCTGTTAATGAAGTCTTGGAAGTCTTTTGCATAATACTTAGATCATCCGTGTAGCATTCAATAACTAACAGTGGTTTCCTTCTAAATACAGAATATTTTTTTCCTAAGTAATGTATTATAGGTATTAAATAAAGAGTTAATAACTTTTGTTGATATTTGTGAGAGTGTGCTTCAACTGGAATATTACAAATTCTGTATCTCATGAACGTAGATGCTAAAATTCTCAACAAAATACTGGGAAACTGAGCCTGACAACATACAAAAAAGAATTATACACTGAAATTTATCCTAGGAATGCAAAGTTGATTTAATACTCCCAAAGCAATTAGTATAATAGGCTGTATCAGTAGAATAAATGGTAATACCACATGATCATCTTAGTAGATGAAAAACGGCAAAACCATTTTGTGACAAAAATGGAAGAGAACTTCCTCAGCCTGATGATGGGCATCTGTGAAAAAAATCTATGAAAAATTCAAAACTTGTCTTTATACTCAGTAGTGAAAGATTGAAGGCTTTCCCGCACAATAAGGAACAAAACAGAGATGTCCACTTTTGCCACTTCTGGTCAGTATTATTCCAGAGTTTCTAGCCAGGGTAGTTAGACAAGAAAAAGAAAAAGGTGCCCAGATTGGAAAGGAAGAAGTAAAACTGTATCTTTTTGCAGATGACATGATCTTTTATACAGAAAAATCCTAAGGAATTCACAAGAACACTAGTGGTAATGAATGAGTTCAGTATCGTCACAGGCTGCCAGATCAGTGTATAGTGATTGGTTGTGTAGGACAGTGGGGAAGAGAATAAACAGTCTTTTCAACATTTGATTCTGGGACAGGAGTATGTTCATATGCCAAGAATGAAATAGGACTTCTCTTCACATTATATACAAAATTGAACTCAAATTGGATAAAACTGTTAGAAGGAAATGTGAGTGAAAATATGTGTGATCTTAGACAACAATTTCTAGATATACCACAGGAACCACAGCAAAAGCAGTTAAATTGAATTGCATCAAAATTAAAACCTGTTGTGCTTCATAGTCTTCAAGAAAATGAAAAGACAAATAATGGAAATATTTGCAAATCATATATTGGATAAAGGACTTGTATCTAGAATATTTAAAGAACTCTTATTGAACCTAATTTTAAAATGTACAAAGAGTCTGAATGGGTGTTTCCACGGTAGATATACAAATGGCTAAGGAGCACATGAAAAACTAAACATTTTTAGTCATTAGGAGAATGCAGGGCTGACCAACCTAGATAGCATATTCAAAAGCAGAGACATTACTTTGCCAACTAAGGTCTGTCTTGTCAAGGCTATGGTTTTTCCTGTGGTCATGTATGGATGTGAGAATTGGACTGTAAAGAAGGCTGAGCGCTGAAGAATTGATGCTTTTGAACTGTGGTGTTGAAGAAGACTTTTGAGAATCCTTTGGACTGCGAGGAGATCCACCTAGTCCATTCTAAAGGAGATCGGCCCTGGGATTTCTTTGAAAGGAAAGCTGAAAGCTGAAGCTCTGGTACTTTGGCCACCTCATGTGAAGAGCTGACTCATTGGAAAAGACTCTGATGCTGGGAGGGATTGGTGGCAGGAGGAGAAGGGGACGACTGAGGACAAGATGGCTGGATGGCATCACTGACTCGATGGGAGTGTGTCTGAGTGAACTCCGGGATTTGATGATGGACAGAGAGGCCTGGCATGCTGCGATTCATGGGGTCGCAAAAGGTTGGACACGACTGAGCGACTGAACTGAACTGAACTGAAGGCAAAACCCCAATGAGATACTGCTTCTTACCTACTAGGATGGCTGTACTCAAAACAATAGATAGTAGCAAGTGTTGGCAAAGATGTGGAGAAACCAGAACCCCTCACACTCTGGTGGGGATGTAAATGGCAAATGGTACAGCTGCTTTGGAAAACAGCCTTATAGTTCCTCATAGAAGGTAGAATTGCCATATGAACCAGCATATCCACTGCTCCCAAGGGAAATAAAAATATGCGTCCACCTAAAAACTCTTGCACAAATGTTCAAAGCAGCTTTACTCGAGGTAGCCAAAATATGGAAGCCAAGTGTTTAGCAGCTTATGAATAAATGGAACGTACTATGACTGAGCGACTTCACTTTGACTTTTCACTTTCATGCATTAGAGAAGGAAATGGCAACCCACTCCAGTATTCTTGCCTGGAGAATCCCAGGGATGGGGAGCCCAGTGGGCTGCTGTTTATGGGGTTGCACAGAGTTGGACACGACTGAAGCGACTTAGCAGCGGCAGCAGNCACAATAAGGAACAAAACAGAGATGTCCACTTTTGCCACTTCTGGTCAGTATTATTCCAGAGTTTCTAGCCAGGGTAGTTAGACAAGAAAAAGAAAAAGGTGCCCAGATTGGAAAGGAAGAAGTAAAACTGTATCTTTTTGCAGATGACATGATCTTTTATACAGAAAAATCCTAAGGAATTCACAAGAACACTAGTGGTAATGAATGAGTTCAGTATCGTCACAGGCTGCCAGATCAGTGTATAGTGATTGGTTGTGTAGGACAGTGGGGAAGAGAATAAACAGTCTTTTCAACATTTGATTCTGGGACAGGAGTATGTTCATATGCCAAGAATGAAATAGGACTTCTCTTCACATTATATACAAAATTGAACTCAAATTGGATAAAACTGTTAGAAGGAAATGTGAGTGAAAATATGTGTGATCTTAGACAACAATTTCTAGATATACCACAGGAACCACAGCAAAAGCAGTTAAATTGAATTGCATCAAAATTAAAACCTGTTGTGCTTCATAGTCTTCAAGAAAATGAAAAGACAAATAATGGAAATATTTGCAAATCATATATTGGATAAAGGACTTGTATCTAGAATATTTAAAGAACTCTTATTGAACCTAATTTTAAAATGTACAAAGAGTCTGAATGGGTGTTTCCACGGTAGATATACAAATGGCTAAGGAGCACATGAAAAACTAAACATTTTTAGTCATTAGGAGAATGCAGGGCTGACCAACCTAGATAGCATATTCAAAAGCAGAGACATTACTTTGCCAACTAAGGTCTGTCTTGTCAAGGCTATGGTTTTTCCTGTGGTCATGTATGGATGTGAGAATTGGACTGTAAAGAAGGCTGAGCGCTGAAGAATTGATGCTTTTGAACTGTGGTGTTGAAGAAGACTTTTGAGAATCCTTTGGACTGCGAGGAGATCCACCTAGTCCATTCTAAAGGAGATCGGCCCTGGGATTTCTTTGAAAGGAAAGCTGAAAGCTGAAGCTCTGGTACTTTGGCCACCTCATGTGAAGAGCTGACTCATTGGAAAAGACTCTGATGCTGGGAGGGATTGGTGGCAGGAGGAGAAGGGGACGACTGAGGACAAGATGGCTGGATGGCATCACTGACTCGATGGGAGTGTGTCTGAGTGAACTCCGGGATTTGATGATGGACAGAGAGGCCTGGCATGCTGCGATTCATGGGGTCGCAAAAGGTTGGACACGACTGAGCGACTGAACTGAACTGAACTGAAGGCAAAACCCCAATGAGATACTGCTTCTTACCTACTAGGATGGCTGTACTCAAAACAATAGATAGTAGCAAGTGTTGGCAAAGATGTGGAGAAACCAGAACCCCTCACACTCTGGTGGGGATGTAAATGGCAAATGGTACAGCTGCTTTGGAAAACAGCCTTATAGTTCCTCATAGAAGGTAGAATTGCCATATGAACCAGCATATCCACTGCTCCCAAGGGAAATAAAAATATGCGTCCACCTAAAAACTCTTGCACAAATGTTCAAAGCAGCTTTACTCGAGGTAGCCAAAATATGGAAGCCAAGTGTTTAGCAGCTTATGAATAAATGGAACGTACTATGACTGAGCGACTTCACTTTGACTTTTCACTTTCATGCATTAGAGAAGGAAATGGCAACCCACTCCAGTATTCTTGCCTGGAGAATCCCAGGGATGGGGAGCCCAGTGGGCTGCTGTTTATGGGGTTGCACAGAGTTGGACACGACTGAAGCGACTTAGCAGCGGCAGCAGCAGCTATGCCTGAAGATTAGAATATCAGTCAACAATAAACATGGTTTACTTGCTGCAACATGAATGAACTTTGAAAACATTATGCTGAAACACCACATGTTGTAATATTCTCCTTACGTGAAATATCTATGCTAGGCAAATTCATAGAAAAAGAAAGTAGACCAGTGATTACTTAGGACTGGGAAGAGGTACATTACTGGAAGATACAAGGTACTTTTTTTTAGGGTAATGAAAATGTTCTGAAATTGATTATGGTGATGGTTGCACAGCTCTGAGTAGTTGAGAACTATTGAATTGTACACTTAAAGTAGGTGAATTGTGTATCAAACCTGTTTTAAAAATACTGTAGGAGTATATAAATCACAATTATGCTGATATTGTGTATATAAACAGTGTAGTTTCTGTGTTGCCTGATAATCTTTTTTTTTCTTTTCTTTTTTCTCTTTTTATGTTTTAGGAATGTTATGTTCATAACTTACTCAGGATTAGTGTGTATTTTCCGACCTTGAGACATGAAATTCTGGAGCTTGTTGTTGAAAAGCTACTCAAGTTGGATGTAAGTATTGGATAATCTGTTTTCTTTTCAATTTTATTTTCCCAAATATTATGTTATAATATTTGTCATAATTGAAACAATAGTAGCAACAATAGAAGAGAATCTGCAGTTCCACCTTTGATTCAATGAACATTTCTTAAACACTTCCCTTGAACATTGGTGTGTTATTGCTTATAGGTAGTTCTCTCTCTCATGGTTGGGGAACAAGGCATTATTTAGATAGTCATGTAAGTGGAAAAGTATTGTGGTAAATGCTGTGGATGGAACACATGCATTATGAGCTAGAAAACCTGTTGTAGTCAGAAGTTGGGAAGACATTCCTAGGAAGTGACCTGCAATAAGTTGCAGAGGGAATGAGAAAGTGGTGGATTCTGGTGACATGTAGAAGAAAGGGCCTTGACTGGATTGGAAGTAGAGGAGTGGGGGAGTAAGGGAAAGGAATCCCTCAAAGGTAGCTCCCTGTGAAACGAAAGCCTGGTGTTGCCATAACAGTATTAAAAAACGTCAGGAGGAAGTCATAGGGTGATGAGTTCCTCTTTGGATGGGTTGAGGTGTGGGTGAGGGAACTGGGTGGAGGACAGTCAGCCAGCAATTGAAGCTGCAGGTCGAGAACTGAGCAAACCTGACAGGAGAGAGACAAAATGTGATTGGAAGTGGGAGGAAAAGCAAGAGCCTGGACGCCCAGGGAGGATCAAGCTTCTCTCAACAGCATGAGACGTTGCTGGCCTTCTTCAGGAGGTTGAGGAAAGCAGAGTCCTTGGGTTTGGTGTTTTGGAGGCAGTCTCTGCTATTGCTGCAGAGAGCGTGGCTGGTTAGGAAGTGGGGCTGCTAGAGACCCGCTGAGGGTTTGCGGTGTAGAGTGGATGAAGCAGGGGTGAGAGGCATGTTTAAGGGCTGGGGAGAGGAGGTTTGTGGACTAAGGAGATAGTAGTTGATGGAAAGCATGCTGATCCTGTAGTGGGGAGGGAGTTCTAGGAAAGACCAGAGGTTGGGTGGGCTGGTGCGTTGTTCACTTGGAGTTAAACCTCTCTGGTCACTTGCATCCATAATCTTTATAAAGTCCTTCTCTGATGTATGCTTATGGAACATTTTAGAGTACATTTAGGAAGAAGGTCATGTATATAAACATGTTAAAAAGGCATATTTGAATGGTATGTTAAAACAAGCTATCTGGAGGGTTATATGCTAAAATAAATTTTCAGTAATTCAAAATTGACTTTGGTTTAATAATTTTCTCCGTTGATTGATCATATGCCTAGTTAAGTGTTGGGATAAATGTTAAATTTTGAAGCTATCTGATATAGACCAATGTAGCACAGTTCGTATTGATTTTTATGAAAATACGTAGTACAGAGTGCTTGATTTACAATCTTGTCAATTCTTTCATGACTGAGTTTCATTTATAGGTTTGTGCCATAATTGTATATTGAGTTACAGCACTGTATAGGGTGCCAGTGTGGGTATCTTTAGAACATGTACATTAGGTGAATTTCCAGTCGCTGAATACTGTGAATGTATTTTGTATGTTTTTATTTATTTATTTTTTTTCTTTATTACAATGTAGGTGAATGCATCCCGGCAGGATATTGAGGACGCTGAGGAAACAGCAGCTCAAACTGGTGGTGGAGCCGATGCCACAGAAGCCCTATTTAATATGGTCAGCATTTGTGAATGTAGTCAGACATGTACCGCTGACAGTCCCAGAGGGTGGCAAGAGACAGCTGATGGCTCCTCACCGTTCTCAGGGCTTTGGGTTAAAGCAGGAGTTCGGAAGGCTTGAAAATGGTTCTTTAAATGGGTAGTTTGCTGCCTTGTTGCTTATCGACTAGTAGAGTTCATTTCCAAGGCTTTGAATTTGGTTTTGGTGAAGTCTGTTTCCCTTTTATTCTTCCGTCTGTTCCTTAAGTTTGTTTCTGTACACCACATATTGTTTGTGGAGGAGTGATATGTAGGCAAGCACATCAGTGTGATTCTTGTGTTCTACAGATTGTGTACCTTCACGCACTGCTTGGAGTCGTGTCTTAAGTTGGGTTCACTGGAAGGAGCCTGAGACGGGGATGCAGGTGCCCTTGGGACACAGGCTGTGGGGAAGCAGGAATGGCAGGGGAAGGAAGGAAGGGAGAGTTGGGTTTTGATTGGAAGTCACTGCAGCCTGATCCACTCCCAGGAGCTCTTTAGCATGAGTTACAGGACAGAGTTAGTCCTACCTTGAGACTGGGGGGGATGGCCTCTTGTGACCTCATGTGACCTTGTCAGTTACTAGGTCTGATTGGGAGGAGCCAAGGCAGTTCTCCGGAGAACGGGACAGCTGTGAGTTGGCAGCCAGTGCTCACAGCAGCTGAGGGGTGGGCGCCCTGTCCCAGGAAGGGAAACCTGGCACCAATAGTTTGTGCCAGAAACTGGGGGAAATCTGTGATCTTTGCATGGCCACACTGTAGGTGGCTCTTCTACATGAGAGTCAGAGGCTGGATCTGTGCTTTCATGTTGAATTCCAAGGGTGATTCTGATTCATGCCTCTGGATGAGAGCCTCTGCCTGGGAAGACTTCTGGGTTTTCTCTTTATCTTTTAAAGGAAACAGTTACCTCAGAGTTTTCTCCCTAAACTACTTTTACTGAGTTTTTATAACGTCAGTTTTTTACCTTCAAAGGATGAAGATGAAGAAGCTGACCACGAAACCGAGGCTGATCCGGGAAGGCTCGATCAGATGGTCCATCCTGTGGCTGAGCGCCTGGACATCCTCCTGTCTTTACTCTTGTCCTACATTAAGGATGTCTGCTATGTGGATGGTAACAGCCTGCAGTAGCCATAGCTGGGATGCACTGTGCTGGGCATACTGATAGAAAATCATGATAAAAATCCTTGTTTGAGTATGAGGAAAAGAAAGTTTAGAGAGATTGTTTGCCAACGTGGCATAGCTTGAGAATAGTGGGACTAGGACCCAGACTCAGTTGTGTTTGTCTTCAAAGGCCTTGGTGATCTTTTCACTGCCTACTGTATTAAAAGATTATATATGGAGTTTGGACGGTTTAAGGTGGACCTCAAGTTGGAGACATTTAAGAATGGTATAGTGGATATTTTGGAGAAGGAAATGGCAACCCGCCACAGTACTGGACAGAGGAGCCTGGTGGGCTACAGTCCATGAGATTGCAAAGAGTTGGGCGTGACCAAGCATATGCACACATAGTAGATATTTGGGGCTTTTCAGGTGGCGCTTGTGGTAAAGAATGTGTCTGCCAGTGCAGGAAATGTTAAGAGGATGTGGATTTGATCCCTGGGTCGGGAAGATCCCCTGGAGGAAGGCATGGCAGCCCACTCCAGTATTCTTGCCTAGAGAATCCCATGGACAGAGGAAGCTGGTGGGCTACAGTCCATGTGATTGCAAAGAGTCAGACACGACTGAAGCAACCTAGCATGCATGCATGCACATGCTTGGTGTTACGTTTGAAATTTAGAGTCTGGGTACTTTTGGTTGTACCAAGTGTTGGTGGACAAATTGATATGTTTCTTGCCCTAATGGAATTTTTAGATTTTTAGTCTAGACACTTTGCCTTGAAAAAAGCAGTTGTTTTTCTATTTGCATTTCTCAGATTTAAGAATGAAACTCAACCACTCAGAATAATAGGGCTTTGAATCTGAGTTGAGTATGTTACTACTTTAACTTTTTTACTGCTATAAAAGTAATACATGTTGGTTAGAGATTTGGAAAATACAGAAAAGGATTTTTTTTTTTAAAGAATTTATATTGTCACACTCCTATTTGGAGAATCATTATTAGCATTTTTTTTTTTTTTTCCTGTTCTATTTGCATGGGTGTATGTGTTTTTCTCAGTGGATTTGGGGAATCACACTGCTGCTGCTGCTAAGTCGTTTTAGTCATGTCCGACTCTGTGCGACCCCATAGACGGCAGCCCACCAGACTCCCCTGTCCCTGGGATTCTCCAGGCAAGAGCGCTGGAGTGGGTTGCCATTTCCTTCTCCAATGCATGAAAGTGAAAAGTGAAAGTGAAGTCACTCAGTCGTGTCTGACTCTTAGTGACTGCATAGACTACAGCCTACCAGGCTCCTCCATCCATGGGATTTTCCAGGCAAGAGTACTGGAGTGGGTTGCCATTGCCTTCTCCGGGGGAATCACACTATATGTAGTATTTTATGATCTTCCCTTTTTACCTCTTATGAACATTTTCTTATATAACTCACGGTTCTTCTAAAATAGTTATTAATCATATGGATTTAACTGGTACCTTATTTTTTTCCTCCCCTTACTTTATTTGCCATTATAAGTAACAATGTAATGAACATACTTATACCTATATTGTCACTTGTTTGCTTGTGATAAATTCCTAGCAGTAGAACTTGTAAATGGTGATTTTCCAGTGTGTGGAATCACAGTGGTGTGTGTGAGATGAGAGCCCACTTCCTCACCAGTCCTGGATTTTTATAATTAAAATGGAAACTGTGCCAGATAAAGATGGTGTCCTATGCCCCCACCCCCGACTCCCCGTTAGCTTCATGGATGAAGTATTTCTTCATGGTCTTGTTTGCTTTTTTAAAATGTAAATGAAACTGGTGGCTTGAAAATAATGTCTTTATAAAACTGAAATGCCAAATTTTCTTCACAGGTAAGATTGATAACAACAAAACAAAAGATTTATATCGAGATCTCATAACCATCTTTGACAAGCTCCTGTTGCCCACCCATGCCTCTTGCCATGTGCAATTTTTCATGTTTTATGTCTGTAGCTTTAAATTGGTGAGTATGTCATTTACGTTATCGTACCTTTTGTTATTCTTGCCCCAAATTTTCCTTAAAAAATGAGGGGTGGAGGGAAATGTTGAAGAGGGACCATGAATTGACTATTTTTTTGTCTGGAGCTCATTTTACTTAATGCCTCTAGTAAAATAGAAAGCCCTTAACCTGTGGAAGGAGGAGAGGGTATTGCTGCCTATCAGCTGAAGCTGTGCTCTGAAAACGTCATCCTGCATTTGGTCCACCAGGTGGTGTCCTTCCCTTTAATTCAAGCGTTCACTAAAATCTCATATGGACACAGTTGTAAAGCAATTATATTCCAATTTTTAAAAACCTCATATACAGTATGTAACTTTATTTTTTTAATTCTGTTTCAGTTGATATTAACTAGCCTAAACTAAAGTTTTAATACAGGATTTTAAAATTTTAAGAGTTTGCTTTTCTGTTTTGAGAACAAAGCAAAACAAAAGAACACAGGACTCTTCTTTGCACTATTTCATAGCTTCCTAGTCCTAGTCTAGGAGAGTACTGTTCATGGGTAGGAAGGTTAAACTCAATCTGCCCCAAAGCATATGTTAATAGCTTTTAAAAGAGCTGTTTGAGAGAAGTTTGAGGTTGCATTCTTTGTTGAAAAGAAGTGAATTGGTCAGTTTTCCCCCTACAGTTAGCGCAGTTAGTCAGATATCAACTGTATTTTAATCCTCATTTCTGTTTCTGGTCGAGTTTGTTATGTGCAGTCTGGAGAGTATGGCAAAAGGGATTCCCATGTGAGCGCAGATAAGCACTGCTTTCTAGTTATGGCTAAATATCAGAGTCATAGAGCTTTATTATTTATTTATATTTTGGGTGCACCCTGGCAGTGAGAACACTGAGTCCTGACCCCCGGGCCACCAGAGAATTCTCACTTAACAGAGCTTTTACAGACTGCTGGATCCCAGAGTCCTGTCAGGGATGTGTGGGGTTCCAAAGCCCTAAGTCTGATGCTCAGCTGGTTTGGGCATCCATTGAATTGTTTAAAGCTGGGGAATGCCTTTTGTTTTTGATAGTATTATCTCAGAGTGTTTTCAAAATAAGAATTATGATGACCCTATTCATTATTTAGCAGTATAACTGAGATATTGGAGCTTTCCCATGTTGGTGAGTTAAAAATCTTAGAATTCTGCTAGCTAGAATATCTGAAGCATTAAAAAAAGAGGAGACCAACACCTTCTCTTTTTATAGGGATTTGCGGAAGCATTTTTGGAACATCTCTGGAAAAAATTGCAGGATCCAAATAATCCTGCTATCATCAGGCAAGCTGCTGCAAATTATATTGGGAGCTTGTTGGCAAGAGCTAAATTTATTCCTCTTATGTAAGTAACCTGATTTTCCAAGTGCTTTTCTTATCATGCTTTAAAAAAGAATATAGTATTGTCTCAAGTCAGAGAAATAACTGCCTTATTTTTGCGGCCTGTCTTTAAAGTGGAAAATTTGTTTCTCCACTCTATGCAAGATGTTTATATTTCCAAGAGGCAATTTCAGAATAAAATGTCTCATTTTTAAACTGTAAAACCTCACATGCCAAGCTTTTGTCATCTGTATCGTTGCACTTGAACATGAAGATCCGTTTGTCTTCATGGATGGGTACAGTGTTGTATACTGTTTTGATTGTTTTTATAGGTTTGTCATTTTTCATTTGCATTCCGAATCAATTGTATCTGTTACAGCTGAAGGAAAAAAATCCCCTTTGAAGGTAATGGATCTGTTTAGGAGGCCAGTGCTAGGCCTGTTTCTTCTAGTGATCCATGAAGATATCCTTGGGCCAGAATGCTATTAAAAACCCTTCCCTGACAACTAAAAGCTGTCTGGGTATTCTGTCCTAAATTGTTGACCACAGAACTTCATCAGAACCCCCAGGGAATGGTGAAGTCAGCCAGGCTGTTTTTCTCTTCTGAGATGTGGGTAGACATGCCTCTTCTTTGACCCTTTCCCCTCAAGAGGACTGGGAGGACATTGGAAGAGCCCTTCTTGAGTTGACCAGGAGAAACTTCTCCAACTCTGGACACTTGGGGCCGCCTTCGGGGCCTTCCTGTTGTTCATGAAGGTCTACATTCTTGACTGTGTAATGGAAGGCTACCTTTCCATCTGCCCATCCGTTCCTTTGCTTGCTTCTCCTCTGTGCCCCTGGGTAATAGATGAAGAAGCCAATGGACAGACTTCTCTTAGTTTGCAGTGAGAGGCAGTTGTGTGTTTTTGTGTCACTCTGGTGTGTTATGAAGCAGTGAAGTTGACTTGAATTTTTCTTTTCTCTAGTACTGTAAAATCATGCCTAGATCTTTTGGTTAACTGGCTGCACGTATACCTTAATAACCAGGATTCAGGAACAAAGGCGTTTTGTGACGTCGCTCTCCATGGACCATTTTATTCAGCCTGCCAAGCTGTGTTCTACACTTTTGTTTTTAGACACAAGCAGCTTTTAAGTGGAAACCTGAAGGAAGGTCAGTGATGTGGGGTTGATGGATATGAAACTGGATTTTTCCTATGTACTAGTTACCCTTCAGAATGAAGATTTATTACTTTTTTTGACAAAAATTGTTTGTTAGAAAACTGCATGTGCACTCAAGCTTTTACAAATAATTTCTGGCAGCTTGTGGGCCCCGAAAAGTCCCATAAGCCTTCTTTTTAACAGTCGATGGATTTGTGATTGAGAAGCTCCGCTCTAGAAGGTGGCAGCAGGAGTCACTTGCGCTGTGGCTGCGCTGGCCTCAGCGCTTTTGATCCTCAGCCCCTGCCCCCGTGCTGCCCCCATCCCATCCCATCCCACCCTTGCAACGGCTCAGTGAACTGCGGATATCATCCCTGCTTTACGGACGAGACCAAACCCCAGGAAAGTAACTTATTGGCAGGATGAGAGATTAAAACCAGGTGAGAGTGACCCTGAAGCTTGAGGTCATTCCAGGTATGCTCCTGGACGCAAAGACTCAAGTTAATCTCCTGGTTTTCAGTTTTGCTAAGTTCTAAGAGTTAAAATTTGAGTCTACCAGATGAAGCTTGTTTCTTGGGTTAGTGTATTACAGTTGAAGGTAGTCCCCAAGAACAGCATCAGTTAAGTCAGTTTAAATTGTTTCATTTTCATGAATAACGCAAATGGTTTAATAGGCTGTTTGCTCTAAGCCAGAGTTCCTCAGACTCTGCACTGCTGATACTTTAGGCTGGATAATCCTTTGCTGTGGGGGCTGTCCTGTGTTTAATAGGGTGACCAGCAGCATCTCGCGTTCTCTACCCGCTCGATGCCAGTACTAGCCCTTCTTGTCCTCTGTTGTGACAACTAAAACTATCTTCCAAACACTACCAGATGTTCTCTTGAGGGCACTGTGGCCCTTAGTTGAGAAGCACAGCTCTAAACTGAAGCTTGTCCATGTTGCATTACATGCACTTGCTTATATCATGACTACCGCTAAAAAGATAGAGGGCTTAAAAATAGGTGTATGTATCACAAGGTAAGTAAAATCATTTATTTTCTCTGTGAAAATAAATGCTAAGAGTCTTAGTTAAAGAGGATCTATTTCTTGTAAGCCTTTACATTATTGCATTTTTAGTCACTTTTATCAAAATACATACATCAAAGGCTCTCCTAACAAAAATATACTTAGGCACAAGTTGGTTTGCTGACCTCTTAGAATAAGTGTGGTGGTGTTCTTTTTAATATGGGAGAGAAGTATATTGTCATTGATTCCAAGACAGTAGTATCTACCTAATTTTTCCTTCTACCTCCATAGTTTTGTTATAAAAAGAAAACAAAAAAACCCGAAATACAGTGAATGCACACTTGAAAAATAGGCTCAACTTTACTGATAATTGAAGTTGTGTAAATCTTGCTGTTGGCTTTGTTATATTAGTGTGTGTATATATATATATATATGGAATTCAGGAAGGAGAAATTCCATACTGTACACTCATTACCTCGAGGGAATGGAGAATTCACTGTGCTCCTCAACTGCTTAATGAGTCCATGATTGTTAGCAGAAGTCAGATCACATGTTCTGTGTTTCCCTTTCTGCAGTCAGCATGTGCTGAGCTCTTGCGTGTATCTGAGTTCCAAATTGTCTTATAAGCTCATAGCCCACGAGGAATGTATCTTTTCTTTCCTGGATCTTTAAAAGAGTAAGCTGTTTTCTTTAGAAAAGTTGGTTTGGTCGTAAATGCGTGTGGTTAAGATAAACGATGTTCTTTGGGCTTTGCACTGTGTGAATATCTACATGAACCTTTGAAGCATTTGTGCAAATACCCTTAAAAAATTTTTTTTTATATATAGAATAATGAGCGGTGCTAAGACTGTTTTTTTTGTACCTTTTAAAAATATATTTTTTTTTGTTGTTTTTTAATCAAAGGTTTGAGGTACCTTCAGAGTCTAAATTTTGAACGGATAGTGATGAGTCAGCTGAATCCTCTGAAGATTTGCCTGCCCTCGGTCGTTAACTTTTTTGCTGCAATCACAAAGTAAGTTCTTTCTGCTTTATTTCTGGAAGTTACTTAAATAAAAGTAAACTTACGTTAGTATTGTAAAATTCCATTAAATTCTGTAATATTACTTAACAAAATTCATAACGAAAAGACATTTAAAAACCAGTAACCAGTGCCTACAGAAAACACTGCATCGAAGGCGTTGTTTTTGTACTTTTGGTGGCATTGCAAATTGCTACTGCTTTTTAGTCTAAAGAGGATCATTCAGCAGAAGCTCAGGCACTTTGAAGTAAGTTTGTAAGCCAAGAGGTACAAACCACAGATGTTTATTAGAATGACTCCTATAATAGTCATAAAGATAGACTGGACATGAGATAAACATCCAACAAATAGGGAGATGGTTCAGTGGAGGCCTTGTGGCCGCAGCTGATGCATGGTGTTTGTTGTGTGCCCAGCACCGTTCCGATAAGCACTCTACACAGAACTCACCTGTTCCTCACACCGTCCTATGACTGTGTTACTAACCGCTGTTTATAAATGACAAGGTGGGGTCACAGAGAGATTGAATGACTTGGGAAAAGTCATGGGTAGACTGTGGCAGAGCTAAGGTTTGAACGCTGACAGGCTGGCTCCTTTGAAAGCATTCACTGAACTATCCTGCTTTGTGTAGAAAGTGAATTGGAGACCTTGGGCCTCTAATTAGGATATTGAGGACAGAAAGAAGTGTTAGTCGCTCAGTTGTGTCCAACATCTCTCGACCCCATGGACTGTAGCCCTCCAGGCTCCTCTGTCCATGGGGTCAGATCGTAGCTTAACGTGCTCAACAGATGGTACTATTAGAAGACAAGGATAATTTCTGCTCCCCTAGACATCAGCAGCCTCATTTTTCCTTCAGTGGATATCTAGTCTAAGGACTTCTCTTTCTCCTGAGATCTCAAAAATGATAGTAAAAAAATAAGAGACCAACCAGCAAGAGTGCTTAGCGGGTGTACATTTCTAGCATGTTGCAAGAAGATAGCCTCTGGAAGAATAAGGATGGATGGAGCAAGGCAGAAGCTGCTGCCTGTAGAGTATGTGTGGGTAGGGAGTAGGGGCTGCAGCTGAGGGGCAGGCTGGTCATAGAGGCTCGAGATTTGGGGCTGGGATTAGTGGCAGAGGTGAGGAGTAAGATGGGAGTCTGTAAGCAAAAATAAAGGTTTGTGTCAAGGATCTTAAGTATTATTCTGTAGCTGCTGCTTCTGCATACTTAATTGATTTAACCATGTGGACCGCATATGGCTGTCTTTGGATATTGACTGCTGTGTAATGTTCTCGTAATTAAAAAAAATTGATTCTTTGTTGGGATTTAAGGAGGAGGCAATGGCAACCCACTCCAGTACTCTTGCCTGGAAAATCCCATGGGTGGAGGAGCCTGGTAGGCTGCAGTCCAGGGGTCACAAAGAGTAGGACACGACTGAGCGACTTCACTTTGACTTCTCACTTTCACGCATTGGAGAAGGAAATGGCAGCCCACTCCAGTGTTCTTGCCTGGAGAATCCCAAGGACGGGGGAGCTTGGTGGGCTGCCATCTATGGGGTTGCACAGAGTCGCACACGACTGAAGCGATTTAGCAGCAGCAGCAGCAAGCTGCCTTAGTTTTCCAATGTTGGGACCATGGTTGTATGTGTCCTGGCGCACAGGCATAGACTCCTATCACCCAGAAGTGCAGTTGCTGGGTGATAGAAGTACACACCTTCAGTTTTACCAGATACTGGAAAGTGCAGTTTTGCCATACTACCTTCCCACCAAGAGTCAAATGTGATCCTTGGCTAATGGAACTGAAACAGCCATATGGTACTTAAGATTGCAGTAATGAGCTGAGAGCCTGAAAACAGATGCCTGAACAAGTACTGTGGGAGGGAAGCGGGGAGCCGGGGGAGTTAGCAGAAGTGAGCTAAGTCCTCATCGCAAAGAAGTAGCCCAGTGAATGATCTTGAATTGTTAAGTCATAACCCACAGAGAGACCGTGTCTTGGTCCCGTGTCTTGGGTTTTTATTGCAAGGTCTTCTGTTCACTTAACTGTTTTCACTCTCTATTCCTTTCTTTACCATTTTCTGAGGTCGTGATTCACTAAACCCCATGTCTCTCCCTTAGGACCCATCTTAATTTCTTCAGTAGCCAAGTCTCTCCAACAATGCGTATTTTCCTCTCAGTGGAATCCAAAGCCCTTTTTCCCACCAACCCACTAATTCTCTTACAAACAGTAAAAATAAGTAGACAGCTACATAATTTTGTAAATTATAACAATTACCGTGAACCCATTCGTTTTCAGTGAATGATGCCTATTAATAATCTAAGCCCACGCTCATATTCTTAAAGTGATAGCGCATTTTCTTCCTCCTTCGCCAGTTGTAAATAGTAGGCCCAGAGGACTGTCCCCAAAAAGGATTACTTTCTACTTTATGCTGCTTTTTTTTGTAGTTGTTATGTTCAGTAAGGTCTGTGTGTTGGGGTGGCTGTCACACAGAAATGGGCATGTCCATAGAGTGACTGGCACGTTAATGCTTCTGTCGCTGTTGGTTTTGTTCCACAGCAAATACCAGCTTGTCTTCTGCTACACTCTCATTGAGAGGAACAACCGCCAGATGCTGCCCGTTATCAGAAACACAGCTGGGGGGGACTCGGTGCAGACCTGCACGAACCCACTGGACACCTTCTTCCCCTTTGACCCTTGTGTGCTGAAGAGGTGGGTGTTGCACAGCTGACCTTTCGGTGGTGAATTTAAATGTGGTGTGTATATGCCTTTCCCACGGTCAGCAGTTAGGATTTCTTTGTCATGTGTGGCTCTTCTCGCCTTTGATAGGGTCTCGTGGTCTCCTTGTGTGTATTCCAGGCCCAGTGTGGAAAAGCCAGTTTGAGGCTGCTGAGGGTCTACCTCAGTAGGAGCCCAGATTGATACCAAGGGGTTTTTTGTCGTCCTTGAAACTTGTTGGTTTGAACAAAGAAGAGGCTGGAGAAGGAGGATGCTGCCTTTTCTTTGCTCATAAATTTTTCCCAAATGACTCGTTCCTTCCTCTAGAGACCACATCCCATAGTCTTGCACGATATAAGCAAATGCCAAGTGATTTACTGGGATGGGTAATTATAGAAAACCTCAGGCCAGTCTTAACTTCGCGTGTATATAAGGAAGCAGAATTTCTGTTATGAAAATCTGTAACAGCAAAGGAAGTTCTGGAATAATAGTTTCACCTTCAGTTTGAACATACTATAACTCACTGTCAATCTTTGCACAGTCGAAGTAGTTTCCACTTGAAAAGATGAGAAATAGTAGGTGTAACACTCCATCTGCGTGAGTGGATGTGCTCTTACAAAGGAGCCACGTCAACAGATCCTGCATAGGGTATTTTTGGACACTGTTATTTGAGTTATAGTTTTTACTTTTTCATTTTGGATCTTGTGAGAAAAGAGCTAATAAATATATGACTTTCGCTGTTAGTGTTTATTTAATTTGATTTTGAAATGTGATCTTTTTGACAGGTCAAAGAAATTCATTGATCCTCTTTATCAGATATGGGAAGACATGAGTGCGGAAGAGCTTCAGGAGTTTAAGAAACCCATTAAAAAGGTAAATAAAGTTGTGATTTCAATACATTTTCTGGGAATCTCATATGTGGCTACAGATCACAGTAAAAGAGTTAAAGGCAGTGTTACATTTGAATATTACATTTGTTCATTCAGCCATTGCAGAACACCAGACTGAGGTTATGTTCTTATGAGAAGAGTGTTTACCTTTTGTTTGTTTGTTTGTTAAAGGTTTATATGTTTGTTTTGGCGGTGCTGGCTCTTTGTTGCTATGTGGGTTTTCTGCAGTTGGGATGTGCAGGGGCTACTCTGTTGTGGTGTATGGGTTTCTCACTGTAGTGGCTTCTCTTGCTGCGAAGCATGGGCTCAGGTGTGCAGGCCTCTGTGGGTGTGGCGCGAGAGCTTAGTTGCTCCGCAGCAGTGGGATCTTCCCAGACCAGAGGTTGAACCTGTGTCTCCTGCACTGGCAGGTGGATTCCTAACCACTCGACCACAAGGGAAGTCCTGCTTGGTTTTTAATGAATTGTTCAAACCAGATATCTCACATGCTGACTCTGGGATGTGAAGGATAATTAAAAATCAGCTTAACAAATTTAGATCTTTACCTCTTGATAGTTACCACCAAGAAACAGTCTCAAATTTGCTTATTGCTGAAACATCCCCAGAAGTTCACACTAATTTTGTAGGTCTTCAGGAATAGGTGGTGAGGATAGGAATGTCACCATCTGTTTCTTTGTGGCACATTCATTTCTTCATTAAAAATCAGATTTAATATGCCTTTCTTTTTCATAAGTTATCACTGGAATGCTTTTTATTTTTTCTTTAAATTTTGCATTTGAGGAAGGTGGTTATTTATTCCATGTTATGTTAGATTGAGCAAGAATGATATATGATGTTACCTGTCCTCCTTGAACTTAAAATCTGTTTAAAAACAAATCAGATTTTAAAGAGATGTTCACCATGTGTCATGAACAATTGTGTGAGTAGTTTGTAATAAAGAAGTATGCATCAGAGGAAGCCTTCAAAATGAAGGGTTTTTTCCCTTCACTTTTTTTTTTTCCAGAAGTAGCACATTCCCGAGAAAAGAAATTCTTGAAAGCATTTCAAACCGCTGCTTGCAATCTTGTTTGTAATCTCTGTTTTTGTGCAGGAGGTGGTAGAAGATGAGGAAGATGATTTTTTGAAAGGTGAAGTTGGAATTACACCGAGCTCCTTTGACGCACATTTCCGCAGCCCTTCAAGTAGTGTGGGCTCCCCACCTGTCTTATACCTGCCGGACCAGTCCCCCCTGGTCACAAGGATTTGTGACTGAGGCTGACACTCCTCCCGTAGTGCCCTTCAGTACTGGGTTTCATCCTGTTTGAGTGTTTCTTTGAACTTGAGCGAGTACATGCTTCAGGCATCTTACTTTCAAGTTAGACTTACTCTGGTGTCTGAACAGATGATGTGGTTGGGTTTTTTGTTTTCTTCTTTTTTTTTTTTCTGTTTTGTTCCTGTAGAGACTAAAGGAAAAGACAGAGTATCATGTGCAATATTTTACAGTAGGGTTGGTGATAAATGTTGAAAGCTTGGCTCATACTTACAAGAGTTTGTTGACATGATATCTTTTCACTGAAAAGTCCTCTAGGACACTCTTTAAAGTCTTCAGAATGAGTTTAACTATTTTGGATACACTGTGTACCCTCTGCCTAATTGCATTTGTGTTCTGGAGTTTCAGTGGGGTGCAGGGAACATAGGAGGACAGATGGGGGAGGCGGCCAGGGCTGGTCCTGGTTGCTGCAGGTTGGAGCTGGCACTGAAGGAGATCTCCAGGGACTTCAGAAACCAACAGACGGCTGGAAGGAAGAGAGAGAGGATTTAGAGAAGCAGAAGCAGACAGATCATACATTTGTGAGTGTAAAAATGGATTTAAGAGGAAAAAAGGAGTTCTGGGTTAATGTAATTCACATTGACTAAAAGAGGGGTTAAACTTTTATAAAACACAGTATTTTATCTTGAGACTCCCAAGAGTGCTGTTAGAACTGGAACTACTTGTTTGTAGTGGAATGTTATGTTGGTAACTGAGAATTCCTTTGTCCAAAAGTGGGGGAAGAGAGGGGATTTTAGGTTATTTGGTGGAATGGTTCTGCTAGCAACAAGAGGCCAGGGTTACAACGCAGTCCCTGTCTGCTGGCTATTCATTGTATCATGAATTCCAGCTCACTGAAATCCTCCTCTCTTGAGTCTCTTTTTGTATTTTTATAACCAAACACTGAGAGAGAGGAGTCTAAACAACATTGCTGTATAACAGACTTATGCAAGCGCTGCTAGAGTCATTTTGAAGCTCCTGCATATTTTAGCTTCATTTGTTATCTGTGTACTTTTTTGTTATTTGTGATAATGGGCATCTTTAAATATATTTATTTTTCTGTCACTTTTCCTATTCTTTATTTAAAGTTAAGTGATATTTTCTTGATCACAAATATTTTGTAATGAAATACTTTTCTCTTTCCTAGGGCTTTGTATGCTCTTGTATATTACATTGATGGCAGTGTAGAATTTGGAGTTTCAGTCTGTAAATACGTTTTTGAAAAACAAATTTTTAAAGTTTTGGATATTGGTGATTTTCTTTTGGTGACTTGGTGGAGGGTCCTTTGAGAGCCTTTAGGTTCTCTTTTTAACTGCGGACAAAAAGATGGGATTTTTGTATAGTGCATAAAATGAGTGATTAAAAATGTGTCCATAGAAATTAACGGTGAGTGGAGTCTTTGTGAGTTGGGGAATAGCTTTAATGTAGAAGGATATATTTACATAGAAGTCTAAAATTTCAAAAGAGTTGGAAAAAAATTCATCTATTGTGAGGATAAAACAGTGACGTGGTTAACTTGGAACTTTTGTTCTTACACTCTCTGAGCTCCACTTTGAAAATAAAAGTGGAAATTAATAACTACTTGTGAGGATTTGATGAACATTCATGTAAAGTTGGTTGTTTCACCACCTTGGGTAAAGGGAGATACTCCGATAAAGAGGCTTGTCACACCAACGTTCTTCTGATTTCTGTGTTTTTTTCCTCCTTTATTGATCTACTGTATTAAGGCACCATTTTGCAATAGAAAACTGAAATTGAGGCTTTACTAAACTGAGACTTTATTAAAGAGGCAAAAATAATTGTCAGTGTATTTGCAAGTTGTTTAGTCACTAAGTTGTATCTGACTCTTTTGCAACCCCATGGACTATAGCCCACCAGGCTTCTCTGTCCATGAGGTTTCCCAGGCAAGGATACTGGAGTGGATTGCCGTTTCCTTCTCGAGGGGATCTTCCCAACCCAGGGATCAAACCCACGTTTTTTGCACTGGCAGGCGGATTCTTTACCACTGGGGCACCAGGGAAGGCCAGGTTGCAAGTACTCAGAAATAGTTGCATATTGGTGATGAGGATCACTTCCAGGTGCGTCTAGAGGGCATCCCACCCAACTGGTTCAAGGAGAACAAACACTCCCAGAAAGTTACAGGTTTTTAAGGAACATCTGTGAAAAAAAAGTTGTTTAATCTTTGGAATTATGTGAAAACAGGATTTTTCTATCCCTTGTACTCAAAAGCAGGCTTTCAATGGAGTAGGAGTCCCAGGGTTCATCATTTTGTGTGCCAGCTATGGGTGGGCCTTCTTTAATGACAAGTGGCTAATTCTTACAGATGTGAAAGGACTTATAAAGTGTCAAGGGTGTCAGACCTGTCTTCTTTCTGAGGAACTGTGTGACCCTGAGCAAGTGACCTAGACTCTCTGAACTCCACTTTGCAAATAAAATTGGAAGTTACTAATAAATACTTCATGGTGAGGATTTGATGAATGTTCATGTAAAGTCAGTTGTTTCACCACCTTGGGAGAAGGTTATGCAGGAAGCATGGAAAAGTCTTTTCTTTTTTTCTTTCTTTATTTTATTTTTTAAATTTTATTAAAATTTTCTGTCTCAAGTGGAAAAGTCTTTTCAAGGCGAAGATAACTTCCATTTCTCCCATGTTTACCTATTTGGTACCAACTTAACCTTAACTGGAGGAGAAGGGTCTGAAGGCTCTGCCTGCCAGGCAGTGTTTACTGCAGCATCCTAGAGACAGTCTAATAATTTTTGCTCTGTGTGAAGTGCATCCCCCTTGATCATCTCACCATTATGACTTTTCTAAAATTGTTTTGTTCATTGTGGAGTCGGATCTGTTTGAATAGTATTGGTTCCAAGGTGAGAAGCCTCACACCAGTGTACCTGTCCTCAGTAGGGTCTGAAGGGCATTTTGCTGATCTTTGCCTATTAAATGTCAAGCATCAAGCATTATTGTGCCTACTTGGGTCCTAAGTCGCTTCAGTCACGTCTGACTCTACAGACCCTGTGGACTGTAGCCCACCAGGCTCTCTGTCCATTGAATTCTCCAGGCAGGAGTCATGGAGTGAGTTGCTCTTCCCTCCTCCAGGACATCTTCCCAACCCAGGGATCAAACTCGCAGCTTTTTAGNAAAAAAAAAAAAGGAAACTGCGTTCTCCTTTATCTTACCTTGAATTGAGGTGAGAAATGGTATGAAAAGGAGGAGCGCGCACTTGAGGTGTGAGCTTTTGCACAGTCGGCTGCATTTCTTTCTCCCTGACTCCAGGCCATCGGATCGCACACTGTGCTTCATTCAGCCCTTCGTTCCTTTCTTTTTAGAAAAATATTTTAAATTGAAGCATAGTTAATTTACGGTGTGTTGATTTCTGCTGTATAGTAGTGATTCAGTTTTATGTACCTATATTCTTTCTCATATTCTTTTCCATTATTAATTACAGGAGACTGACTGGTTCCCTGTGCCACATGCAATTAGGACCTTATTGTTTATCCATTCTGTATGTAGCAGTTTGCATCTGCTAATCCCCAGTTTAATTCCTTTCTGAAGTGGTTCCTCACTATTTCTCACTGTAGTTCCTCACTGTAACTGCTGCCTTGCTTCTAATTAGTGGAAGTTTATTAGAAGAGAACTCTCTATAAGTCATCGGATGGATTGTCGTGTTCTCTTCTATCTTGTATTTCGTCCGGTAAGCCAGCACTAACCGAAATTAGCCTCAGCTGTGAGGAATGGCCAGCAGCCAGTGTGAGTCTATAAAAATGTTCCCTGGTCTAGACAAGTACCTACACGCTCTGTATTTGCACACGTGGTTACAAAATTGTTTACTGAGTTTATTTGTTGTAAGTAAGAAGGAAATTAGGATATGTTTTAGTGATGCATCAATTTGACATTTTTGAAAAAAAAAAAAAGTTTAATTCTTATTAAAGAATTAATTGGGCTTCCCTGGTGGCTCAGACAGTAAAGAATCTGCCTGCAATGCAGGCGATCCAGGTTTGATCTCTGGGTCAGAAAGATCCCCTGGAGAAGGGAATGGCAACCCACTCCAGTATTTTTGCCTGGGAAATCCCATGGACAGAGGAGCCTGGTGGGCTACAGTTCCATGATTGCGAAGTCGGACACAACTGAGCGCCTGAGCGAAGAATTACTGGCCACCTGAGTTTTCCCCACTCCAAATTGACTACATAAGAATTTATACAGATACTCAGTGGACACCTAACGTCACTCTCCCTTTTCGTTACTTCGCTTATTTATGAGTTTTCCTGTTTGGTTCTCCACTGTAGCCTTTTTTTTTTCTTTCGGGCCACACCATGTGGCATGTGGAATCTTAGTCCTCTAACCAGGGATTCTACCCGTGCCCCCAGCATGGGATGCTCAGCGTCTTAACACTGGACCACCAGGGAGATCCACTGGTTTTCTACTTTAATAACATAATTACCTCATAGGGCCTTTGGAGAATAGAGGAACGACAGCTGGGACAGTTAAGTGACGTGCGTTGGCCTTGTTCCAACACCATCATGGTTATATTGGTGGCTTTCCTTCCAGTATTTTCCCTTATATGTAGTAACATTTTCAGCATTGTCACACTAATAGCATATTTACAGCTTAAATTTTTTTCCTACTCTTGTGTATCGCTCTTCAGTTTTACATTTCTCAAAGCTCCTTTCCCGTGGTCTTCATTGTTCGTGACTGTGCGGTTAACAGCTGTGAGCCGGTTCTGCATAATTTGCTTACCTTTTCTGTTGTCGTCCCCAGCTTTGTGCCATTCCCAGTAACACAGGGATAAGCGCATTGGCATTGGGGGTTATTTCTACAGTACAGGTTTCCGGGGGGGATTACTAGGTTGGGGCATAGGGAAGGCTTGGACCCATCCTCATTTTTAAAGAAAGTGGAGAAGGGCTGTAATTTCTGAACCACTCACTCCACTAGTCCATCTGGTCCGATTCTCTTTATAGTTGCAAAGAATTGTAGAAAAGGATCTTTGCATCTTCTTTCATAGGTTTTAGAATGTTGTTCTCTAGGGTGAAAAACCCAGAACTTCTTTCTTTCTTCATTGTTCCACATGGTAGTGTTTTTATTTATCCCACTGCGTTTTTATTTTAGCCTTTCTGTCAGATAATACACACACCTCAGGCCTCACGAGGGTCTGTTTCCACCTAGGGCACACTTTGGCTCTCTCCCTCTATCTAGTTACTCAATCCTCACTAATTTCCATCACTATTTTATTTTTTTTTTAATTAAACAGGAAAGAGCCAGACTTCTCAGAGGTCAGTCTGTTCAACAAGTGGGACCCCAGGGCCTTCTGTATGTTCAGCAAAGAGAGCTTGCAGTGACCTCCCCAAAGGATGGTAGGTTAGGAACCAGTGAATTGGGCCTTCTCCCCAAAGGCTAGTGGATATTTTATTTTATTTCTTTTTTAAACAGGCTCCATCTCCATTCTGGGTTCTGATGATGCCACCACTTGTCACATTGTGGTCCTGAGGCACACAGGTATGACGAGAGACATGCAGGAAACTGTTCCTCACCTGGACCCACCACGTGGGACCATGAGCGTCTCGATTTGCGTCTCCTGGCTCCACTCACCTCTCCTCCGTCTGCATGGCCCCTCCCTGTGGCCCTGGTCAGATGGGTTGGCTGGGCAGCCCAGACGTCTCTATTCTTCCTTCTTGCAGGCCGTTCAAAGATGAGGTGGTCCGGATGGACAGGCGTAGACCTGGGCTGCACCCCGAGTTCTCATCGGGAATAACATGAGTCGTTTCACCCTTGTTCTTCAGGTAATGGGGCTACCTGCTTGACACACTGTGACGGAAGTGACACCAAAGCTGAGGTCCCCTTGATCATGAACGCCATAAAATCCTTTTCCGACCACACTCAATGTGGAAGGTGAGCGCCCCGCTCCTGCGTTGCGTCATGTGGGGAACTTGGCCCCCTCGTGTAGAGGAAGCTGCTGTGGTGCCCGCCCTTGCCTCAGCGGCTGCTCAGGGAAGAGTGGGCGACAGGACTCGGGGCCGGTCCTGGAAGGAGGGTCTGACTTTGAACCTGCAGTTGTATTCTCAGTGGCGCTCCCTTGGCCTCTGAGTGTCCGCTGATGGCTTGTGGCACCCCAGCAGTGGACTCTCTCCCTTTCTTCAGGAGGTGTTTGTTGAGCGTTTCCTGTGAACTGGAACTGCTCATAGGTGCCAGGGGCCTCGCAGTGAATGGAGGAGACAAAACCCTGCCCCCGGGGCTCACAGTCCACGGGGAAGAGACGCCAGCAAAGCAGGATGTTAAGTAGCAGACAGGGGCACCTAGCACAGTGCCCGCCTGCTCACCAGTGACAGACCGCGTGGTCACCTCTGCTTCCCATGTGCGGCCCCCGGGGTGGGCCCTCAGGAGCCACGTGGTTACTTAAGGGAGCCGAAACCCCAGCCCGTCTGTCTGGCTGGTGCTCACTGTCGCCTCCCCTTTCTCTCTCATCGCCGGGCCTGGCAGCCATGGCTTTCATCTTATTTGAACTCTGGGGCAGCAGTTCGTTGGAATGAACTAGTCTAGTCATACACATGTTCTTCAAATCCCAGGGATTTAAGGAAGGCCTCGTTGTTGCAGTTTCCCTAGTGGAACACAGATCCCTTTTTAACTCTCTCCTTGCTGGGTCTGTGACAGGCTGGGCTAGCCTCAACCTTGTGTCCTGTCAGACGCTGAGCCCGGCAGGTTATATAGCTGGACTGGGCTCTAGGCCCAGGACCGTGGTTCTCAGCACATGGTTGTGAGAGAGAGGATTCGAGGCCACCAGATGCTTCGCGCTGAGCTACTGATGTGGAAGATGCTGGGGCCTTCCTTGGGAGGGTTCTGACAGTTGAAGAGAGTGTGAAAGGTGCCTGCACTCTCTTGAGCTCGGGTCCCCAGGTTGTCACAGGCCCAGGACGGGGGTTAGCAGAGAAGTGAGCTTGGAACTGCAGGGTTAACAGAGTTGATGCGGTTTTTCCAGCTCTAGGGTTTCCCGGAGCTGTGCTCTGCTGCTGTGCGTGGTGGCGCCCCTGGGAGCGGGCGAGGCCTCCCAAGTTTATTCAACCCCGAGAACACTTTTCTGTCTCATGTGGCCAGTACTCAGGGGGACGCACTGAGGAAAAAGCTGGTGTCACAGATAAGCATGTGCTTCAAACGCCGAACCAGTTTCCTTCTCTGTAAAATGGAGATGAGACCCCTGTCTCTCCAAGATGCTGGCCTCCTGGTGGTGGGGATGCGCAGGGCCGGGTCAGTCTCATCCCTCCCGGACCCTGCACCAGGCTGAGACTTTCAAGAGGTTTCTGAAGTGTCCCGCTCAGGGTGGGTGAGTAGTGTGATGAAAGCGTCATCTTCCAGACCAGCCTTTCTTACTCTTGCCTCCCGGGGGCATCATGTTTGAGACACAGCACCCCTGGGCCCCCGGGCAGAGCCCCACTGTGTGCACCATGGCGTGAACAGGGAACCAGGAGCTGAGGCTCAGGGCAGAACCAGGCCTGCCAGGCTGAGCCGTCGCGCCTCTGAGTACCCACTCCCATCTCTTTGCCAGGCTGGAAGTGCACCTCGTGGGAGGCTTCAATGACGACAGGCAGTTGTCACAGAAACTGACTCATCAGCTCCTTAGTAAGTTCACTTTTCCCCTCAAATCTGATAAAAATGTGTACCTATTTTTGCTTAGATGAAAATCTCAGTACAGAACCTATGAGGGGCGCACCTGCTGGGAGCCACCCAAACTGCTCAGCTTGGAATCTTCCATAAACACTGGAGAGCAAAGAGCTAAACGTTTAGAGCTCACGGATGGGGACATAGTTTGCCTTCAAAACAGCAGGTGATGCCTCACAGTAAGCCTGTGAATTGTGTGGGGAAAAAAAACCAGCCTCCTGCAGAAATGTTCTTGTTAATCTGCAGAAAGTTAAAATAACCCTGATAATACTATTTTTTCTTGGTTAAATTAGCAAATACTACTATGCGAAAAAACAACATTCAATGATTAACCATGAAGCAGCGAGGTGCATACTTCCGCCTTGCAGTACTTTGGTGGAACCTGAACCTGGAAAGCCTTTTGGCATCATGGTCCATCACAGACCCAGTAATTTCTCTTTTGAGAATTTTTTCTAAGAAAATTAATCTGAAATGTGCATAGAGATTTACACCTGAAGGTGGGCAGTAGATTATTTACAATAGGAAATCTAATGTCCACTAGTAGAGGCATAGTTATACATACCATTAAAAAATATTTAACGAAGAGGTTTGAATTGCATGGGAAAATAACATGTACAAACAATCAGGATGTGAAATTGTCTGCATGATGTCTGAGCTCAGCTGTGCACGGACAAACACGGCAGGAAGTACACTGTTAAGTGCTAGGATTATCGGCAGGAAAAGCCCATTCACTTACACCTTCAAAAGCCACATACTCCTTATACTCTTCTATATTTTCCAAATGCTTCATAATGGTCAAATTTTTTCTATGACCCATCATCAGGAAAAAACGTTCTTTAGGAAAAGATTAAAATCTTATAACTCAGTTTGTCCCGCCAGCCTCTCAGAATAGGGAAAAGAAAGGAAAGTCTTGCTGGAAGTTTTCTGGGCCCAGTGCTGGGAACGCGTCTGACCCTTGGCAGGCAGGGTGCTGGGCATCTGCTCATGGGTATCCACCTTTGATGGACAGGCCGGGCTGTGGTCTAAGGGTGGTGGATCCCCACCCTCCAACCTCCTCTTGACTTGTTCAGCATATGCTCTGCTACTTAAGGGAACTATTTTGACATCAGTTGTAACATTCTCATTGTAGGTGAATTTGACAGACAAGAAGATGACATTCATTTGGTGACATTGTGTGTGACAGGTGAGCTCCACCATTCCTCCCAGAGCAGAGCTGTAGCTTTGGGGGATGTTTTGCCCTCACCCTGAAGGCAGGACCCCGCGTCTGTGCCTCAGTCGCAGACGGCGCCACGTGTCGTTGGACTGCTGCCCTCTTCCAGCTTTCCCCATATCTGCTGGCATGGCCCTCCCTGTCCTCCCACATCCAGATCCCACGCAGCCTCCGCTGAGATCCTGACCCCCCACCCCCCGAGAGCGCTCCTCTGACCTCCTTCGGATTCTCAGCAGCCTCTTCCGTTTTCTAGGAAGGGGTGGGGCTGGTCCCGTGAGGAGCTGCCGCCATGCATGTGGGTGACCCAGAGACTCAGACTCTGGAGGGGCAGTTTGTTCCAATAACCTGACCGCCCCAGGCTCAGCTGGGAAACAAGACACAGGCCCCTTCATGTTCTAATCCCCCCCTTTGCAGGCGGGGGCCTCCTTCTTGGCCTCTGTTTATAGAAAATGAAAGCAATTATTTAGTATTTCTTTAAAATTAGATCTTAAAATTCCTTTTTTTTTTTTTAATGTGTTAGAATTAAATGACCGGGAAGAAAATGAAAGCCACTTTCCAATAATTTACGGCATTGGTAAGTAGTGTGTTGGGCGGAGGGTCTGTGATCTCACATTGGTTAAAGGCCGATTCTGCAGCTGGTGGGCCCGCGGCTGTCAGTGTGGCAGAGCCTTGGGCCCGGGTCCTGACTCCTCTGTGGATCTGCTGAGTGAGCCTGGACAAGGAGCTTACCTTCTCTGACCTTATATCTACGAGAGAAAAAATGTCCATGTGCTAGACTGTGAAGGGAAATAGGTAGTGAATAGAAAGCCCGGGCCTCACCTGGTTAGGGGACAACTCAATGTCAGTGGGCTCTGCTCCCCCAAGAGGCCCCTCTGCTTTTCTCTAGCCAGAACTCTGGGGGCTGGAATGGGGCAATTTGAATCTTCTTATACTCAGGGAAGTCATTAAGGTTCTGATGGAGAACAAAGAGCCTGCAAAGCAAAGTGAAAGCTTCAGGCTAAAGATGGTGAGCCTGAGAGAAAGCCATAGTGCCCCGTCCTCCTGTGACAGCCACTGGGACTCCTGAGGCTTTAACAGGCTGGGACTGGCTGTCTTTATTTACTGTAAGCATTTATTTGGCTGCCTTGGGTCTTAGTTGTGGCACGTAGGACTTTTTCTTGTGGTGCCTGGGCTTCTCTCTAGTTGGCACCTGAGCTCAGTAGTTCAAGTGAGGGCCTAACTGCCCTGCTGCACGTGGGATCTTGGTTCCCTGACCAAGGATTAAACCCGAGTCCCTGCATTGGAAGGCAAATTTTGAACCACTGTACCACCAGGGAAGCCCTGAGACTGGCTGTCTCTACAGAGGGCTTCTGCCATATCCCCGACATTTGGTTTATTTGGCAGGGTGTTCATTGCTTTATTCTCTATCCTTTGTATGTCAGAAAGTCATAACCAGCACACACCACCAGCCCTGGCACCGATCCCAGGCCACGTCTGCAGCCGTATCTTGTCAAGGCTTGTCTTCCTTGTCACAGGGCTGAGCAGGGAGACGTTGCCACTGGCTGCCTGAAGAGACGGCGCGTCTCCCAGGTGGGGGCGGCCCTTGGTCTGGAACCAGGTCTTACTGGGTCCAGCTCGCGCCTCAGCACTTCTCAGTGAGATGCCTGGCCAAAGCATTGCATTCTCCCTTCCCAGCAAGGGAGAGACTACCAACACGTAACTTTCTCAGTCCTGTCACGGGCAATGGTATGAGTGTGAGACTTACCAGCTCCTTTTGCCAATTGGAGTCGTCCTGTCGTCCTCACAGCTGTCAATATCAAAACTGCGGAAATCTACAGAGCCTCCTTCCAAGACCGAGGTCCAGAGGAGGAGCTGCGGGCCGCCCGAGCTTTAACAGGAGGACCAGTGAGTCCGACAGCATCTTGTCTTAACGGGGTGAAGGGAAAAGGAGGGGAATCAAACTCCAAAGCCTTGAGCTTTATCCACCTTGGAAATGAAAAGTTTCTGACAGCTCCTGGAAAGCTGCGCATGATCAGGAACCACCACACACTCACAGCACATAGAGAAGAAAGAATGTTTTAGGTTAGAAGTGCAAGACCCCAGTTCTCCGCCTTGAAGATGTTGGGGATATATGTGAATCTCCCTGCATCCAGATCCAAACCAAATGAACCCCTTGTACTTTGTAAGAACTTTACCAGTGAAGTTACTGCAAAGAAAGGAGAGCTAAGTGGGGAGAAGAGGCTTTTCTCTTCTCTACTGCAGGTCATGCTGTCCCCAGACAAGGTCACTGGAAAGCAGTTTGCTGGGAAGAATTTATGACCCCAAAGAATAATCAGATCAGTTTAAAAGTCTGATTGCCTTTGGGTCTTTTTAGTTAACTAACACCTTCATTTTAAAAGTTAGGAAAAAAAATAAGACTGACATGCTGTTGGGGGAACGAGTGAAAAAATCCTTTAAAAACGCGTAACGTGAAAAAAACAGAAATCGCTTCAGAGCACCCAGAAGAAGTCTGTTTGCTTAGGAAAAGCTGCCATTTTCACTGGAAATGTCTGGACCCAGTGATCTGTTTTGCTAACCCTTTGACATTGTTAGGTTTCTTTTCTCAGTCTCTCAGGGAGCAGGACAGTCTTGATTTAGCTAAGATTCAGGACATATTTGGAGAAGGCAATGGCACCCCACTACAGTACTCTTGCCTGGAAAATCCCATGGACGGAGGAGTCTGGTGGGTCCATGGGAGTCCATGGGGTCGCTAATAGTCGGAGACGACTGAGTGACTTCACTTTGACTTTTCACTTTCATGCGTTGGAGAAGGAAATGGCAACCTATTCCAGTATTCTTGCCTGGAGAATCCCAGGGACAGCGGAGCCTGGGGGGCTGCCATCTGTGGGGTCGCACAGAGTCGGACACGACTGAAGAGACTTAGTAGTAGCAGCAGGACATAGTCTCAGTAACCAAAATTGAACATTGCTGGTTAAGCTGGAAACTACCATTGGCAACATTTGAGAATTCAGGGGATGGATCATTTGGCAAATTTTTGAGTTGGCTTTTCCCTTCTCTTGAGGGGGCAACAGGCATGTGTGGTTTTAAGCTCCAAGATGACTAAGGGTGTGAACAAGGAGGCAGCAAGGAGCATGGCCTTGGGTCAGAAACACGGGGTCTGCAGTCCAGCCCTGACACTTACAGACACATGACTTTGGGTAGCAGGCCCATCTCTCTGAGCCTCAGGTCTCCGAAAAAACACCACCTTCCTTCAGAACTAAACAAAATGATGTCTGTTGCCCACCAAGTGCAGTCCCAGACTGGTGGGAAGTAGTTAAGCGGCAGCTTGTTGCAGTGAGACAAAACTTGAAAGAAGCTTCTCTACCAGATAAATGCCTTAAATTCAAGACGACACGGGAGCTTGCATTAAAGGCAGCATTTCTGCTGATAACACTCCTTAAATTCTGCCCTTGAAATGTTCTTTTTTTAGATGATTAGCATTTACGATGCAAAGACAGAGCAACTGTGTATAGGACCGTATTCCTGGACGCCATTTCCCCATGTGGATTTCTGGTTGCAGCAAGATGATAAGCAGATACTAGAGGTGAGCATCTACAGGCTGGGTACCTCTCTGGCCCCTGGTTTCCTCATCTGTCGAAGAAGAGAGTGTAGACGAGACAACAGCAGCTTTCCCTTCGGTGTCTGTGGAGGGCATCATTCGCAGACCCTGCTGAGCTGCTCCTAATGTTAGCCGGGGGTGAGTGGATCCTGGGTAGACGTCTGCGCAGCAGAGCAACAGGCAGCCATCTGCTTTGTTCTTGTTAACCCAGCACACCTGTTTCTTATGTAACTTTACAAATTATATATATTTATACAGTGATCCGAGAACAGCCTGATGAATGTGTAAGGAGCCCAGAGACACTCTTGACAGCTTTATCAAAGCAGGGAACAGAGCAGGTTCTCCTCTCACACCCCAAATCTTGTTTTTCCAGAACCTTTCCACGTCACCCCTGGCTGAGCCCCCCCACTTTGTTGAACATATTAGATCTACCTTGATGTTTTTAAAGAAATACCCTTCTCCAGCTAACACACTGTTTCCTGGGAACAAGGCTCTACTCTACAAAAAAAATGAAGATGGCTTATGGGAAAAGATCTCTTCCCCAGGAAGCTAAAAATAGGAATTACCAAAGAAAGCACCTCTCTGACACAACAAAAGACCCCTGGCGGGGGCAGGGAACAGTGTGAACTTGGAATCTTCCTCCACTGAGTCTGAGGGCTCTCTCCTTACTCAGTGTTTTTCAGATGACTTTAAAATAAAATCTTATTTTGGCAAAGGCATTTGTTTAGGTTTTCTTCTTGGTTAGTATTAAGAGGCCAGAAGAGAAACTATTCTATATGCAGCTATTTCAGATACTTGGGTAAGTCTGGGTAAGTCTTCCTAATTCTGCTAAATTAGTGAATAAAGGAAAAATTGTCGTGTTGTTTGTTTAAAATGCAGCAGCGAGAATTGATACATCTCAGATTTTTTTCAACCTCAAAATACTTTAGAAGCATCAAATACAAACCTGATATTATGTATTTTTAGAAAGCTTTCTTCTTTTGAAGTTGCTATCCAAAAGGAAGTTACCGTGCCCAATTAATGCTAAGATTTATGAAGTGAACTGGGAACAATTTCAAGAACCTTTATTGAAACCAACATTGAAATAGTATCTCAAGGGTGAAATTCTGTTTCAGCAAAACCAATTTAACAATTTCAGATATATAAAAAACATTTAAAAATTAATCTTCTTAAAGGTGATAATCTCCCCTTCCCCCATGTTACCTGCTGTACTTCATTGCACCAAAGAAACAGGGAAGACTAGTTAATCATTTGCACCAGGAAGAAAAGAAAACTGCATTTTGACAAGTGCCAAATGTCAGAAATCACATCAAATCAGAGTGTAATTACAGGCTCAATATGGTATAACTAAGGCTTTCAATTCGACAGTCCCCAAACCCCATGTGAATTGCCACCATCTTAAGGTCTCCCTTAAGGTCCAGCTTGACTGCTGGACTAAAAGGCACAGGGGCCGCTGCCGATGGTAAGGGAAGTGATGCAGTACTTAGAAATGGGCTGTAGTTGAGGGTTTACTTCAGTTATTTCAGCAGTCATCTGGCTTGATCAGCCTGAGAAAGACTGCCCCTCTGGATCTTGTTTCTGAGTTGGGCCCAAAGGGCTGAGCTGCTATGAACAGACACTCCAGAAGTTCCCGTGAGAACAGGTCAGAGGTGGACTTAAATTTAGAATTTCAACATAACGAGGTGCTATGTAGCATATTTAATACGAGGCTCTTAAGAGTAGCATCTGTTGAGTTTTCAGATATTAAACATAGAAATAGAAATGAGTACAGTTTGTACTTCTGTGCCAATTTAAAAGCTTTACCAGTATTTAAAAATATACACACACACACACACATATATATAATATGGTTGAGAAGAGTCTGTACAGTTACTCTGAATAGAGGAGTTTTAATTTGTTTACAAATAGCATATAAAGGGAGACACGGGCTGGTGGCAGAGCGGAGCCAGAAGCAGTGCTGGGTCCGGCCTGACCTGCAGCCGCCCAGCAGACACGGCCCTGACCCACATCTCGGGGCAGCAGCAGGGGGGGAGCGGGAGAGGGCTTCTGATGCTCCTGTTACAACCCCATCGTGCCCACTCTCCTTCAAGCCAGACAGTCCAGCTGCATGTTGCGCCCTGATCCAACTGAACACCAAGTAAGACAGATGGCAGAGATCGCTGTCTGTCTGTGCAGCAGGGCCCCAGGGAACCTGGAGAGTTGTAGAAAGCTGTCTCACCAAGAATGTACTATGTGCAACCTAGTAACATCTTCCATGTGTGTGTTTAGAAAGAGAAGCGCAAGTATTTCAAGTGGCAGGCACTGGAAATTCTCATGTTTTTTGTGAATAAAAAGTGTTTATGGTAATAGGGTGGGGGGGTGGTATTACTACAGTTGGGTAGACAGAAACAGTAGTTGTCGGTTGTTCTACAACACCCACAAAATCAGACATGTCAACTGCCCTCCTGGGCCTGGCTCTCAGGCACATATTTGTGCAACCATCCCAGTTAAGCACAAATAACAGTAATTTCTCTCATATCAGCATGTGGCACAGTTCGCATTTTCAGAAAAACTTCATTTCCCTGAAACAATATTCAGTACAGTCTCCAAGCAAACACTGAGTTTTATCTTAAGCTCTCTGGCTCTTCTACCTGTGGGCGGTCATCTTGCAGGCCCTGGGCCCCGTCCTGGAGGGCTCCAGGCGGCTCGGCTTCCAGAGGGGCGGGCGCCCCTGGGTGCCGCTCAGGGCTGTTAGCTTCTGAGGTCTCTTGCCCACCTGACAGTTGCTCCATCTTCTCCAAGTCTTCGATGTGACTGACTGAGCTGGTCTCGCTGATGGCATCTGAACCACGCAGGGACCTTTTAAAAGGCTTCTGGCCTAGAGGAAGATCAATGAACAGCACTGACGTTCGGGAAAGGGCAGCCCTGCGGCAGAAGCCAGCTGTGCTCTAAGCGATCTGTATTTAATCACAGCAGAAATCCCAGGGATCCCTGGGTCTGAAGCATTAAGCGATGAGGCAAAAAATGAGAGCTGATGTGACACTAACATGCCCCCAGTGCCAGGGACCATGAGGGGACCCCCGCTGGGAGAAACTCAGAGGAGTGGACACGGGTTAAACGTGACACTCTGCAGGTGGCTCCCCAAGGCTCAGAGATGGCTGAAGGGGCAGAGATGTGTGCGTGCTCAGTCACTTCAGTCGTGTCTGACTGCGACCCCAAGCTCCTCTGTCCTTGGGATTTCCCAGGCAAGAATACTGGAGTGGGTTGCCATGCCCTCCTCCAGGGNAGAAGAGAGTGTAGACGAGACAACAGCAGCTTTCCCTTCGGTGTCTGTGGAGGGCATCATTCGCAGACCCTGCTGAGCTGCTCCTAATGTTAGCCGGGGGTGAGTGGATCCTGGGTAGACGTCTGCGCAGCAGAGCAACAGGCAGCCATCTGCTTTGTTCTTGTTAACCCAGCACACCTGTTTCTTATGTAACTTTACAAATTATATATATTTATACAGTGATCCGAGAACAGCCTGATGAATGTGTAAGGAGCCCAGAGACACTCTTGACAGCTTTATCAAAGCAGGGAACAGAGCAGGTTCTCCTCTCACACCCCAAATCTTGTTTTTCCAGAACCTTTCCACGTCACCCCTGGCTGAGCCCCCCCACTTTGTTGAACATATTAGATCTACCTTGATGTTTTTAAAGAAATACCCTTCTCCAGCTAACACACTGTTTCCTGGGAACAAGGCTCTACTCTACAAAAAAAATGAAGATGGCTTATGGGAAAAGATCTCTTCCCCAGGAAGCTAAAAATAGGAATTACCAAAGAAAGCACCTCTCTGACACAACAAAAGACCCCTGGCGGGGGCAGGGAACAGTGTGAACTTGGAATCTTCCTCCACTGAGTCTGAGGGCTCTCTCCTTACTCAGTGTTTTTCAGATGACTTTAAAATAAAATCTTATTTTGGCAAAGGCATTTGTTTAGGTTTTCTTCTTGGTTAGTATTAAGAGGCCAGAAGAGAAACTATTCTATATGCAGCTATTTCAGATACTTGGGTAAGTCTGGGTAAGTCTTCCTAATTCTGCTAAATTAGTGAATAAAGGAAAAATTGTCGTGTTGTTTGTTTAAAATGCAGCAGCGAGAATTGATACATCTCAGATTTTTTTCAACCTCAAAATACTTTAGAAGCATCAAATACAAACCTGATATTATGTATTTTTAGAAAGCTTTCTTCTTTTGAAGTTGCTATCCAAAAGGAAGTTACCGTGCCCAATTAATGCTAAGATTTATGAAGTGAACTGGGAACAATTTCAAGAACCTTTATTGAAACCAACATTGAAATAGTATCTCAAGGGTGAAATTCTGTTTCAGCAAAACCAATTTAACAATTTCAGATATATAAAAAACATTTAAAAATTAATCTTCTTAAAGGTGATAATCTCCCCTTCCCCCATGTTACCTGCTGTACTTCATTGCACCAAAGAAACAGGGAAGACTAGTTAATCATTTGCACCAGGAAGAAAAGAAAACTGCATTTTGACAAGTGCCAAATGTCAGAAATCACATCAAATCAGAGTGTAATTACAGGCTCAATATGGTATAACTAAGGCTTTCAATTCGACAGTCCCCAAACCCCATGTGAATTGCCACCATCTTAAGGTCTCCCTTAAGGTCCAGCTTGACTGCTGGACTAAAAGGCACAGGGGCCGCTGCCGATGGTAAGGGAAGTGATGCAGTACTTAGAAATGGGCTGTAGTTGAGGGTTTACTTCAGTTATTTCAGCAGTCATCTGGCTTGATCAGCCTGAGAAAGACTGCCCCTCTGGATCTTGTTTCTGAGTTGGGCCCAAAGGGCTGAGCTGCTATGAACAGACACTCCAGAAGTTCCCGTGAGAACAGGTCAGAGGTGGACTTAAATTTAGAATTTCAACATAACGAGGTGCTATGTAGCATATTTAATACGAGGCTCTTAAGAGTAGCATCTGTTGAGTTTTCAGATATTAAACATAGAAATAGAAATGAGTACAGTTTGTACTTCTGTGCCAATTTAAAAGCTTTACCAGTATTTAAAAATATACACACACACACACACACATATATATAATATGGTTGAGAAGAGTCTGTACAGTTACTCTGAATAGAGGAGTTTTAATTTGTTTACAAATAGCATATAAAGGGAGACACGGGCTGGTGGCAGAGCGGAGCCAGAAGCAGTGCTGGGTCCGGCCTGACCTGCAGCCGCCCAGCAGACACGGCCCTGACCCACATCTCGGGGCAGCAGCAGGGGGGGAGCGGGAGAGGGCTTCTGATGCTCCTGTTACAACCCCATCGTGCCCACTCTCCTTCAAGCCAGACAGTCCAGCTGCATGTTGCGCCCTGATCCAACTGAACACCAAGTAAGACAGATGGCAGAGATCGCTGTCTGTCTGTGCAGCAGGGCCCCAGGGAACCTGGAGAGTTGTAGAAAGCTGTCTCACCAAGAATGTACTATGTGCAACCTAGTAACATCTTCCATGTGTGTGTTTAGAAAGAGAAGCGCAAGTATTTCAAGTGGCAGGCACTGGAAATTCTCATGTTTTTTGTGAATAAAAAGTGTTTATGGTAATAGGGTGGGGGGGTGGTATTACTACAGTTGGGTAGACAGAAACAGTAGTTGTCGGTTGTTCTACAACACCCACAAAATCAGACATGTCAACTGCCCTCCTGGGCCTGGCTCTCAGGCACATATTTGTGCAACCATCCCAGTTAAGCACAAATAACAGTAATTTCTCTCATATCAGCATGTGGCACAGTTCGCATTTTCAGAAAAACTTCATTTCCCTGAAACAATATTCAGTACAGTCTCCAAGCAAACACTGAGTTTTATCTTAAGCTCTCTGGCTCTTCTACCTGTGGGCGGTCATCTTGCAGGCCCTGGGCCCCATCCTGGAGGGCTCCAGGCGGCTCGGCTTCCAGAGGGGCGGGCGCCCCTGGGTGCCGCTCAGGGCTGTTAGCTTCTGAGGTCTCTTGCCCACCTGACAGTTGCTCCATCTTCTCCAAGTCTTCGATGTGACTGACTGAGCTGGTCTCGCTGATGGCATCTGAACCACGCAGGGACCTTTTAAAAGGCTTCTGGCCTAGAGGAAGATCAATGAACAGCACTGACGTTCGGGAAAGGGCAGCCCTGCGGCAGAAGCCAGCTGTGCTCTAAGCGATCTGTATTTAATCACAGCAGAAATCCCAGGGATCCCTGGGTCTGAAGCATTAAGCGATGAGGCAAAAAATGAGAGCTGATGTGACACTAACATGCCCCCAGTGCCAGGGACCATGAGGGGACCCCCGCTGGGAGAAACTCAGAGGAGTGGACACGGGTTAAACGTGACACTCTGCAGGTGGCTCCCCAAGGCTCAGAGATGGCTGAAGGGGCAGAGATGTGTGCGTGCTCAGTCACTTCAGTCGTGTCTGACTGCGACCCCAAGCTCCTCTGTCCTTGGGATTTCCCAGGCAAGAATACTGGAGTGGGTTGCCATGCCCTCCTCCAGGGGATCTTCCTGACCCAGGGATTGAACCCATGTCTTAAGTCTCCTGCATTGGCAGGTGGGTTCTTTACCACTAGCGCCACCAGGGAAGCCCAGGGGCAGGGACCACTGCTCTTAAGTGAAGGGAAATTGAACTTCGGGTTGAAGAACCGAGAAGACAGGAACGCAGGCCACAAAAGCGCTATGTGAGGCCAGGGTCTTTTCCCCAGGGAAGTGTGAACGATTGTCTTCAGTGTCAGTGAGCTCAGGCATGGGGACTGACGTACCTGGAAGCCTTTGTTTAATGCGAGTGCCTGTGGGGGTCTGAGGCGGTGTGACCCCTGAGCCTTGCACTTTGTAGACATACGTGTGTTCCGTGGACTCCAGGGAGCCTGCGGGAAGGGGGCAGGGAGGTGTGGGGTAAGTGCCCAGCACAGGGGGCCCTGCCGAGGCCTGTCAGCCTCGTTCCCCGTGAGCTTCCTGCTGAGGCTCCAGCTCCCCTGAGCCAGCTGCTGGCGGCTGAGCCATGAGTGCTGGCCCCGTCAGGGTGTTCCAGCCATCTTGTGTGCATGTGAAAGCAGCCAGCCTGCAGTGTGGCCCGAGCATGCCTGGAGAGCCAGGCCCTGGTGGGAAATGTCTTTTAGCAACAAGGAGTGGACGCCTCTTGGCTAAAGGCTGAGGCCTGGCAGGTTGAGCGTCAGATTGTCCCCTGCTGCCCTGTGACCATGCAGTCATCATTTCCTGGGGAAGGGCCCAGGTTCGGGGAGCCTACTCTACTGGCAGAACAGCAACTGGGAATACTCACTGTCTGAAATAAAACGGCTACAGACTACAGTCTTTTACTTGCCCCGTGCAAAAGCAGCCCTTCACTGGGGCAAAAGACTCATGAGAGCTGCAAAGAATATTAACACTGATCTGAACGGACAGCTGCGTGTGCTTGGACCCCAGGAAGGGGAGTCTGCTGGGGGCAAGGGCACCTGCCCCCGTGCTGTTGGAACCGTCGGGACAGGCGAGGAGAATGAGAGTCCAGGCAGACAAACCTCGCCTCCTCTCAGGTCCTGGCCCAGCACCTGGTGTGAAGCCTGGGATGCAGACACGGCTCCTCATCCCAGGACACCTGGCCAAACACTCCAGATGCGAGAGAGTGGGAGAAAGGTAGTCCTACCTGCCGTCAGGTTGAATGTCCTTCCTTTTTGTGATGCTTGTACTGGAGAAAACCAGTTCAGCACAGATCCGACCACGGGGATCTGCCGTAACACCCCCTGCAAAACACGACCATTGCTCAAGGCCGTCGTCCGGAGGCCAGCTCCCAGCTTGAGTCCAGCCAGGGGCCCATTCTGGAGCCTCACCTCTTCCAGAAGCCGCTCCTCATTTGCCTTCTGCAGCTGAACCTGTGCTTCCTGGATTCCTTTCCGAACTACTTCTGTCATGTTTTCCAGAAGCTGTGTTAAGACCAAGAAAGGCATTATCTGTCCAAGCTGCTTGCTGGGGTTCTAGAACTATATACACAGCACTGGGGATATCTGTCAAAAGTGTGTTAGTAAATGGTACTTTAACTTGTCAGTGTGAAAATATAGCAGAAAATCAAATAGAAGAGGTCAAGATGCTAAAGGAGGCCTAGTGTGAGGCGCCGTGGTGACTGGCCTTGTTTGCCAGGAAGAGAAAGAACTGACCCTGTGACCTGAACATCCTACCAACAGGAAGCAGACACAACAGGACTTATCTGGTGGTCCAGTGGTTAAGAATCTGCTTCCACTGCCGGGGACATGAGTTCCATCCCTGGTCTGGGAACTAAGATCCCACACGTCTTGGGGCAACTAAACCTGCGTGTCATAGCTGGAGAGCCTGCACTGGAGGAGGACCCAGTGCAGGCAGAAGGAAAAAACAAGACACAGTGCTCAACATTCATGGGAACGGAGGCGGAAGCGATACAGGCAGGGTCCAAAGGAACTAAGACGCCCACCCAAGAAAGCTGGCTCCTAGGCTCCATTTCAAACTCCTTTTCTTCACCCCTCCTACCAAACGTAAGTCGCATGACACAGGCGTCTGCCTCCTCTCAGGCCAGCCTGGCGCTGGTAGCTTTTCACTCCCTTTGAGGAACTCCTAATGACTCATGTATCTGGTGTGGAGAGCATCCCGTAAGCCTGACAGCCTGGTCCTCTGTGCCAACTGGCCAAGAGCAGCAGGTCTATTACGGGCAGGAAGTTCTGTTACCCGAAGCACCATCCCATCCGGCCCCAGAACAAGCTCTGACCAGCTCTCCCCTGGCCTTGCAGGGCAGAAGTGATGTGAACACTTCTTCCTGAACGTGCAAGCACCACCTCACTTGCTCATACGCGTCTTTCCCAGGCTGGCTCATGAGTTCACCGAGGGCAGGGATTGCCATGGTACCTGCTCAACGCCTGGCTCACAGGCGGCCTTTACACACTTGGGGAAAGAATGAATGGACAGACATCCCTGAGGGAAGCTTCTTCCTTTGTGACTCCAGCTAGCTGCCCAGGGAAAACCGAAAAAAGGAATGAGGCAGATTACTCTTACAAACCCTTGAGTTCTCCTCAATTTCTCGGGCTGTGACTGCGATGGTCTCCACTAGTTCGGAAACATCGATGTCATCACTTGCCATGCCAATGTAAATACAGCTCTTCATGCTTTTATACTCAGGGCCTGTGGGCAGAAACAACAGACCAACTTGGTTCCCAAGTCCGCTGTCACGAGTCAGACACAGGCCATTCCGCGCACACCACGCGGTCAGGCACGGGGCAGTGTCCCCTAGGGGGCGAGGGCATGGATCTACTGCGGATTTAGGACCCAGCGAGGCTGTGGCAGGGGCAGGAAGCTCTCTCATGCTATGAAGAGCTACATTACTTAAGACAGCCCAACTCCCTTTAGGCCAGTTAGAAAATGGCTTCCGAAGTCCACAGCTGACTTATAGGAATAATTACCCATTTTAAATGTAAGGTCAGATTCCAGTTCATTTAACTTTTTCAGGAGCCCAGCATGGATTTTTTCCCCTTCTGGATCCAATTTCAAACTGCTCTTATCATCATTAGCGTGTTCATACCTATAAACAATATCACATAACAGCACTTCAGTAATCTAAAATAAGTGTCCCTCTAGACACAGGATGGCAGGTGGAGGAGAAGCTGCTGGAAGTTACCAAGGGTGTGGAAGGAGACCCAGGGCAAAGGAGCCACTCACAAGAGCCACTCTCAAGATCAAACCTCAAGAATGTCCCAGGGGAGCCCAAGTCTCCAGGTGCATGAAATGTACAAGGAGAGGCGTGGTCCGGAAGCCCCATCAAAACCCGAGAGGGGACAAAGGGACCCTTGACGCCCACTGAGTCAGAGGGTGGAGGGTCTGCCCCACTGGGAAGTGGGTCTCCAGGGTGAGTTGTAGCTCTCTGTTCATATGTCAGTGGTGCACTAGTAACTTTCAAGCTGGAGGAGAAAGAACACACAGCAACTCCTGCTTCCCTGAGTGCGTGCTGTGCCGCTTGCCAGCTGTGCTCTTTTAAATGCCCAGGTCTGGGTGAACTTGCATCAGACCCGAGTGCTGTGACTACACATATTCCTTTTAGATTTCTAAGCTGGTTCACAAAATGATCCGCCCACGGTCTTACCATACCTGACAACTCCTATTCCAGGCCAGTTGGGGTCGTCAACGTACAAGAGGCCGGCTGTTGCCTCCACCTCCTGCTTGAACTCCTCTCGCAGCTGCAGTGTACAGGTCAGGACGGGCAGCTTGCTCTGGATGCAGGCCACCAGCTGATCCACATCCTCTCCCCGAGTCCCTAAAACTGGACACATGCACAGAATGTCAGGGAAGCGCTTAAGGAAGGGCTGGAAACGAGGGAGCTGTGCCCTCACTTCCACCATCAGAACATCAGCAGTTCTCAGTAGAGCCAATCAGTTGCAGATGAGGAATCAAAAAAAACCAAAACCCACTAAACCCAGATATGTGAGGATATGAGATATTTATGGATGTGAGAGTTGGACCATAAAGAAGGCTAAGTGCCAAAGAATTGACACTTTCAAATTGTGGTGCTAGAGAAGACTCTTAAGAGGCCCTTGGACTGCAAGGAGATCCAACCAGTCCATCCTAAAGGAAATCAACCCTGAATAGCATTGGTAGGACTGATGCTGAAGCTCTAATACTTTGGCCACCGGATGTAAAGAGCTGACTCACTGGAAAAGACCCTGATGCTGGGAAAGATTGAGGGCAAGAAGAGAAGGGGGTGACAGAGGATAAGACGGCTGGGTGGCATCACTGACTCAATGGACATGAGTTTGAGCAAACTTGGAAGATAGTGAAGGACAGGGAAGCCTGGTATGCTGCAGTTAACTGGGTCACAAAGAGTCAGACACAACTGAACTACAAACCCACATATGGAAGAAGCAGGTGTTAAAAATTCACATAGTTGACAGCCTAGGTATAAACACATTTTGTTCTTACACAGAAGATAGTATTCAGTTCAGTTCAGTCGCTCAGTCATGTCCAACTCTTTGCAACCCCATGAATTGCTAGGCCAGCATGCCAGGCCTCCCTGTCCATCACCAACTCCCGGAGTTCACTCAAACTCATGGCCATCGAGTCAGTGATGCCATCCAGCCATCTCATTCTCTGTCGTCCCCTTCTCCTCTGCCCCCAATCCCTCCCAGCATAAGTCTTTTCCAATGAGTCAACTCTTCACATGAGGTTGCCAAAGTACTGGAGTTTCAGCTTTAGCATCATTCCTTCCAAAGAAATCCCAGGGCTGATATCCTTCAGAATGGACTGGTTGGATCTCCTTGCAGTCCAAGGGACTCTCAAGAGTCTTCTCCAACACCACAGTTCAAAAGCATCAATTCTTCGGCGCTCAGCTTTCTGGTCCCATCACTTCATGGGAAAGAGATGGGGAAACAGTGGCAGACTTTATTTTTGGGGGCTCCAAAATCACTGCAGATGGTGACTGCAGCCATGAAATTAAAAGACACTTATTCCTTGGAAGGAAAGTTATGACCAACCTAGACAGCCTATTAAAAAGCAGAGACATTACTTTGCCAACAAAGGTCCATTTAGTCAAGGCTATGGTTTTACCAGTGGTCATGTATGGATGTGAGAGTTGGACTGTGATTAGCCCCTCTGATTTAACACAGTGAAATCCTACCATAGAAATCAGATTTTTCTTGAAGAAAGACTGCTTAACCCAAGTGATAAACGTTGTATCAGGTTGGAAACAAGAAGACAGCCACGCAGTTCTCACTCTATTAACACGG
>SJYA01003036.1:1135791-1181423 GCA_006410615.1 Neotragus moschatus
CTGAGGCCTGGTCCAGAGCCTGGCTCCCATCCATAGGGCACGGGAAGACATGAGGCTACGGGGGGGGGTGGGGGGGGGACAGGATGTGGAGAAGGGTCTGGAATGGGGTCCATGGCTGTTGGGTGAAACATGAGAGAGCCCTGGACTAAGCAGGGCGCCTTTGGGACATTATTTACAAATAAATAGAGATTCTTGAATCCGCTTACTGAATCAAAACACTTAGGAAGGAGGGCCCTAAATTCTGTTTTCAAGGGACTCTCATTCATTCCAGCAGTAGTCCAGGGACTGGTGTTTGGAAACCACTGATTTAATCACAGCAAACTGTCAGTAAAGTGCTAAGGCAAATAGGCCTGGAATTCTTGTGAACCTTATTACATTTTTTTGCAATGATGACAAGATTTTAGCAATCAAAATATTTTGGACTACCTAGTTAACTTGAAGTGGTTTAACACTCAAAGCCCTTACATACAAAAAAATAACCCTCATTTAAAAATCACCTACCAGAGCCTGGTAGTTCCTGGAAAAATCTGAATACCACCACTGGGGAACTGAGCTCATCTTCTACCTGAAACACGGAATCCAGTTATTACCAAGTGACAGTAAATTCCAAACACCTACTAAGTCAAATGGCGAGCCTGGAAACTAGGCTGCAAGTGTTGCCCTTGGTAAGCACGCAAAGAGAATCCCCTGGTTGCCCAGTGGTTAGGGCTCTGTGCTCCCACTTCCAGGGCCTGGTTCAGTCTCTGATCAGGGAACTAAGATACCACAAGCTGCGCAGCAGGAAGAAAACCAAAACACCAAAACCAAGAAAACAAACCAACCAAGAAACCCAACCACCACCACCACCGCCGCTGCCACCACAGCAAAAAAAACACATCAAGTTCAAAGGTTAATTTCGGTTGCTGGAGAAACAAAAATCAAAGGTTTAGTAAAATTCTTAGAAATAATTATAAGCCAGTCCTGAGAATACATTATAATATGTGACACTGTACACTGAGAAGCAGAAGGAAATTTTGATAGTTCTGGATAAACATAGGTCCAACACGAAAGATCAAGAAAGGCAAGAAAAGAGTGGCACTAGAATCAGTGCTGAGAGTCCAAGCTTTCTAGAAACCAGAAGTGAGGCCACTGCCACCAGGACTGACTGGAGCCTTTCCTACTCATCCTCTCCTCGTTGTGTGAAACTCGCTGAGCAGAAGCCAAGTCCTGCTGGCGTGTGGATAATCCCAGTCTAGAACTGACTCTGTGTTTCTCTAAATCACTGAAGCAGCACTTACATTCAAGACAGGCATCAGACAACCATCTTCACTAACAGATTTCCTAACAGATGAAGATGGCCACTGCATTACGACTGCCCAGCCTGAGGTTCCCTGTTCTCCACTGAACAAATGTACAGTCAGCTGTCAGCTTCCCCTCGGGGTCAGGACACAGAGGGAGTGTCAATGCCCTCGACAGACAGTGGTATTGGAGAGGGGGTGGAGGTGGAGGGAGAGGGGCTCTCCAAGTATTCAACAACTCCAGCACTATAATTCTAGTCTTGAAACCTATTTCCCAAGGCACTGCGAGGGCCACACCAGGACATGCCAACTGGGGAGACAGGCCCAAGATCTTCCCCACTAAGCTGTTCAAAGAACAAATGTGTGTGAGTCCGATTAAGCAACAGGTAGATGTGAATCTGCCGACTATTTATGGAGTAAATTCTTGTGCTTTCACATTTGCTATCTCTTTTAATTTTCACATAAATAAAATCTATTAGTTATCTTTAAAGTCAGAGTGGTTTAATATTTATATAGATGGAGTAAGTATAAAAAGTAAATGGTAACAAAGTGACAAAACTCTACATTCCTATTCTCAGAATAAGGTAGAATTTGAGTGCCAGGACTTCTATAGTCTTCTGTTCCTTACTTTTTTTGAGCCCAGTGGTCTCAATGTCAGTGTGCACAAGAAATACTATATAGGGCTATATATGTAGAATTCTGGTTCTGGCCACATGGTAGACCAAGCTAATACTGAAGTCATCAATTCTAAATACCTGAAATGCTTGATTAAATGTAATAAATAACCAAAAAATGTTCAAAGCATTGTTAGGCTCACAAAAAAGGTGAATCCAGAAAGAATAGAAAACAGAAAGAATATTGTAAGCTGAGCTGCAGGGTCTTGGGGAGGGGAGCATAGATGGGGCCTGGAGCTTTGCATTAACATCTAAGGTCATAGTTTACATAAAGCCAGGACCCTTGAAAAATGCTCTTTACGAAAAGAGAGAAAAACTTCACCCACTGATCAGTAAGAAAGCTTCACTCTACCTAAGGCTCTGCAGAGAAAGACAAAAGATTCTTTCATGAGAAAACATCAGGTGTGTTCTGCACCTGTGTGTGACGTCCTCTGTGGGACTCCTAAAGCTGGGAAACCAACATAAATAAATGGACCCTGGCAAGTCATACAAGCGACAGAAATCTCACTCATAACAGAAAAAGTACGTAACACAGGAAGCAAGAGTCAGCAGACACAACTGAGAGGACGATTCGTGGCGCCAAACACTGAGACTGAAAAAACCATCGGAAACACATGGCGATCGCTGTGTTTAAACAGGGGACAGAGGACCAGAAATCCTTGCTTTAAAGAGATGATTATAAAACAGAATAACTCGAAAAAGAACTGAAGAGAATATCGCAGAATGAAAGAGGTCACTGGAAGTAAAAAGCGCAGTGAATGGGTTAAACAGCACATGAGATGCTGCTCAAGAATAAATGACTGAACTCAAAGAAGGATCTGAAGGGAGGCACTAGAAGGCAGCAGAGAGAGAGAGAAAGAGATGGAGGTGTCCAAGAAATTGATGGAGGCGGAATGACAGGTTCAGTATGTAGCTCGCTGGTGTTCTTGAAGGGATGACATATCTGAAAAGATTAACTTTACAGGATTAAAAAAAAAAAAGAAGAAGAATCCTCATGTTAAGTCAGCACAAGTCCCAAATAGGACTGAAAAAAAAAATCCTCACTTAGATGTCTCATGGTCAAAGTGGCAGAACGACAAGGACATAAGCGTGGAACCATGCTCACTGTCCCAGGGAGGCATTCCGGAATTCTCAGGTGTAATGGAGACAGTGTCCCACGCTCATTGTCCCAGGGAGGCATTCCGGAATTCTCAGGTGTGATGGAGACAGTGTCCCACGCTCAGTGTCCCAGGGAGGCATTCTGGAATTCTCAGGTGTAATGGAGACAGTGTCCCACCCTCACTGTCCCAGGGAGGCATTCCAGAATTCTCAGGTGTGATGGAGACAGTGTCAGAGTTCCCCTCACAGGCCGACTCTAGAATCCACTCCAAGTGCTTGACAAGAGTCCAGTGAAACAACACCCTTATCAGAACGCAGTTGCCGAGGAGACTGAACTGGCACCCTGTGAAAGCAGATCGCGAGTGCCAACCCCGGCCCTGGCACTGGAGGTGCTGAGCTGGGGAAGCGGGTCCTTGCTTCTGCAATGGGAGAGGCTCCTGAAGGGCCCTCCAGATGGGAAGGAAGAAGGTTACGGGAGCTGGGAGAAGGGAGCGGCTATGCAGCAGAGAAGCTTTTCTGAGATACCCTTGGGTCAAGTCCTGACTTTGCCACATACTAGTTCTGGGACTTTGGACACACAGCTCGTCTGAGCCACAGAAACGGAGATGCTGCCGCTCGATCCCAGAGGCTCACTGTGAGGGTTCACGAGTCAGCACCTATGAAAGCACCAGACAAAGGCTGGAGCAAGGAGCAAAAGGCAATAAATAATCACCTCCACTTTATGGTGCCTGACGGCCTCCATTCTGCCTTCCCACACATTAGCTGATGCGCCCCTCCCAGCGAGCCACCGAGGCAGACGGAGCCACTCTCCTCTAAGCACCCTGAGACAGAGGGCCCACTGGCAGAGGACCAGGCTTTGAGAGCGCATCCCAGCTCTACGCTGCCTCAGCACTTCCTTATCCTGTCTGTGCCTTAGCTTCCTCCCCAGTTAGAAAAAGCAATAACCACTGTGTCCACCTCAGAGAGTCTGGGTGTTTATTCACACTTACACCTACTGTATGCCAGGTACCACACTGGGCACAGGATATAAAGTCATGAACAGACAAAGTCTTTGCCTTTACCAGGCTTCTCCAGACAAAAACAGCCCACAATTTCAGGCAGTAATAATGATGAAGGAAAAACCCAGAGCACAGAGAGTGATGGATGGTGGGTGCTACTCCGGTGGGCTGGGGGCTCAGGGAAAGCCTCTCTGAAGAGGTGATATGTGGGAACTAAGATCTGAAGGATAAGAAGCTGGTAATGAGAAGAATTAAGGGGAACAGTGTTTCCAGGCATGGGGAACAGCATGTACCAAGGAGCTGGGTGACGGTTAAATGAGACAGGCGTGGAAGGGGGACTTAGTATCACGCGTGCTACCCAGCAAGCATGTCACAAAGAGCAGCTGCAGTGGCGAAGGTGGCGATGATGATGGGGGGTCACTGGCAGGAAGATGGTGGCGGTGTGGCTGGATTACCGACAGGCCACAGTGCTCGTGGTGGTTGCCAGTGACTGTCCCCTCTGTTGAGTAAAGCAGCCACTGGAAGGAGAGAAGGAGCAGGGTTAGGCCTGGGCTGTATGTGGCCTTACAAAGAAGTCCAAGCCAGCTGGCGAGTAGTGAGCAGCATCAGCTCCTCCTGGTTTGCAGGAGAATGAGGAAGGCGAGGAGTGGGGAGGAGCCCAAGAGGGCGCAGCAAAGGAGCGACAGGAAATACACAGGCCCAGCACTGCCTCTACCCCACCAGCGTGCTCATTCCAGTCCATACTTTAGTCTCTCTGTTTGCAATCTAGAGTGTCCAACTAACATACCTTCACCGACAGCTGAGCTCACCAAGAGAATGAGTCAGCGTCACAGGTCCCCCGTGGCACAGCTGAAATTGGAACCCAAGTCTCCTGACTTACATTGATCCTCTGCTTCTCCGGTGGGGCCACTGTCCCCTTCCAAGCTAGGAGTGGAGTCACCTCAGGTCAAGGGAGTAGCTCCCAGCTCCTACTCAGAAGGCGGTGAGGGGAGCAGCCCCTGATCGGGCACTTAAACCGAACCATATACTAAAGTGGACACAAACTGCACTCACTTGAACCCCAAATAAACTCAAATGTTAGTTTTAAAGTTAACTATATCCTGTAGAATTGTCAAAGAAACGCCCCTTCATGCAAATGCTCTCTGGGACCAGAGGGCTTCAAAAAGAGTGGTCCAAAGCACTCTGAGAGACAAAACGATTTTCAACTTGAGGAAGATGGGTGTTCTAAAAATCCCTGGACAGGTGAAATCAATGGTGCTTATTACATCTTTGTGCAATTTTAGAATAAAAACTGTGAATGCATTATTTGAAAAGCACTGTAGGTGTTCAAACAGTTTATGGGACAAATTTCTAGGCTTTCTGCTAACTGCAGAATCACGTCATCGGGACATGTATGACTTTCCCAAAGAATGGTGGTTAACTGGAGCTGCTGCAATTCCATGGACATGCACCAAATCTGGAGAAAATCATGCTAAGTCACTGAAGGTAAACGTTACTGACTGTAAGAGACAGACCAAATTATATACTGTACCAAGATTCTGATGTGGTTCACTTTCTTCAAACTTTCTTGCAATCGTTGACTCTGCAAATGACAAAAAAAGTTTCATGTAATTTCATATTAAGAAGTAGTTTTCATAAGGGTCTTTGCAAGTCTGCAAACAAGGATCTTGGGCAGATAAAGCCATCTGCAACTTGATGATTTCTAAATTTGGCTGCCAATTTTTGCATTTCAACATCTGCAAACATTCCCCAATATGCCAGTTACAATTACATTTAGTGATTCCAGAAAAGCTTTTTCTAATTAGATATATGTGAATTTGTCATGTTAGCAACAGAGAGGTCATTCATTCATTCAAAAAATACTGAGCGCAAGGCAACAAAAACAGAATTAAACAAGCAGACTACATCAGACTACAAAGCTTCTGCACAGCAAAGGAAGTCACCAACAAATGAAAAGGCAACCTTGCAAATCATTTATTTAATAAGGCGTTAAAATCCAAAGTATATGAAGAACTCATACAACTCAACAGCAAAAACCCAAACAATCCCAATTAAAAAATGGACAGAAGATCTGAATAGACATTTTTCCAGACAACAGGCACATGGAAAGATAAAGATGCTCAGCATCGCTAATCATCAAGGAAATGCAAATCAGAACCACAACGCGATGTCGCTGCACACCTGGGAGAACGGCTGCCATCAACACAACAGGAAATGACAAGTGTTCACAAGAATGTGGAGAAAAAGGAACCCTTGTGCACTCTTAGCTGGAATGTAAATTGGTGCAGCCACTGTGGAAAACATATGGAGCTTCCGCAAAAATTGAAAAATAGAACCACCATATGATCCAGCAATTCCACGTGGGTTATCTGCACTGAAGAACAGGAAAGTACTGATTTGTCAAGGTATGTTCACTTCAGAATTATTTACAATAGCCAAGATACGTAAACAACCTAAGCGTCCATCAAAGGATGAATGAGTTAAGATGTTAGGGCATATAATAATACACAGACAGGCACACAATGGGAAATAATCAACCATAAAAAAAGAACAAAAGCTTGTCATTTGCAACAACATGGGTGGGCCTGAGGGCTTCCCAGCTGGTGCTAGTGATAAAGGACCCACCTGCTAATGCAGGAGACAGAAAGACAAGCATTCAATCCCTGAGCTGGAAAGATGCCCTGGAGGAGGGCATGGCAACCCACTGCCGTATTCTTGCCTGGAGAATTCCCATAGACAGAGGAGCCTGAAGGGCTACAGTCCATAGAGTCACAAAGAGTCGGACACAACAGAGCGTCTTAGTATGCACACACGGGTGGGCCTGAAGGGCATTACTCCAAGTGAAATAATTCAAACAAAGGCAAATACCATAGGATCTCACATGTGAAATCTAAAACAAAACAAAGCTGATAGTTACAGAGAAGACTGGTCTCTGCTAGAGGTGGTGGCTGGGGGAGGTTGGTGAAGGGACTCAAAAGGTAAAAAGTACAAACTTGCAATTATTAAAAAATAAGTCATGGGGAATATAGTCAATATTACTGTAGTAACTTTTTTTTTTTTTTTGGCTATTCTGAGTGGCATGCAGGATCTTAGTTCCCTGACCAGGGATCAAAACTGAGGCCCCTGCAGTGGAAGCGCAGAATCTTAACCACCAGACCGCCAGGGAAGTCCTGGAAACTAATTCTTATACTTTGGGGGAGCTGCAGAGACCAAATGAGAGCCTGCATCCCTGGTGCCCTGATGCCGCACAGTGCTTGGCACTGAGTGTAAACGCTCTGGAACTGCTTCCCATGAAGACGAAGAGGAGAAAAAGGAACAGAAAGAGGACGCTGAATTTTGCTCAGAGAACATGAGGCCTGGTGTGGACTACAAGGCAGGACGGGACATGGGAGACCACACCTGCTGAATCTCTGTGGGCTTTTCACACGTGCGTTTAGCAGTGTGAGTCAGCAGTGGAGGCCAGGCTTCAGGAGGGTTTGCGATCCACTGTGGTGTCTGCTGGCAGGTAGATGCCAGAGTGCAGGGACCTCAAGTGTCTGTTGGCTAATGTCATCATCATTCTCTTGTACTCTGTAAACCAAAGGGAGCTGAACACCTCTCCCTGGAGAGCCCCAACCTTTCCCCAACTAAGTTACCATGGCGATGAAGGTTTCTCCTTCCGAAGAACCAAACCTCAAGATGAGAGCCAAGAGCCCCATGAGAAAATGTTTTTAAAAATGTGCTTCTGTAAACATAATGAGCACGAATCTTAATATTACTTAATGAAAAAATAAAACTACTTAATTTAGAATCTTTATATTTCATTAGAAACTCATGTTAAAATATCCTATTATAACAGGACCCCTATTACAGTAATATGAAAATACTAATTTTTCTTAAATATAAAAATGACACAAGGATGTACGAATTCCAATAATATATTTAAAACAAAGATTTATTTTTTCTTGTTTTTGGCTGCACCCATGCAGCATGTAGGATCTTAGCTCCTCAACCACGGAAAACACAGATTTATTTTTAAAACTATCTGCATACCTTACCATATGACTAGGCCCTACTGTGAGAGCTTTACATGTACGAACTCACTAAGTCCTCATGACAATCTTTCATTACATCATCACCTCTATTTTACAGGTGGGAAATCAGAGGGACAGAAAGGTGACATCGTGCTATAGGCTTAGGTAGAACTCAGCTCTCAAAAACCGCGTACATAAGGCACTTTTTGTTTTCTGAAATACAACATAATTATATAGCTTTCACAATTAGAACATCTCAAACAGAGAATTAGAATTGTCCCCAAAGCTTTGCAATTTGGGAGCACAAGCCAGCGGGTGTTAAAAACATCCATGCCAGCCTTCCTCTCCCCAGCCATCATATCCTTTTACCCTCAAGAGTCGGTCGGTCAAGTGGAACGCTTATCTTGGCCTCCGCATCCTCCTCCACTCCTTGGCTGTCACCGTGACTTCTTTTCTCCCCCATGCTGACACTGGCATTCATTTTAATCTGATTTCATTTGGATACAAATGCTGGGACAGCCCCAGCAGTCTCTCCCAGAACTTTGAACAAGAAACCTATATATGCAGGGCAATTAGTCTGCTTGCTTATGAGAAGGGAAATCCAGACAATGAAGTATTGAAGGCAGGATAAATCAGTGAAGGATTTTTCTGTCTGTTTCTGCCATGGAGTATCTGTGACTTGTGCAAACTTCAGGTTTCCACTCACCAGCTGACAGGCGTGCTTGATCCGCTCCACAATCCCATCAAGTCCCAAGTACTGTAAAGACAACCAGAGTGGCAGGGCACGGAGCTTGTCTGCTGGCTTATTTGATGTAAGACCGGAAACTAAAGTCTAAAAAAGTCAATATAGGTTTATTACTTAAAGCCAATGAAATCACAGAGCAGAACTAACCACTCTCCATTTACTATGCGCTTAGTTTGTGTCAGATGCTATGCAGGCACTTGGCTTGCGTTATTTATTTGATCATCAAGCAACTCCATGAGCAAAGTATTCTAGGCAACTTGGCTCAAAGACCTTGCTTTTCCCAAGGGTTCGTGGCTAACATGTGGCAAAGCCGGGATGAGAATCCAGATAGGTTCATACCAGAGCTGGAGCTCTTAGCTACTCAAGAGGTAGCCCCTTCCACGGCTGTGCTGAGCATTCTCAAATACTTGGCCAGAAACACATGAGCAAGGCTTAATTGTTTAAGAATCACTGAAAACTTATTTTGTAGTTGCCTATCACTAACTGGTTCACTAACAAGAACCATCTAGGCTTTTAAGAACTATATCATTTTGTAACTTTTTAGACAATGTGGAGGATCAAGAGCCTTAAAATAATCTTAATCATTAATTCCACTGTGGGAATCCAGTCTAAGGAGTAATTTGAAACACGAGTGATGCTCATTATTTCAGTTAGCAAAAATTTGAAAACAGCCTAAAAGTTCACAAATGGAGGATGACTGTGGTACTTAAATGATGGAATATTATACAGTGATAAAAGTTTTTCATACACATGGGGAAGTATGGGGAGAATAAATAGAAAAAAATATGGCATAGTTTCCCTTATGTAAAAAAAATTTTTTTATGAAAAATTACAGATGTTGCATTAAGGAAAAGATGTACTTTTTCCTTTTTCTGTTTTTTGCCCCCAGACTCAATGATTACTAGCCACTCCCTACTCCCTCCCAGTGAGAGGAAGTTTACCAAGGCAGGATCATCATGCTTATAGAGGGTCACGGCCGGAACAGCTGGCAAACCCAGCCACGGGCCTGGAGTCAGCGTCATGCTGTCACATTTGGTTGCAGCCTACCACAGAGAGAACAACTTCCTGTTAGACTATCAGGATCCAGTCAACCCAACACCCTCTTCCATTCATAAAAACCATCAGGGATTAAATGATTTTAAATTCCTTCTTAAAAACACAGTATCTAGTAAATCAACAACATACCAGCACTGAAGAGGAGACATAACCTAGAGCCAAGGTTGCCAGATTCACACTGGAAGAAAAAACACAGACCTGAGAACTAATTATTTACTGCTGCTTAATGGCTAAGTATGTACTTACCCACCAACCCCCAAAAGAAAACAAAATCGGGCTGTGCTGTTCCATGCTGACATTTACATGTCTTTTAGCTGTGCTGGTAGCATTTGCAACAGCAACATAAAGTGTGGTACATATATTATACAAATTTCAGGAAAACCTGGGAAATGCATTTTAATTAAAATGTTTCGGGGGATGGCTTCTACTTATCTAGTGTAATAAGTGTCTTACTTTCTATCTTACTGCTGCTGCTAAGTCACTTCAGTCGTGTCCGACTGTGTGACCCCATAGATGGTAGCCACCAAGCTCCCCCGTCCCTGGGATTCTCCAGGCAAGAACACTGGAGTGGGTTGCCATTTCCTTCTCCAATGCATGAAAGTGAAAAGTGAAAGTGAAGTTGCTCAGTCGTGTCCGACTCTTAGCGACCCCATGACTGCAGCCTACCAGGCTCCTCCGTCCATGGGATTTTCCAGGCAAGAGTACTGGAGTGGGTGCCATTGCCTTCTCCTACTTTCTATCTTGGTAGGTATTATATCCAAGTCATCACGCTTCCCAGAGGGACAATATTAAGAAGCAAAGCACCGTGTATGTATGACGTGCCGGAAATGTACCCCCAGGGCTGCCCCCACATCCTCCTCATCTTTTGTCTTTGCAGCACTCCAGCGGCCTTCTGGGAATCCACCCCCACCTCCTCTGTGAGACCTCAGCCTCGAAATCACCTAAACTATCAGTGAATTACATTTCCCTAGCCACAGCGACTGGCTCAGCATGAGACTCCTGGCAGGATTTCTGACCCTCTGGACACAAAGCTGGAAAGGCGGCTAGAGTTGCTGCAGCTACTCTGCACCAGAACAGGAAAGGCTATCTACCTCCAGACGGAGCCACCATAGAGGAAGTTCAGCCAAGTGACTTGGCTGACGTGGTGCCTACTGCCGATCCTAACACTGGTCTGAGTTACGGGAGCCAATAAGATCTCTTTATTATCTGCAACCCAAAGAGTCCTTGGGCTTCCCTGGTGGCTCAGCTAGTAAAGAATCTGCCTGCAAGGCGGGAGACCTGGGTTCAACCCCTGGGTTGGAAGATCCCCTGGAAAAAGGAATGGCTACCCACTAGAGTATTCTGGCCTGGAGAATTCCATGGGCTGTATAGACCATGGGATCGCAAATAGTAGAACATGATTGAGCGACTTGCACCTTCACTTTCATTTCACCAAAGAGTCCTTAGAGATAAATGTGACGACAGAGTGAGCTCTTCCTAGGCACTCTGCAGGCCCACCGCGGACCCTCACTCCCCTCCACTCACCCCTCCACGTGGAGCCATATGCCGTATTGCTCACAGAGCTCTTTCAAACGCCCAATCTTATCTGTGTGCCCCACTGCTGCAGTTCCTAGGATAAAACACACAAGAAAGGATACAAATATTTTCTGAGTCTTTACAGCATAATAAAAGCTTCTATATACATTATCTCCCTTTGAGAGAAGTAATCTATCTGTTTTATTGAGATTTTCCTTGCAAACTGGCTTAAAATCAACCACTGCAAGCTGATTATTCAAGTTTTGAAAAATAAAATCAAGCTTACTGTCAATTTAAATCCTCTCTCTATATATCTATATATACTAATTTTCTCTGTACTTGATCTGTTGTTCCAGAATATATTCAAGTTTCCCACCAAGTCTGTGGGTTTGTCAATTTATACCAGTATTCTATCAACTTTCTTTGTATATTTCAGTTATATTCATAAGCATTTATATACATCTCTGAGTAGATGCCATGAATTATTACTATGAAGTCTATTTTATCTCATAGCAACCCTGCTATAGTACTTTTGTTCTGTCAGCATTTGCCCAAGATGTGTGTGTGCGCTCAGTCATGTCTGATTCTTTGTGACCCAAAGGACTATAGCCCACCGGGCTTCTCTCTGTTCATGGAATTCTCCAGGCAAGAATTCTGGAGTGGGTTGCCATTTCCTGCTCCAGGGCATCTTCCCAACTCAGGGACTGAACATTCATCTCTTGTGTCTCCTGCATTGGCTGGCAGACTCTTTACCGCTACGCCACTTGGAAAGCCCTCGCCCGAGATATCCTTTACTTTTTGTCACTTTCTGGGTTATTTTTATTTAGTTGTGTCCTCTATAAAAAATAGAGGGAGACCTCGGTTCGATCTCTGGGTTGGGAAGATCCTCTGAAGGGAATGGCAACCCACTCCAGTATTCTTGCCTGGAGAATTTCATGGACAGAGGAGCCTGGCAGGCTATAGTCCATGGGTTCACAAAGAGTTGGACACTACTGAGCAACTTCCACTTTCTTTCACTTTCTATAAAAAATAACATGAGTTTTTTGAACCCAATATGAGCGGTTCTTTGTTTAAATTTAGAAAGCATTCTGAAGTCAGCTTAAACATTACACACGTTGACCCAACCCCTTGGTGACATTTACATGGCAGGCTTTGCTGGGAAGACCCTCTTTACAGAACATGAGTAAAATGAAGAGTCGGCATGCTCCCAACTGTCCTAAATTTCCAGTGAGCAGAAGCCACCTAGTAAGATTTCAGATCTTCACCAACTGATTCAATGAACACAGCTTTTCTTGCAGGGGCTGTGCCAGGGAAAAGGCTGAAAACTCCACCTCCCAAATCCAAACCCATCTCAAATCAAAAAAAAAAATCTTAAATGACACATTTAGTTTAGCCAGACAAGATCAAAGGCCAAGGCATGGGTTGGGTCACATGAGCCATCAAAACATAAACCACAATGCTGTGTTTAAGCACCTAGAGGCCACATTCACATTCTCTTCATCTTGTGGCAATGTCAACTGGCTGAGCACTGGGATGCGGAGTCTGGGGAATGCAATGTGGTCACGCTGGTAAGTCACTCAACCGCAAGTAAACTGAAGCCCCTCCCATTTGTTAAGTGATTGATAGTACAATGGTTCTGTTTCTATTTAAATATATACACACTAAATCAGGCAGAAGAGACAGTTTTTCTGCTGGCAACAAGGTGGATGGATGCTTTTTCTGTTTACTATTGTTTTTTAATAATCCACTTTACTGATTGAAGTATAATTTATGTACAATAAAATCCACTCATTTATGTGCGTGCGGCATGCTGAGTTGCTTCAGTCGTTCAATGAATTTTGACAAACATATACGGCATGTAAACAACATCACCCCAAAGTTCCCTCATCTCCCCCTGGTTTCACTCTTCTCTCCACTCCTCACTGGCCCCAGACAACTGTGATCTGTTTTCTTTGCTGTCATTTTATCGTCTTAGAATTTCATATAAATGGATCATACACTATGTAAATTCTTTTATGTCTGGATTTGGCACTTAATTAGCATGCTTCTGAAATTCATCCATGCTGATATGTATATCAGTAGTTATTTTCATTTCCTGCTTAGTAACCCATGATTTGTTTATCCTACAATTTATTCATTCACCGGGGAGGGGAATCTGGGTTGTTTTCAGGCAAGAACACTGCATCTCTATATCAGCCTAAGAGTTCAGTTATTCTGCATTCTCACCAGTGTTTGGCACTGTATTTTCTTATATTCTCCATTCTAACAGATGTATAGTAGTAGCTCACTGTGGTTTTACTTTGCATTTCTCTAATGACTAATGATATTAAGCATTTTTTCAGTGCTTATACATTCATATATTTCTTTGGTGAAGTGTCTACTCAAATCTCTTGTTCACTTTAAATACGGTATTGTTCACTTTAAATACGGTATTATTTATATCTGTAATACTGAGTTATAAAAACTCCTTTGTATGTTTTGGATAGAGTCCTTTGTCAGGAAAATGTTTTGCCAATATTTTCTCCTAGTCTGTTACTTGCCTTTCCACTTTTTCTAAACACGGTTTTTTGGATAGCAAAAGCTTTTTTTCCCCTTAATTATATCATAGTTGATTTACAATGTTGTGTTAGTTTCAGGTATTGTTGTTGTTCAGGCGCTAAGTCATGGCTGACTCTTTTGTGACTCTATGGACTGCAGCCCGCCAGGCTCCTCTGTCCATGGGATTTTCCAGGCAAGAATACTGGAGTGGGTTGCCATTTCCTTCTCCAGGGGATCTTCCTGACCCAGGGATCAAACCTGTCTCCTGCTTGGCATTCTTTGCTACTCGCCACCTGACAGCAAAGTCATTCTTTTTCAGATTCTTCCATTAAGATTATTACAAGATATTGAATATAGTTCCCTGGGCAGCAAAGCTTTTAATTTTTGATAAAGCCCAATGTATGGTTCTGCCTTTTGTGTCCCTAGAAATCTGTCTTCAGTCAAGGTCATAAAGATCTTCTATATGTTCTTCTAGAAATTTTACTGCTTTGGCTTTTATGTTCAGGCTTATGAACTATTTACAATTAACATCTGCATGTAGAGTGAGGTAAAGATTGAGGTTCAAGTTTTCCTATATTGACATCCAGTTGTTCCAAAACCACTGATGGAAAAGACTTTCCTTTTCCCTTTAAATTACCTTTGGTATCTTTGTTAAAAAAAAAACCTAAGTGACCATATTTCTATTTCTGAACTCTATTTTCTTTGCTTAAGCTCACACTCTCTTATCTTGCAGCTGTACAGTAACTCTAAAAGTCAGACAAGGTAGGTCTTCCAATGCAGTTCTTTTTCACAATGATTTTCACTCAGACCATTTTATGTCCGTATAAATTTTAGAATCAGCTTATCCATTTCTATCAGCAAGGAGATCCAACTGGTCCATCCTAAAAGAAATCAGTCCTGAATATTCATTGGAAGGACTGATGCTGAAGCTGAAACTCCAATACTTTGGCCACCTGATGTGAAGAACTAACTCATCTGAAAAGACTCTGATGCTGGGAAAGATTGAAGGCAGGAGGAGAAGGGGATGACAGAGGATGAGATAGTTGGATGGCATCACCTACTCAGTGGACATGGGTTTGAGTAAGCTCCAGGAGTTGGTGATGGACAGGGAGGCCTGGCATGCTACAGTTCATGGGGTCGCAAAGAGTTGGACACAACTGAGTGACTGAACTGAATTGATCCATTTCTATAAGAAATTGGAAGTCTGCTAAGATTTTGACATGGGAGAGATCTGACAATTCAAACCATGTTTATGGCACACTGTTCCATTTATTTGGGTCTTCTTGAATTTCTCTCAGCAACATTTTGTAGTTTTCAGTGTATACACCTTGCATTATTTTGTTACATTTATCCATGAAGGGTTTTTTGATGCTATTATAAATGGCCTTTAAAATCCAGTTTCAATTGTTTATTGCCACCTTGATAGATTTGCTTATTAGTTCCAACGGCTGTTCTTTGTGGTTACCTTAGGAATTTCTATCTTACAACCATGCCATCTATAAATAAAGACAGTTTATTTCTCCTCTCTAATCTGTCATGTAACTATTTTTGTCACGTCATGCATGTCATGTAATTATTTTTCTTGCCTTACTGCACTGTCGAGAGCTTCAAGTACAATGCTGCATACAATTTGGTGAGCACAGCAGAAAGCGGTAGTTGACTTGCTATCTCAAATGTGGAGATTTAAGTGTGACATTTAAAAATTCGATTTAAAAAGGAAGCACATGATGGAGTAGAAAAGCACTTACATCCTAAATGAAAAAGTATATACATACAAACAAGAACTCCCAAAACAAACCAATGTTTTACTATTATAACTCTCACCATGGTACTGATACTGTCTACCTCATATTCTTAAGACTTGATCTCCTTTTAGGCTAAGTACCAATCTTCTTTTTTTTTTCTAATCCTCTACATTGTGTGTCCAAAATGGAAGATTCAGATTCATGACACCTACCAGCATTTGCAACAAGAAGCAAGGGCAGTTTTCCTCGTTCTATGTCATCTTTAATCAGTTTCTCCAGGAAGGCAACATCCTGGGATTGAAAGACAAACCACAAAAACATGAGACAACCAACATAAAAGCTATACAAGGAAAAATGATAACTTCTGAATGAAGCAGATACTCTCAAAATTTACCAATTCTTTTCTAGACAATTTTCCTTTTTATCCCTCTATTATAGATGAGAAAACAAAATCATTTTACTTAAAGATTAACTAGAAAACTCAGTTAAATGAGATTAAAGTTAGAAACTACATACACAAAACCAACATTTCTCTACTTTAATAAAACATTTATGATTTAAAAAATTCTCTTAAACTGGCTCCCTTGCTGCCACAAAAACAGCCAAAAATGTATCTCTAATGTTATGCTAACAAAGGTCCACCTAGTCAAAGCTATGGTTTTTCCAGTAGTCGCGTATGGATGTGAGAGATGGACCATGAAGAAAGCTGAGCACTGAAGAACTGATGCTTTTGAACTGTGTTGTTGGAAAAGCCTTTTTTTTTTTGCAACTCTTCCCCCGACCCCCACCACCTCTACAACTTTTTATTTTCTTTCCTGCAGTCTTGGTTGCAGCACTGGTATTTTTTTTTAGCTGTAGCATGTGGGATCTAGTTCCCTGACCAGGGATTGGACTCAGGCCACCTGCATTGGAAACATGAAGTCTTAGCCACTAGACCACCAGGGAAGTCCCCTAGAGAAGACTCTTGAGAGTCCCTTGGACTGCAAGGAGATCAAACCAGTCAATCCTAAAGGAAATCAGTCCTGAATATTCATTGGAAGGACTGATGCTGAAGCTGAAACTCCAATACTATGGCCACCTGATGCAAAGAACTGACTCACTGGAAAAGACCCTGATGCTGGGAAAGACTGAAGGTGGGAGAAGGGGATGACAGAGGATGAGATGGTTGGATGGCATCACCGACTCGATGAACATGAGTTTGAGCAAGCTCCAGGAGTTGGTGATGGACAGAGAAGCCTGGCATGCTGCAGTCCATGGGATTACAAAGCATTGGACACAACTACGACTGAGTGACTGAACTGAACTGAGTGTTATTCAATGATATATCTAAATCAGAAAACCTAACTACCTTGAAAAAGAAATGCAGAATCCTAAAACCTATCCCTTCTGCTTCTGACTTCAGTATGGAAAGCCTTACCACTTGTATGTCTGAAAATAAGCAGAATCCAATCCCGAGGATTATGATAAACAACCTTACTTTCAAAATCTGCCCATTCATAAATCCAGGTAACAGAAAGATAACCATTTGAAAGAATGGTTTAGAAGGAGTTTCTGATGCTTAATTGAACTCCATGTTTCTACTGTCACCTTTCTGCCAGTCAACCTGTGTGGACATTCAAACCTGGAAGCATGTATTAGGCAATGGGAAGATCTAAGCAACCCATGAAAAAGCTAATAATTATCTGCAGGCCAGCCAATGGAGCCACAGTTGAAGGAAAGATACAGTTTCAAAACACAATTCTTTCTTATTTTATAAATTTACCATCAGAGCTTACCACTATACTTTACCATTATACACTTTACCATCAGAGCTTACCATCTGATGCTGGGATCCAAAAACAGTGTTACAGGGTACCCGACACAAGCAGGGAAAGGGCAAGCCAAGCTGTGGGGAGAAGCATGCAATTTCACAAGAAGGATCTCTGTCTCCATCCCCTTACGTCCCCGAAAGACTGTGGTTCTAAGTCACAATTATTCTTTTAGAACAATCCCTCCCTTAGGAACACTTAATATTATAAACATATAGATGTTAAAGTATATCTAGAGAGTCAAGCCAAAAAACTCAAGTGGTGGAGGAGGGTGGGGTGGTAAATTTCCAGGAGCTGTCTTCTAAGAGGATACAGACAATGTAAAATTTTCTAAATGAGTCAATTGTATGAGTAACTATCAACTCATCTTCTAAATGAGTACCTATTCTTTGCTGTATTTTAGACTATGCCAAAAAAACAAAAAACTTTTCCAAATGGAGAAACAAGCTGAGCCTTTAGCATTTTGGGGGGTAATTTAGGATCTTCCCTCCAAGGATTACTGGTAAATAACACTGCCTAAAGGTATTCAAAGAACAAATGTATTTATGGGCCCACCCATCCCTAAAAAAACAGTAACTATGGAGCAAGAGATGTACATATCTCAAGAGAAATGAAGTGTTATAAAGACAGAAATTGTCAAATTTTATATTCTTCATTTTTAGCTTCCAAATCCTTAAGGAGATTATGTTTTAGGAATTTTTTTAACATTTGAGAATATTGCTCTATATAACTAAGACTTGTAAGCCTTATAGACCAAAAATTTAATGAGCATTCTATTCACATTTTTTTCCTGTAAAGAATCTTTGTTCTAAATTATGAAAGTGAAACCCAAGTAAAACACACAATAAATAATTACAGAAATTAAAAGTGAAAATGTCCCATTCCCCCCACCCCTCAGACCCCCCAGTTAAGCCACAATCTGTCACTGTTGGGTTTCCCTGATGGCTCAGACAGGAAAGAATCCACCTGCAATGCAGGAGACCCAGGTCTGATCTCTGGGTTGGGATGACCCCTGGAGAAGGCATGGCAACCCACTCCAGGATCCTTTCCTGGAGAATCCCATGGACAGAAGAGCCTAGCAGGCTACGGTCCATAGAGTCATAGAGTTGGACATGACTGAGTGATTAACATTACCCCTGTTAATAGGTTGATATAGAACTTTCCAGATATTTTCTAGGCAAAAATATATTTATATAAATATATTTTTCTAGGTATAAAAAAATATGCACATTAGCATGTACATACTTTTAAAACATGAACACCTGCCACCTGCCTTTCCCACTTAATATCCTCACATATTTTTTGAAGACTTGATTGCTGTCCCAAGACAGCTTTGAGCCCCTAAGAGCCTGGCTCACAGCAAGTACCCAATAAGTAATTTGTTTCATGTTTCTACAGAGGTATTATAAAATTCCTCATTTTGAACATCCTTAAGAAGAGGGCATGATTTCTTTTTTTGAAGTGAAAACGGGTAAAAATACTCTGTACTGCCAACCTGATTTAGTCCACTTAGGTTAATATTGTTGTTGCTGATTAGTCACCAAGTCGTGTCTAACTCTTAGACTATACCCCGTCAGGCTCCTCTGTCAATGGGACTCTCCAGGCAAGAATAGTTCTCCTCCTCCAGAGAAGAGGACACAATTTCTTGCCACCAGTGATCAAGGCTCAGAAACAACTCAACTCCCGAGTTTCCCCTATGTATCTCCTGGGGACTTCTCCATCTTATAGAAGACAATCCTCCAATTCTATGGGTTTTGCTTTAAAATGTTCTTGGCCAAGAGGCTTAACAAGTTCTTGACTCAAGGTAGCACCCTAATCAAACTTTCATAAACTCCAGAAAAGGATAATGCTTTTTGATCTAATAATTCTAGACTGGCTCTGAAAATCCATCTGAGGAATATAACCCAAAGTATAGAAAAAGCTTTATGCACAAAGATATCCATAACAGCACTATACAAAGAAAATTTCCCAAAAATGGTCATAAAAAGCCAAAGAATACAAACATTCTAACTGCCCAAAAAGAAAAAAAAATTTTTTAAATACTATACAGTCACTTGAAGGAATATCATGAAGGCATTAAAAATATACTTTACTTTGAAGAACTGATCACCTGTTACAACAGTAAGTGAAGAAAGCCATGTATAGCCATGTAAAAACATACATGCCCTCTGACTGATCAAAGTCTGAAAAGAAATAAAGTAAAATGTTGACTGTGGTTGCCTTTGGGCAACTAAAAAAGACATATATATCTCTCTAAACTTATTAATTCCCATTTACATATAAAAATGACAAAAGATGCATGTAAGAAAATCATCTTTCTTTTCACTTGAAAAAAAAAAAAAAGCGGCTAAAGAAATAGGTCAACACACTTGAAAAACTTCTAGGACAGAATAAAGCATCATTTCTTTAAATGATCGCCCTTATGCCACATTACCTGATTACACAGGTACTGGCCCAGGCCAGGCCTAGCAGCAGCACTTAGATAGATCACAGGCTTCCTGTTATATAACACGTTGAACCCATCCACTACAAAGTCTTCATAACGGGAATGGATGGCAAGCCTACAGATCTTTGCAAGTCCTTCTCTTTCTTCTTCGTGGAAATAAGCACAGCCATTTTCATACCTGTTAAGAGAAACTCACATGTCAGTATGTTCTTACCTCTGATTTTATAAGTCCCAGTCTTATAACCATGGAAGTAAATCTTTTCTCAACCTAGAAACTGTCACCCAGATCAAAGGAGATAGGAATCACTCTCGTCTCAGATGGCTGAAAACTCACGGCAGCTGGAGGTTATAAAGAACAAAGGCAATGACCCTTTATCCACACTGAGCTCCTGGAAGAGTAGGAACTAAGAAAACCAGTAGGAAATAGGAATGCCTCAGATATAAAAAGGCTGAAGATCATGGATTGGCTTACTTCACCAGAAAATCAGCACTGGATAATGTAGGCATGATTTATTTGTAGTGTTAGCCCTAAAACATCCAAAGTAAGTAAAACTGTCAATAACGTTAGTCAGGCTAAGTTTTGCTTTCACTATTATCTGCTTGGAAATTTTTATTCTTCTCCATCTCTAAAGAGAAAGAGAGAGAATTAAAATTACAGGTGTTAGATTTTTATTAGAAGAAAATTTCTCCTTTGCCATACAGGCAAACTCATACTCTCGCCAGGCCAAGCTCCTTTCCACCATCTGAAAATGAGTTTCCCAAGTTATTAAACGTTCCAACGTTAGGTAAACATTCCTTTGCCATAAAAGTAATAGCATAAATAAACACAAAATACCACTGGTCTTTTATCTTCTACTGACTCCTTACTCACCTAGAATTCCTTAATAATGACAGTATTTACCACTGTATAAAGCAAATTTCAATTTCCCAACACATACTCATCTTCCTTATGACAGCATTTCCTTTCTACTAAAACACAGCTAATACTTTAAATAAAAATACTCGAATCCAGGGACCTCCCTGGTGGTCCAGTAGTTAAGACTAGGGGCATGGGTTCAATCCCTGCTTGAGGAACTAAGATCCAGCATGCCACACAGCATGGCAAAAATAAAGAGAAAAACTCCCCCAAACTTGCCTCCATTTCACTGCTACATCTTCTATCAACATGTGCCAACTAGGAATCTTTCTCTTTCCTTATTTTTATTTTTTAAAAATCATGGAAGTATGATAACACATTTATAGGAGACTTAGAAAATACAGAACAAGATTATATATAGTTCTACTATATATAGTAACAAATAAGAAACTGGACATTATTCCACAGTACAGGCTCACGTTCTCAGCTCCTCACACGCATTAATTCATTGGTTCATTTAATCCTCACAACAATGTCATCAAATGGATATTAAGGCTATTTCCGTTGCACAGATAGGGAAACTGAGGCATGTAGTGATTAAGTAACTCTTCCGAAAGGAAAGGGAAGAGGCAGATCTGAATCTAGGTAGCACAGCTCCAGAAAAGAGACTTCTCACAGTCTATATCCACTCATAAATGCCTTTACCAGAAACTAAAAACTTATTACCTGAAAATTCTGCAGAGCCATAAGGTAGTGTCTGAAAGTATCCTAGTAGTAAGTTTTCTCAGCTTCTCTTTATCCAAAGTTGAAATGTAAGCTCCCAGACTATGCCCCAACAAAGATATATGACCTTGTTCTCCAATATTCTGAATTCTGTTAATCAAAAATATTAGATTTAAAAAAAAGGTATTAGTCTAAGCATAAATACATTAAACTTAGAGACATAGTATTCCAGAAATTCCACAAAAATTTGTCACATTTGAAATGCATTTAATGGCCTAGAAGGCAGAAATTGAGATATATTTAGAAAATTCAATGCGTAATAAGGTATTCATAGCTTAGAGGGAAATTTTCTTTCTGAATTCAAGTGCTAGGGGATAATAATTGTTTTTATTGAATACCAACTAAATACACAAACTGTTTTTAAATAATTTTCTCCAAATAAGTTTTTTAAATTAAATACTAGCTGTAAGAACTATAGCGAGTAAAGCTGAGATAAAATGTGCGGAAAACAATTTAAGAATTAATAGATGCAGATCAAGTCCCTGCATTAAACAGCTATTTATAACAATTCAGCAAATTCAAGGGGAACTAGGTATTGCTTTGCATATAACTAAAGTGGATGGACTAATTTCCCTTATAAAGAATAAATGTAATAATGATAATGACAAAGAATCAACAGGATTCAGGCAGAGACAGTTCATAGAAAAGGAAATATAAATGGGTCTTAAAACGTACAAAAAAATACACTTAACCTGATTTCTCAAGAGAAATGCAAACTAAAACCATGCTGAAATATCATTTCTTACCTATTAGACTGGCAACAATCCTTAAGTTTGTTAATACCCTTGTAGGCAAGTGTGTGGGAAAAAAGGTCCTCTCATACACACAGAGTGGGAATGTGAACAGGCACAAGTCCATGCAGGGAAATTTGGCAGTATCTATCAAATTTATAAATATACAAGCTTGTTCAGTCTAGCAATCTCACTTCTAGAACTTTAATCTTCAGAAACACTACTTTGAGGAAATGGCACATGTACAAAGTTACTAGCTGCAGGAATGTTTGTAAGAATAAAACATGAATCAGAGACTAGTTAAATAAAATATGGCTCATCCATTAACACTGTGTGCTTGTTCGGTCATATCCAACTCTTTGCGACCCCAAGGACTGTAGCCCACCAGCCTCCTCTGTCCATGGGACTTTCCAGGCAAGACTACTAGAGTAGGTTGCCACTTTCTCCTGCAGGGGATCTTCCTGACCCTGGGATCAAACCCACGTATCCTGCACTGCAGGCGGATTCTTTACTGCTGAGCTACCAGCGAAGGCCCAAAGCAACATTAAATAGCTCTTAAAGGAGAAAGTGCCTTGTGTACTGCTATTCCAGGAGCTTCAAGATGTAAATGAAAAAAGGAAGACACAGAACAATGTGCAGAGAATTTAGGTCCTGGAAGCAGTAAGCATAAATATCTGGCTTGGGTGTACGTATACATGCAATATCTCTGAAGAATACACAAGAAACTGGCAACTTATCTCTAGGAAGGAGAACAAACTAGGCAGGAGAGATAAGAAGGAATACTGCCTTTGCATATATACCTTTTCCAGCTTTTAAAATCTGAACCAGAAGAACGCATTACTTATTCTACAAAACACTGTATTTAAAACAACTAAAGAGAAAACTAGATAAACTGCTCGATAGATGCATAAATGGAAATAAGATAAACAGATGATTCACAGATGGCGTGGCTTATCACCAATGAATTCAGCTGCAGTACTTCTCAGCAGTCAAAAGCCCAGGAACAGAAACAGCCAGAAACAGAAGCACACAGCAGCTACCCTCTGGCCCCTGCACCAGCCCCTCCCTAAGACACAAGACCATAAAAATGACAAGGCTTTAGTAAATGATTTCCTTTTACAAAATACATTATCTAAAACATGTCAACGTCTCCCTGAAGGAAGTGAATGTTGTTGTAACTTCATATATAATCTGGAATGAAATAAGGCTTATCATTGCAGCAACTTGTATGAATGCAATCATTATCAAACCCAAGAACACAGATACTTTCAAAGAGAAGCTGCCAACCGTTCTCCATTACCGGGTGCTCTGGGGCTCCTCGTCTTCATCTCCGTGCATCAGATTCTGAACTAACTGGAGGATGCTCACCATGTCTTGTCCACTGCGGAACAGAAAAACAGTTGATAGACGGGGAAACAGCACACGCCACCCCCTCCCCTCACCACCAGTCTCTCACTATTTCTCTTGTCTCAACTAGCTTTGATGTCATTCTGTTACAACAGAAATAATGTGTTTTGAGATACAGCATACACCATCTTGTTTTTTAAAAATAAACCATAAGTTATCAACTGAATTCTGAATATAACCATACATAAAGTATTAGTTGCTTAGTTGTGTCCGACTCTTTGCAACCACGTGGACTCCAGCCCGCCAGGCTCCTCTGTCCATGGAATTCTCCAGGCAGGAATCCTGGAGTGGGTAGCCATTCCCTTCTCCAGGAAATCTTCCCCACCCGGGGCTTGAACCTGGGTCTACTGCACCGCAGGCAGATTCTTGATCATCTGAGCCACCACGGAAGCCCCTTACTTGTGATTAATTAAATCTTCTATCTGAATATAAATTTGATTTTTAAAAATTTCACTAGCTTTAGCAGTATTTCTCTACCAGTTCATTTGAGTCTTGGAGACTACTTAGTAAGCATATTATAAGGGTCAAAATCCTTATAAGCTGCTGGAAGATCACAAAAGCAGCAAGAATACTCCAATTTCACTGGGTGTATCTAAGTTTCCCTCCATGTGGGATTCTTGTCTGTTTGTTCTAACAGAGTTAAACATGAAATGCAGGCATCACTTATTACCACCTCTTCCCCAAACTGGAGAAACTGGAGACTTGCTTAGAGTATAAACAGACTTACTTCTGTCCAAGATACATTTTTAAATGCTCATTACATGAGGTGGAAACGTGCGAGAAGAATGTGAGTGGTACATTCGTTAGCAATGGCAAGGTGCCTTACAAAACACGTGAAGTCAAAATTCTACCACTCTATTAATGAGAAGGTGACATAAAAAGTTCTCCCTTTTGAAAAACAATGTTTGCAAACCCATCTTCCTCAAGGTGCTGTGCTGACCTTCACATGTGAGGGACTCTGGTCCTTGGACTTTATGTAGAAATGAAGCTAGGTGACCTTCAGGAAACCCTATGCTACAGAGCTGTGAGGACGCCATTGGTCCATGAAAAGCACTGAACTCCACGCCTGGGAAGTGGGACCTCAGATGCAGCTATCAGCATTATTAGTGTGAACACCCTGGACTGGCATCATTAGTGCACTCCCACTCTGAATTACAGATGCTCCTGGCAGTATCTCTTCTAGGGAAACTTCTGCAGGATGAGTACAACCCAGTAATTCCCTTCAGCAGGCCTGGGTGAGGAGACTTAGAAGATCTGGTTCCTGTTCTCAGCTAGAAAATGAACTTCACCCATAGAGGAGTTCCTCCAGCCACTGGGATCCTTCCTCTGTTCTTTTGCAACCCTGAACGTATTTACATTCGGGTCAAAGGACGGCTTAAGGGAGTTCCACTATTTACCTATGCACAGTTTCCTGATTATAAAAAAAATAATAAGTTTGTCTGAAGGAAACTGGGCCAAGACTTAAAATCCAAATTAAGTGCTAACATCCTGTAAAAACTGCTGGGTGAACAACTACTTATTTTCCCCGCTACTTCAAACCACAAACATTGGACAGATTTCCTTTAGTTGCCAAAAAATAAATCACTCTACTAATAAATGAGCTGATGCTTTCCTTTCATTTTCTTTTCCTTAACTATATAATACAATGGTAAATCTTATCAAGTTAAAATAACTCTCACAATAAAGCTCAGTCTACCAGATTGCTGGTTTCAAGGACGAAACAAGTATGATAGTTGAGTTATATTATGAGTCTGTATATGCTTCTGAGAGGCTGTGTTAAACTCTGAATGGGGAAAGGGAGAAACAGTAGGTATAGCAGCATCACCAACCAGCCAACAGCATTTCACTTTTCTAATGTTACACTGCACAGAACTCTCAATTTGCTTTGTGTTCATTAAAATTGTAAATCAGTGATGGTAAAATCTTGCTTTAAAGAAAATGTACACCCCACGTAAAGGTGCTTATCTGTTGTTTTTTTTTTAAACCTTTTATTTACTACTGCAGTACAGCTGATTAACAATGTTGTGATAACTTCAGGTGGACAGCAAAGGGGCTGAGCCATACATATACACGTATCCATTCTGCCCCAAACTCCCTTCCCATAACACTGAGCAACTGTGCTAAACAGTAGGAAAAGGGCTTCTCTTTCTTACCACCTACCTGCCTTGCAGTGGCCCTGGAATATCCCCTGATAGGACCTTCTTTCCATTTTCCTCCTCTGTTCTTCTAATTTAAAGGAAATAAAAAATTGTTATATTTCTAACACTGGAGCATGAACATGTGATAACGTTGCTCATAAACTCTAGTAACTGATGTGGGATTTGAAACACACATTGCCCCACTCCCACCCCATCCCAGTCCCCCAGGCTGGGCTATAGTTTAATTTCAGGAAAATAATACAAAAAAATTATAATAATATTACTTCAACCCATTGCTTGTTTACCTGACGTACTATATGACCTGAATATATAGTAAGAAGTATTCCTAGAGTCAAGTTAATATATTAAGTAAATTTTAATAGCCAAAAGTGAAAATTATAAGTCCTGCCCCTCAATTTCAAAATCCTTTAATGATAGAGCACCTTCCACTCAAGACAAACACCAATTTTAAAGTCAGCTGCTAAGCATGACGTTCTGAAACCAAGAGGTGTCTTCAACAGCAGGAAACCAGTGCCACCAGTTTCGCAGCAGGTTGAGCATGTTTAATGGGGTCGTGTCTGTTCTGCAGGCTCACCTCTGACTGTCCTCAAGCATCTTCATGGCCTCCTTCAAGTTTTTTCCCATTTCAGCTAGAGTAGGGTCTGCTATCTAGAAAAAAATTTTTCAAAAGGTTAAATGTTAACAACCTTCTATTACTTCCACAACAGAATTCATCATCAAGAAAAAAACTAAATTTTAAGTCCATTTTCTTCTGGATTTGTTATAACATACTTGGGTTATGAAGCACATGCTTGATGCCAAAATTCCAATAGTACAAAGTCCCAGCCCCCGGGAGGCCGCTTTTGGCATGTGCCTCTCCAAGCGTCCCTCTCCTCACATGCGCTTCTCCACACTGCTCTCTTACTGCTTTACAGTGAGTAACGTTCCACAGCAGTAGGTCCACTTCATTCTCTTTAGCAGTTTCACCTTTTTGCATCTGATGGATGTATTATAGTCCTGAATTATATTATACAGTCCTGAATTAATGACCTTTTAGGTTACTAGAGTTTTTCACTTTTGGGAGAAAGTCCAGAGAAGTTCAAATAGCATACCATTTGTTTTACGGCTGTAGCAGGCTGAAAAACGGGCCTTCCCTGGTGGCCCAGTGCTAACAATCTGCTTGGAATGCAGGAGATGTGAGTTCAATCCCTGGGTGGGGAAATGCCCTGGAGAAGGAATGGCAAGCCATGCCAGTGTTCCTGCCTGGGAAATCCCATGGACAGAGGAGCCTGGAGGGCTACAGTCCATGGGGTCGCAAGGATCGGATACTGCTCAGCGACTAAATCACCACCACCAAGCTGAAAACTAGCCCCCCAAAAGACGTTCATATCCTAATCCCTAGAACTTGTGAATGTGTCCCTTATGTGACAAAGTCTTTGCAGATGTGATTAAACTATGGTCATCCAGGTGAGCCCTCAGTGTACTAGCATGAACCAACATGACAGACCTGGAAGGAGACCACACACAAACACAGAGAGCAGGTGCTGTGCTGCCAGAGCAGAGAGGGACCTGAAGATGCTGCCCTTAGAACTGGAGCGATGGTGCCACCAATAAAGGCAGGGTGGCTGGCAAGCAACAAGCTGGAACAAGAAAGCAAGGGACACCCCAGAGCCTCTGGAGGGAGTGCGCCCTGCCATCCCTTGATGTGAGTTCACCAATAATGATTTCAAACTTCTGGCCTCCAGAACGGACAGAGAATACATTTCTGTTGTTCTAAGCTACCCAGTTTGTGTTAACAGGTTACAGCAATCACATGAAACTCCTACATTCAAGAATTTGCAAGTGCTTCTAAAACCTCTGGACACTTATACAAACTCGTAATACTGACATCTCCAAAGAATTTATCATTCATATCCTTTTGGATTTTAGTACCAAGTGTACATCTACCTCCCATTCAAAACACAGATGGAACTAAATTTTTAAAATTCTCACAGAATTAAAACATTCACTCTTTCTTCTTACATCTCCATAACAATTTTTAGGGAGACAGCCTTGTTGCCATGAATCTCTATGTAGTATAAGTTGAGTTATAAACAATTATAGAAGCTCTCCTTTGTTCCCCTCCTAAGTGTACTTCAAGAGTATCTCTCTGCATTTTCTTCTGTTGTCTCCTGTACCTGGTAATAGTTTATCTTATGTAGATGTGCAATGAGTATTACCTTTAGTGTTGCATTGCCTCCTCAAAATTGTGTCCTTTTTCTTAAAGAAATTCTACTGTTTACCAGTGTGAGAATACCAGGGTGGGTAGTCATTCCCTTCTCCAGGGGGTTTTCCCAACCCACGGATCAAACCTGCGTCTCTCACATTGCAGGCGGATCCTTACCGTCTGAGGCACCAGGGAAGTCCCAGTGTAAGTATCAGAAAATGTTAAATCAAAAAGGGACCTTAGGGGTCTAGTCTAGGAATTGCCAACCTGCGTTCTTTTGAGCCTTAATACTCCTGGAAAGAACTTTAGGGAGACGGGGCTCGGCAGCCACCTGGAGCTTCCAGCTTTGCTCCTCTTTAAGGAGATCAGCTCTGTTTTTAACAACAGGGTTTTGAGTCAAGTATCCAAAAAAGGAAAAGTATAGCATGAAAGCCTCTGTTTCCAGTCTAACATTTTAATTATTTATAAAACTTACTTATTTTTGCCTGCACTGCACGGCAAGTGGGATCTTAGTTCCCCAACCAAGGATCAAACCAGTGCCCCCTGCAGTGGAAATGCAGAGTCCTAACTACTGGACCGCCAGGCCAGAGAAGTCCTGAGGCCCCACTTCAGAGAGGAAACTAAGACTTAGAGAAGGACAGTGACCTGCCTAGGCTCATGGAACTAATCAAAGACGGAGAGCTGCCAGAACCCTGGTTTCCTGATCTGTTTCTGCCTCTATTACATCACACTGATTCTACAAGGGGTTAGAAAAGAATCACGTAGCCACATCCGACCTTATTTTTACAAAAGATAGAAAAAAGCACTTAAAAAACAACAGGTGTTTCCAATAAAAATCACAATTTAAATATAACCACAAGGTGGGTGAGAGAGCAATTTAAAAGGGTCTCCTTGTTCTTCCTTAACAATTCTGAGTAGGAGGAGGAACAAGATAATGGTCAAGAGAAGTGATCTCGCTCCCCAGTCTGCTGGTCAAGGTCCTTACCACTCACATCTCCTGTGACACTCCAATCTTTGAGCATCTGGCCAAATGCAAAGACAAACAGTTTGCTTGATCAATTACTCTTCCCTGTTTCATGCTTATAACTTCTGTCCCGTCTGAAATGGCCCTGTGTCTTTTATCTACCGCTAACCACCTATTAAATCAGGATCCACTACTTTCAAGAAACCCTTACAGATAAATTCACTTTCACTTTTTCACATCCCCTCTAATGATATCAATACCATTTTTTCCTAAATCAAACATCTGGATTCACTGCCTGACAAATGACTGTACTAATATTCACAGGGACAGCAGGATGGAAGGCTTGAACCCGAGGCCATTCTAATATGTAACTGCCCAATTTCTCACATCCCTCGCTGTGAACTGTGTTACAGGTGGTCTTCCCAGTACAGGTATTCTCCCCAGTAAAATCATATGCTTCTTGAAGGCAGCCATTCAGACTCCCACTGATTTTGCCTTCTCTTATAGGCCTCAAGGGCTTCCCTGGTGGCTCATTGGTAAAGAATCTGTCTGCAAGGAAGGAGATGCAGATTTTATCCTAGGGTCAGGAAGATCCCTCGGAGAAGGAAATGGCAACCCACTCCAGTATTCTTGCCTGGAGAATCCCATGAATAGAGGAGGCTGGAGGGCTAAAGTCTCTGAGGTCGCAAGAGTCAGACACAACTGAGCAGCTAAACAACAGTAGGCCTAAAATGTCTAAAGTCAGCCTGAGTCTTGGATTGCCATACTGCCTCTGAAACCCCTCAGGAAGGCATAGCATACTGGATATCAACGTACTGGCTCTAAGTTCAACACAACTAACTTTTCCTATAAGATGGAACAGGTTTTTCAGTTAAGAATAGACAAAGTAGTTGACTTAAGAAGCTGCTTCATATGATAATACTTATTTTTAAACACCAGAATCACATGTGATGACAAGACGCTGACACTGAAAGAGGCAGGAGGGAAGTGCAGCTTCATATTTCCCCATCTGAGTCTCTCTCTCTCTCAAGAGCACACACTCATTGAGTGGAAAGGCTGACATTTAAATTGTTCATGCTCCTACTCGCTTTTAGGGAGTGAAGTGGGGGCAGGGGGTGGGGTAGCAGATGGGTAAGGAAAATAGCACCTTTAGTTAAATGTGAATAGAATGTGACTCCAATGCTATAGAACCGCATGGGCTTGTTCTGTTAACAGGATAATCCAAAATATAAAATGTTACCCAGCTGCAGGATATCAGGCCTTAAGTCAAAGAATGCTCTAAGAAAAATATTTATCAATTGGTTACTTAAAACTAAAAGCCATGCCTCCATACACTTCTACTGAGGACAGTGACTACTTTCTTCTTCACATTTCCCAACCTCAATACCTGTTACAGGGCCAGACAAAGGACTTGTGTAATAAATGTTAATAAACAATAGCAGGGCAACAGCCAGACACAAACCAAAATGAGCGAAGAGTTAAGTTGAATAAAGATGTCCATCATTCAGTATTTAGAAGAAGACTGTTTTACACTATGCAGGGAAGGAAAAAATAGTATTCTATGCCAGGTTCCTGGGGAAAATGTCCTATTTTTCAACCCTTAGCACCTAACACAGGGCCTGGAGCAGAAAAAGGATTCAATGAGATATGTGATCCTTAATTTACTGTGATCCCTCATTACTAACACGGAATTGCTCTCTATATTCCAGGCATCATCTAATTAACACCTTTATATACACTGTTGTTGTTTATTCGCTAAGTCAGTTTGACTCTTTGTGACTCAATGAACTGCAGCACGCCAGGCTTTTGTGTACTTCACTATCTCCCAGAGTTTGCTCAAACTCACGTCCATTGAATCGGTGATGCCATCCAATCATCTCATCCTCTGTTGTCCCCTTTTCCTCCTGCCCTCAGTCTTTCCCAGCATCAGGGTCTTTTTCAATGAGTCGGCTCTTCACATCAGGCGGCCAAAGTATTGGAGCTTCAGCATCAGTCCTTCCAATGAATATTCAGAGTTTATTTCCTTTAGGATTGACTAGTTTGATCTCCTTGCTGTCCAAGGGACTCTCAAGAGTCTTCTCCAGCACCACAATTCAGAAGTGTCAATTCTTCATCACTCAGTCTTCTTTATGGTCCACATATGGTCCTGACATCCATATATGACTACTGGGAAAACCATTTATCATCGACTATATGGACCTTCATTAGCAAAGGGATGTCTCTGCTTTTCAATATGCTGTCTAGGTTTGTCATAGCTTTCCTTCCAAGGAGCAAGCATCTTTTAATTTCATGGCTGAAGTTACGATATGCAGTGATTTTGGAGCCCAAGAAATTAAAATCTGTCACTGCTTCCATTTCTTCTCCATCGATTTGCCATGAAGTGATTACATACATTACTTCCTGCTGCTAAGTCGCTTCAGTCGTGGCCGACTCTGTGCGACCCCATAGACGGCAGCCCACCAGGCTCCCCCAACCCTGGGATTCTCCAGGCAAGAACACTGAAGTGGGTTGCCATTTCCTTCACCAATGCAGGAAAGTGAAAAGTGACAGTTGTGCCCGACCCTCAGCGACCCCGTGGACTGCAGCCTACCAGGTTCCTCCATCCATGGGATTTTCCAGGCAAGGGTACTGGAGTGGGGTGCCATTGCCTTCTCCGACATTACTTCCTAGCAAACTCAAAGGTACAGAGTTATCAGGCTTCAGAGCCAGAATTTAAAACAAGGTCTGAGGATTTCCCTGGCACTCCAGTGGTTAAGACTCCAAGCTGCCGATGCAGGAGGTGCAGATTTGATCCCTGGTCAGGGAACTAAGATCCCACATGTCTTGAGGTGTGGCCAAAAAAAAAAATTTTTTTTTTTAAATAAAACAAGGTCTGAATTACTCTAGAACCAGTGCTCTTAACCACTAGGCAATACTGCCCCTCAATTTCATCAAATAAGAAAACAAAGCAACTTACACTTTGAAAAGCTCTTGTCTCAAAGTCATAATTAGAGCTAAGTAAGGTCTCATTTTAAACGTAATCCTTGTTTGATTGATGTTTTCACCTAGATAAATGTTAGTTTATCAGAAGACTCTCACTATGGGTAAAATTTCTATTCTACAACCGCCTCAACTAGATGATCATAAACTTATTACCCAAACCAGAGCATATTTAAGAGTCAAGGCAGTACTATTAATAATTAAGCCAGGACAGCAGGTACAAACTGGGACAGTCCTGAGCAAACCAGGATGTACAGTTACCCCAGCCTTCACTACAGTGTTTACTTCCTATCTTAAATCAGTATTCCACCTAGTGAAGGCCAGGCAAATGTTTGCAGTGCTGGCTGTTCATGAGTTATAAGGTAAAACCAAAGACAACATATAATTCAAAAGGAGTGCACTGCAGTGCAGGTACTGCCCATAGCACTTTTCTCAATGCTCCAGATCGTACAGTATTGTTACTAGAGACATCTTTTCCTTCCTATAAACAATATATTTTCCCTCATTTAAATCTTGAGTACAGGGGCCTGATTAAAAACTGGGGGCCAACTAGAAACAATTCCTGAAAAAAGGCCCCTTTATTAACAAAAAAAGCAACCTAGACCAAAACAGTCTAACCATCCCCCCCACCTTTTTTTTTTTTTTTTTTTACACAAAGGGGCTGCTTCCTCCAAAAGATGAATTTACTAGACAAGATAGGGATATCTTTGTCTCTAAGACAGAGTTCAGGATGAAGGAGGTTAGTAGGCAAGAAGACACTTGAGGTTTTTTAGACTCCTTATTGTTGTTGTTCAGTTGCTCAGTCATGTCCAATTCTTTGTGATCCCATGGACTGCAGCACACGAGGCTTCCCTGTCCTTCACTCTCTCAAACTCATGTGTTTGCTCAAACTCATAACCATCAAATCAGTGATGCCATCCAACCATCTCATCCTCCATCATCCCCTTCTCTTCCTGCCTTCAATCTTATTCAACCATCAGGGTTTTTTCCAGTGAGTCAGCTCTTCACATCAGGTGGCCAAATTATTGGAGCTTCAGCATCAGTACTTCCAAAAAATATTCAGGGTTGATTTCCCTTAGGATTGACTGGTTTGATATCCTTGATGTCCAAGGGACTCTCAAGAGTCTTAGGGTGGCAGTTCCTAAGTCGTGTCCAACTCTTGCAACCCCATGGACTGTAGCCTGCCAGGTTCCTCTGTCCATGGGGATTCTCCAGGCAAGAATACTGAAGTGGGTTGCCATTTCCAAGGCAAGAGTCTTATACAGCACCACAATTCAAAAGAACCAATTCTTTGGAGATCAGCTTTCTTTATAGTCCAACTCTCACATCCACACGTGAAAGTGAAGTCTCTCAGTCGTGTCAAACTCTTTGCGACCCCACAGACTATCTAACCATCCCTTTTGAAGTCAGCCGGCGTTTAGTCTGTTTCCCTTCCATCATCTTTTCTGCTGTCTTGAAGCAAGCCAACCCAGGCTGAACATGAATGTGGTGTTTCAAGATGCTTTTCTAGGAAAGGGCCCTGGAGCCAACACACACTTCTGCATTGGCCTCCTAGGGTCTCCACTCAACTGGGGTCCTTCAGCCCTCAAGAGGCTTGGAGCAATTATACTGTTTAAAAATAGAGCCCAAATGTGCAACAAAGCATGTGTGTTATATACAGAGTGTGTATATCCACTGGTTCACTTTCTAATTAGAAAACCACCACATGTACACTACTGAAAATTCAGAATCCGCTATTAAACTGTTAGCCATTAGACTGCAAATTTGTAAATTATACTTTAGCTACGGCTGATTCTGTGTAATGAAGTGGATTCCATATTTTTGCTTCAATTATGTCTAACAGAGATGCATGGCATGGCTTAATGCAATTTCAAAGCTCCTAAGGAGAACCATTTAATTGCTCATATGGTAACTGTCAGAGAACCAGACAGCTCATTTTGTAAAACAAGCCCTGCCATTCATTCTTTTATAAGCATTTTTTAAGAATGACTTTTATACTAGTGGATTTCCATCACTTTCAGTGTGGGTTATTAAAATAGTCTGCCACTATCAGAAAAAATAGTATATATGTAATGTTAAAATATCACTAAAATTCTCACAACTTAAATGTGAGAGAAAAAAAAATTGAAAGGCAAATGCAAGATAAAATAGTAAAGGAGGTCTGGAAGTAACAACTTTTCAAAGTTGTAGGAAACTAAATTTATTTGGAAGATAAATTATTTGAATTAACGGGGGAAAAACACTTATTTTTGCCTTTGGCTAGAATTATATCAACTCAGTTATGAGGTAATACTCCTATTATTTGGAATATGTTATATTTACCATTTGATTCTATTTCATTTTTCTGAAAAACTGCTGGTAATAATCTGCTAAATTGATCTGACATCTCATATATAGGATGTAACCTGCAGTTTGGGGGATGGCGACTCACACCATTTTAATGGATGTCACTGAAAATTCATATCCGGTAATTAGTTAACAGAATAAACAATCATTTGTTAATAGACAAATTTTATTAACTGAGACGTTGTTTGTAATAACCTTTCAAAAATGGACACTACAGCAGAAGAAGAATAAAATCCCAGGGCCAAAGATTTGGGAACCACTGCTCTCCAGGGCTTCCCTGATGGCTCAGACGTTAAAAGAATCTGCCTGCAGTGTGGGAGACATGGGTTCGATCCCCAGGTTGGGAAGATCCACTGCAGGAGCGCATGGCAACCCACTCCAGTATTCTTGCCTGGAGAATCCCCATGGATAGAGGAGCTTGGTGGGCTATAGCCCATGGAGTTGCCAAGAGTCAGACATGACTGAGCAACTAAGAACAGCACAGCTCTACATACACTTAAAATTTTTTCAGCTTTCAAGGTGATTAATTGAGCCCTTGAACACATTTTGTTTAATTAAACCAGCCCACCAAAGTGTGACCCAAAATTATATTATTCACTTGAAGGACAGAAATAAAGGACAGAAACGATATGGATTTAACCGAAGCAAAAGAATACACAGAAGAACTATACAAAAAAGATCTTCATGACCAAGATAATCACGATGGTGTGATCACTCACCTAGAGCCAGATATCCTGGCGTCCAAAGTCAAGTGGGCCTTAGGAAGCATCACTATGAACAAAGCTAGTGGAGGTGATAGAATTCCCACTGAGCTATTTCAAATCCTAAAAGATGATGCTGTGAAAGTGCTGCACTCAATATGCCAGCAAATTTGGAAAACTCAGCAATGGCCACAGTTTTCATTCCAATCCCAAAGAAAAGCAATGTCAAAGAATGTTCAACTACTGCACAACTGCACTCATCTCACATACTAAGTAACGCTCAAAATTCTCCAAGCCAGGCTTCAACAGTATATGAACTGTGAACTTCCAGATGTTCAAGCTGGATTTAGAAAGGCAGAGGAACCAGAGATCAAATTGCCAACATCTGCTGGATCATGGAAAAAGTGAGAGAGTTCCAGAAAAACATAAATTCTGCCTTATTGACTATGCCAAACCCTTTGACTGTGTGGATCACAACAAACTGTGGAAAATTCTGAAAGAGATGGGAATACCAGACCACCTGACCTGCCTCCTGAGAAATCCGTATGCAAGTCAAGAAGCAACAGTTAGAACTGGACATGGAACAACAGACTGGTTCCAAATCAGGAAAAGAGTATGCCAAGGCTGTATATTGTCATNAGAGATCAAATTGCCAACATCTGCTGGATCATGGAAAAAGTGAGAGAGTTCCAGAAAAACATAAATTCTGCCTTATTGACTATGCCAAACCCTTTGACTGTGTGGATCACAACAAACTGTGGAAAATTCTGAAAGAGATGGGAATACCAGACCACCTGACCTGCCTCCTGAGAAATCCGTATGCAAGTCAAGAAGCAACAGTTAGAACTGGACATGGAACAACAGACTGGTTCCAAATCAGGAAAAGAGTATGCCAAGGCTGTATATTGTCATCCTGTTTATTTAACTTATATGCAGAGTACATCATGCAAAATGCCAGGCTGGATGAAGCACAAGCTGGAATCAAGATTTCCGGGAGAAATATCAATAACCTCAGATATGCAGATGACACCACCGTTACAGCAGAAAGCAAAGATGTAAAAAGCCTCTTAAAGAAAGTGAAAGAGAAGAGTAAAAAAGTTGGCTTAAAACTCAACATTCAGAAAAGTAAGATCATGGCATGCGGTCCCATCACTTCATGGCAAACAGATGGGAAAACAGTGGGAACAGTGACAGACTTTATTTTCTTGGGCTCCAAAATCACTGCAGATGGTGACTGCAGCCATGAAATTAAAAGATGCCTGCTCCTTGGAAGAAACACTATGACCAACCTAGACGGCATATTAAAAAGCAGAGACATTACTTTGCTGACAAAGGTCCGCCTAGTCAAAGTTATGGTTTTTCCAGTAGTCATGTTTGGATGTGAGAGTTGGACTATAAAGAAGGCTGAGTGCCAAAGAATTGATGCTTTTCAACTGTGGTGTTGGAGGAGACTCTTGAGAGTCCCTTGGACTGCAAGGAGATCCAACAAGTCCATCCTAAAGGAAATCAATCCTGAATATTCACTGGAAGGACTGATGCTGAGGCTGAAACTCCAATACTTTGTCCACCTGATGTGAATAACTGACTCATTTGAAAAGACCCTGATACAGGGAAAGATTGAAGGCAGGAGGAGAAAGGGATGACAGAAGATAAGATGGCTGGATGGCATCACCGACTCAATGGACATGATGAATAAGCTCCGGGAGTTGGTGATGGACAGGGTGGCCTGGAGTGCCGCAGTCCATGGGGTTGCAAAGAATCAGACATGACTGCATGACTGAACTGAACCGATGTGACTATGCACAACTGCCAAAACTCAAACTGTGTGTTTTTAGTGCATATAAATTGTTCCTTAATTTTTAAAAAAGGAGGGCAAATTGACTGAGTTGACTGAAAATATTCAGCAAATAACAATACAAGTGGTAACAAAGTTCACAAACGGTATATGAATAATGGCTATTTTAAAAATGCAGACCTAAACCTTCAACATTTGCATTAGACATAAAAAAGTCACTACACAGACATTACCACAACATCGTAAGTCAAGTATGGTGGTGGTGGTTTAGTCCCTCAGTCATGTCCAACTCTTGCAATCCCACGGACTGTAGCCTGCCAGGCTCCTCTGTCCATGAAATTCTCCAGGCAAGAATACTGGAGTGGATACTCAATCCCTTCTCCAGAGGATCTTCTTGACCCAGGGATCAAACCTGGGTCTCGTGCATTACAGGCTGATTCTTTATTGCTGAGCCACCAGGGAAGCCCAAGTCTACTATACTTCAATTAAAAACAAACAAACAAACAAATCACTACCTTTCTTCATTACTCTTCAAGGCAATCAGATAAAGCTCTGAATTGATGTTTTTAACATTCCACCTACTCTTCAGCTTTCCACAGCTTTCTAAGCAGGTTTAATCCTGGATAGTGATAATCATGCAAGTATCAACTCTCCAAACACCATACATTTTCCTCCCAGGTGAAAACATAAGAGAAAACATAAAGAATGCCTGCTGTCTGGCACTAAACAAGTACCCAAATACTACACATCTCTGAGAAGCAGAGTTTCTCAGCAGCAGCAGCTGCTCCACGAACACAGCTGTTCCTTTCAGGTTAACCATGAGAGATGACAGGGACCCTCCAAGCCGACAGAGCACCTTGCAAACCTGGCTTTCTCACTGGGGCCTCAGTTTCTACATTTCTAAATACTTTTATGTAGTGCCAACAGAAAAGAATTTAATTAAGAACCAGGTACTCTCATCTGTTTGTCTTTTAAAAATTGGACACTCTTGGAAAATCTTTTATTTTTAACTATCATAGACTCTATGCATGAGTGTGTGAGATCATGAAGACATCCTGTACTTAACTGGCTCATTAAGCAAAATATTTTAGTTGAAAGGGATATACAAATGTGGCATAAGGTGTTAGTATGTAACCTTACAAATCCCTCAAGAAAAGAGGCGGAAAAGAATAGATAAGAAAAAGAAGGGGCAAAAATACACAAATAAGAGGGAAAAAATCTGGTATCAGTAGGGATGAAACACAGTTAGTGACACCAGATCAAATCTGGCATCAACAGATGTATGCACAAGAAAAAGGGGCCATCGACTCACTGCCATAAGATACACGCTGGGCAGGCTTCCCTGGTGGTTCAACGGTAAAGAATCTCCCAGCGAATGCAGAAGACACCGGTTCGATTCCTGGTGTGGGAAGATCCCATACGCCACAGAGCAGCTAAGCCTGTGAGCCACTGCTAAAGCCTGTGTACCAAGGGCCCGTGCTCTGCAACAACAGAAGCCACTAAGAAGCCGCACAGTACAGCTAGAGAGTAGCCCCTATCGGCCCAACTAGAGAAAAGCCAGCTCAGCAAGAAGACCCAGCACAGCCAAAAATAAACACATAACTAAACAAACAAAAAAATTCTTTTAAGATACATGCTGGGAAGACCATGGATCCAAAAATTTCAAAAACTGTATTCCAAGAGACTACTACTTCTGGGGAATCAATTCACTTAGACACTTTATCATGAGTGCCAATAACTACAAGGAAGGAAAAATACCATGACAAGTAAGCTCTAGTTCTAAAAAGTATACTAGTTTATTTGGAATCACATAGAACCACTTACTTAACTCTGGAACAAAAAAGAAAACCGCCTAAAGAAAAGCATGCTATAGTCACTGGAAAAATAAGTCACTGAGACATGCTTCTTTAAGAAGGTGGTTCCTAGGACTTGGTGGGGGGATCAATTCAGAAAGATAAAGATATCCATTGCCCTTATCAATACAATTACTCCCAAAACTGAATTGGAATTATGCAGATTTAATGTTGTCAACCTTATCTTAATAAGAATTCTCAGGAAAGGAAACGGTCAATTCTTGAAGCCTCTATGTATCTTTAGGCCTTTACTGAGTAAAACTGTGACTCTGCTAATATTCAGCTATTTCCAGGGGCCAAAACCAGCAGTTTCATAGGACTCCACCCAATACAATGCCCAGTCTAATAAGCAATTCAGTCTCACTAGGTTACTGAAAGCCTTATAGCAGTAGGATGCTCAGTGTCACTGAGCTGTACCTTCAAATTGAAGGCTTTATTTTGCTGTTTCTACTTTTTATGCATATAGCAAAAAGATCTTAGAAAAGTTTACTGCCCGTCAGTCATTTGAAACTCAATGCCTTTTCCACAGGCATTAGAAAATATTTTTTAAAAAGTAGATAGGGCCCCAGGCTGGACTCAAGAATTATCTAACATTAAGGCAGCTAAACATGTAACATTTGCCACAAAGGAAACAACAAAACCAAAAACTATTGTGATAGTAACAGAAATTAGACAAATATTAAACTAAGAATAATTTTATAGCCCTTAAATATTGTTTGGAGAGAATGGATTCGATTTTACTTAGATAAATTTCCGACAGGAAGTTCTGGATATTTTTAATGTTATTGGAGGCATATAAAAATATATATCTTTTAATATCTGATTTAACTTCAAGAGACAAAATGGCTTCTTTTCTCTTAATTTATATTCTACCAGCAGTAACACTGAGAGCATCCCTGGTAAAGAATCTGCCTGCAAAGCAGGAGACCCGGGTTCAATCCCTGGGTAAGGAAGATCCCCTGGAGAAGGGAATGGCAACCCACTCCAGTATTCTTGCCTGGAGAATTCCATGGACAGAGTCTGGCAGACTACAGTCTGTGGGACTGCAAAGAGTCAGACACAACTGAGTGACTAATACACACTTAAGCAGTAACATTAGGCACAAATATAAAGCAAAAAAATGCATTATATTTACATTTAGACCAAATCTAGAAAAGTCATGATTCTGAGCTAAATATTCTACCTGAAGAATCTCTTCCACATAAACTTTCTGGCCACTCACTCAATGCCCTTTGTTTCTTAATTCCTGTGCTTCTTTTCATCCCTCTTCACTATACAAAGTGCCTCCCCAATAAATCAGTTGATAAAGAATCCGCCTGCAACACAGGAGACCCCGGCTTGATTTCTGGGTCAGGAAGATCCCCCAGAGAAGGGATAGGCTACCCACTCCAGGATTCTTGGGCTTCCCTTATGGCTCAGCTGGTAAAGAATCTGCCGGCAATGCAGGAGACCTGGGTTCGATACTTGGGTTGGAAGATCCCCTGGAGAAGGGAAAGGATACCCACTCCAGTATTCTGGCCTGGAGAATTATGGACTATACAGTCCATGGGGTCACAAAGAGTCAGACATGACTGAGCGAACTTTGACTTGCTATAGGCTTTGCCTAAACCTGTATGCCCCTTACTGTAACCTCTTCCAGAGATCATATCTTATGCATCTAGTGTCTCTTTCTGAACTCAGTACAGGGCTTTTACTGTAGATGACCAGCAATAAAAAACCTGAAGTCAAAGTAGGTTTCTGCCCTGGGTGAAAACAGATGACATCAAGCTCAAGCAACTGCTATCTATAATTATAACTCAAAATCCTAGGTAAGATGGAATACCCAGGCCTGGGGAACACCAATAGCTCTACTGTTAACTATTGCACATCTTGAATAAACTGCATCTGAAATCTTGAATAAACCAAGAACCACAGATGTCACAAATGTTTGGGATCAGGAACTTTGTTACATGTTTCCCTGATACCCAGCATTTAATAATCACTTACTGCCCTAGGCACCGTGCACCTACATGCAAAACCCTCCATCACAATAATGCAGAGGTTACCTTTAAATGAACATTATAGGTGATCAGCTCTTCACGGAAGTCTTCCTTTTCTCTGTAAGAGTGGGATCCACAAAGGCATATCACAGAAACTGCTCATTTCAAGTTTGGCTCATGGGGGCTCTTGCTGTGAGCATTTAAGTAAAGAGCAGGGATAAAAATTCTGATAGTTCTTATCAGTAATGGTCAGCAATGTTCCCACCATGCAGCTCTTGCTGCTCCTCATAAACAGTGAGGTGGGAACAGAATTTTCCAAAATCAAGTCCAAGGGGTAGGGGACATTTAGCTCTGGATGAGCACAACGATCAAAAATGGGCTTGGTAGTAACTATTTAGGTTAGAAACAGGCTCCAAGTTGCCTCTCTTAGAACCAAGAGTTAGATATACAATAAATAAATTGGCCCCGCTCTACACCACTGTCCAACAGAACTTCCGTGGCGATGGAAATGTGCTATTGTCTGTGCTGCGCTACAAACCACATTGTGACTGCTGAACGCTTGAACTGTGGCTCGTGTGACTGAGGAACTGAATTTTAAACTTACTCATATTTTACTTAATTAGATTTAAACAGCCAAATATGCCTGATGGATGGTGCCGCTCTAGATTCTCTAAGTCAGTGGTTCTCAACCAGAGGGGATCCTCTCACCCCCAGGGGACAACTGCTTCAATCTGAAATATGTTTGGTTGTCACACTGTGGGGAAGGAGATGTTACTGGCATCGAGCGGGTGGAGGCCAGGAATGCAGCTAAACACCTCACAGTGCACAGGATGGCCCCCCGGCAGAGAAAGACCCAGCCCAACGTCAGGGATGTCAAGGAGGAGACATCGGCTCTAAGTTTGCGCAAGGCTGGAATTAAAGTAAATGCAAAACGACCTGCAATACACCTTGTCTAAACATAATACCCAGGAAGAATGAGATTTTTTTCCCAAGCAACAGGAAAAGGTCTGGGCTGTTCTACAAGTTTAAAGTAGCAGATTTTTACTAACAGGTGTATGTAGGTGTGCTGAATACCTCATTAAGATCTTCAGCATCAGTGTTATTACTTCCTGTGGCATTTTTTAAACTTGGATGAACATTTTACTTAAACATAAGTAAACACTGTGCCACCCGTTCCTTATGAGTTGGACATACAGTATTGATGGTTTGAGGCTCCTGCTCTTCTAGTTTGAATTTCTTGCCCCTTGAATTACACCGGGCTTCCCCTGTGGCTCAGCTGGTAAAGAATCTGCTGGCAATGCGAGAGACCTGGGTTTGATCCTGGGTTGGGAAGACCCCCTGAAGGGAAAGGCTACCCACTGCAGTATTCTGGCCTGGAGAATTCCATGGACCATACAGTACATGGGGTTGCAAAGAGTTGGACATGACTAACCGGCTTTCACTTTTACTACCCTATCTCTAGTTTTTCCGGACATCGATAATTTCAAATACAAAAAGATAACTGCTATATTGTCAAAGAAAAATCAAGGCAAGGAAAAGGCTCTGTCGTCACAGGTTTGCAGTCTGAATATTACTTAAAGAAAAGGCAAGGGTACAAAATTACATTTGGACCAAAGAAAATGTACTGAGTGATCCTATTAAACAATGATGGCACAGTACAGTGTAGAGTGAGAGAGATTACTTGAAATTTTAGAGGATGGGTATTAAATAACATTGTGGTTTCTGTAGCTAGTATTAATTATGCAGGGATCAGTTTAAAGGGGATCATTCAGAACTGCTCAAAAAGTTTTTCAATTTACACATACTAGCAATGTAGAATTTAACACAGAATCATCTGTTCCTCAAAGAAATCAGAATGGGCACAATGCAATGTTTTACTTTGATGCAAACTATTTTTCAGAACACAAAATCCTCAACATTCATATTACAGCAATGCTTTTTCTTTTCTGCCCACTTAGCACCAAGAGAAATTGTTCATTACAAGGAAAGCCCTCTATCGCTTCAAGGAATATAAAAATAAGACACAGTACTAGTTCTGAAAAACTTACATTCAGAATTTCCACACTAGCCAAAGGCAGAGACTTCCAGCCCACACATTCTGAATTCCTAGAAGATCACTGTAATTGTGAATGCGCCAGGCTTAAGCATGTCAGAGTTTCAGTACCTCTTCAGATCTTCATTTGAAGGGTTTAGATCTTTTATCATCAATTAACTCTTAGGAAGCAAACACTGCGATATACTGATCAAATACCAAAAAAGTAGTATGTAAAGCAGGATTCCTGGAGAAGGCAATGGCACCCCACTCCAGTACTCTTGCCTGGAAAATCCCATGGACAGAGGAAGCTGCAGTCCATGGGATAGCTAAGAGTCAGACACAACTGAGGGACTTTACTTTCACTTTTCACTTTCATGCATTGGAGAAGGAAATGGCAACCCGCTCAAGTGTTCTTGCCAGGAGAATCCCAGGGACGGCGGAGTCTGGTGGACTGCTGTCTATGGGGTTGCACAGAGTCATTCACGACTGAAGTGACTTAGCAGCAAAGCAGGATTCCAACTCACTCTTTCCTAGATTTGCCTGTAATGAACTATTATTCCTGGAAGAAAACACTCCAGTTCTTTCAGTTTCTAACTGGAATGACACAAAGCTGCTCCCATCTTCTTTATGAAATTAGAAAGGAAACAACACTGAGGAGAAACTGTCAGCATCATTTGGTATTCAACCACTGGTCCACATAAGCTGTAGACCCGGGGTTCTCGGTCTCGGCACTACTGATAATCTCTGGCATGGTGTCTGTCCGGAGCAATGTCGCCTGTTAGCGGAATCCCTGGCCTCTACTCACTAGGAACCAGAAGCCCCTCCTTGATTGCTGGTTGTGACAACCAAAATATGTATCCAAACGTTGACCAAATATCCCCCGGGGTGGGAAAAACTGCCTGGTGGTTGAGAAACACTGATTTAGACTGAAAACTCCAAAAAAAGATAGACACTGTGTTCATCAAAAGCCTGGGAAGACTTTGTTCCCAGCCAGAAACACTCACCACAGAGGCAGTGGAAGAACATATTATCTTTGCCCTTTCTTGATTCCTTCCACCCAATTTATGAGAAATAACCAACATGTAGGCTAAATCGCATGTGAAGACCTCTGGCTCAACTTGTAGTTAACTCCTTTCAACTCGCCGGTGACAAGTGAACAAATATACAGCAGTTACTGCATTGAAAAAAATGACCAAATATTTGCCAGTTCAAAATTAAAAGAAAGCAATCTTAAAACACTACCATCACTCCTGAACCCCACATAACTGAAAAACCTGGTCTGGACAAGCAGACTCCCAAGGAAGGACTTCGGAGGGGGGCAGAAAGTCAAGGTCTGAAGGTAGGGATCCGTGAAGAAACCCAAGCTCTGGTTCTCATTTACCCGCCCTAAATCCGGGACAATTAGAATCCATTTCACATGCCAGAGCGGTCAGCTAGGTACACCACGCTGCTGTTCTCCCAAGAGGAGACCAGAGGAAAACGCTCCTTCCAGTGGTTTTCCGACTGACCCCAGGGTTTCCCTTGGCCACAAAAAGGGGGAGCTAGAAAGTTGCGCGGCAGCAGCATCGCCCCAAACGAAATTCACCATCTGCAGAAGCCCGGCCCCTTTCTAGACCTCAGGGGTCTTTAAACTACCGCATCAGAATCACGTGGGGACCTTGTTTAACCCACAGATCCCAGTCTCGCCCCCCTGAGATTCGGACTTCGGGGCTGAAAATGTGGATTTTTTTTTTCTTAACCAAGGGCCCCAGGCGACTCCAAGGCACGCTAAAGGCGGCAAACTCGGAGACAGCAGACAACCTACAGGTTTGCAGTTGNATTTCCAAGCGTTCCTGTTACTTAAAGGACTTTTCTTTGATGTTTGAGCATCTCTGGAAATTCACATTTGACCATCAGCTAATTATCACTGGAGAAGCATTGGGCATGAAGTCTTAGAAAATGTGAAGCAGATATTTTAACATTGATATAGCCATATGAAAAAATTTACTAACATTGTATTTAATCTTTTAAAAAATATATTTATATTTATTTATATATATAAATATATATTTAATATATATATTTATTTATTTTGACTATGCCAGGTCTTGGTTGTAGCACTTGGGATCTTCAGTTGCAGCATACGAACTCTTTAATTACAGCATGTGGGGGTCTAGTTCCCTGATCAGGGATCCAACCTGGGTCCCCTGCATTGGGAGCATGGAATTTTAGCCCCTGGACCACCAGGGAAGTCCCTTTACTAAGATTTTAAACTATGTTAAAAGAACATTTAAGATGTTCTTTTCTTTTTGTTTAAGATGTCCTAAGTAGGATTTTAGAGTATATTGAAATTTTAGGTGACACTGTAAAAAGGTGAAATAGTATAAAATGGTAATTTTACCTTTCATGCGTCTCAGATTTATATTTTATGAAAGAATTCAGTCTTCTCTAGCACTTGTTATTGTTGTTCAGTCACTAAGTCACGTCTGACTCTTTCATTGTATACTCCAAAAGAATAATGAACAATGACATTAACAGACTATAAAAAAAGAAAAACCCGTGTAGATGTTGATACACATGAAAAACTGTCAACATTACTAGTGATTAAAAAGTGCAAAAATCAAGTGAGATTTTTGCCTGTCAAATTAACTGGGTTTTTTTTTTTTCCTAATAATGTTAATCTACTGTTACTTAGAGTAGAAGAAATACTCTCATGCATTGCTGCTTGAATTTCCAATTGTTATTTAATTTATATGCAGAATACATCATGAGAAACGCTGGACTGGAAGAAACACAAGCTGGAATCAAGATTGCCGGGAGAAGTATCAGTAACCTCAGATATGCAGATGATACCACCCTTATGGCAGAAAGTGAAGAGGAACTAAAAAGCCTCTTGATGAAAGTAAAAGAGGAGAGCGAAAAAGTTGGCTTAAAGCTCAACATTCAGAAAACGAAGATCATGGCATC
>SJYA01003036.1:1181777-1316384 GCA_006410615.1 Neotragus moschatus
TGGGCTCCAAAATCACTGCAGATGGTGACTGCAGCCATGAAATTAAAAGACGCTTACTCCTTGGAAGAAAAGTTATGACCAACCTAGACAGCATATTCAAAAGTAGAGACATTACTTTGCCGACTAAGTTCTGTCTAGTCAAGGCTATAGTTTTTCCAGTAGTCATGTATGGATGTGAGAGTTGGACTGTGAAGAAGGCTGAGCGCCGAAGAATTGATGCTTTTGAACTGTGGTGTTGGAGAAGACTCTTGAGAGTCCCTTGGACTGCAAGGAGATCCAACCAGTCCATTCTGAAGGAGATCGGCCCTGGGATTTCTTTGGAAAGAATGATGCTAAAGCTGAAACTCCAGTACTTTGGCCACCTCATGTAAAGAGTTGACTCATTTGAAAAGACCCTGATGCTAGGAGGGATTGGGGCCAGGAGGAGAAGGGGACGACAGAGGATGAGATGGCTGGATGGCATCACTGACTCAATGGGCATGAGTCTGAGTGAACTCCGGGAGTTGGTGATGGACAGGGAGGCCTGGCGTGCTGTGATTCATGGGGTTGCAAAGAGTTGGACATGACTGATCGACTGAACTGAACTGAACTGAACTGATGACACCTTTTATAGATTTCAGTTACATTCAACTGAGTGCAGTTTGGAATTGAGTAATAATAACAGAAAAACCTAAAATATATATGAGTTTTATCCCCCAAATTCTGCTCCCAGAAATTTAAACTAAAAAATCATTAAATTAAAGGTTTATCTATAAGAATGTCATATCAGCATTGTTTATAATAATGAAGTATTTTAAACAATCTATATATTCGATAATATAATGAAAAATTGGTCATTATGATAAACTTGGTCGAAACACACCTTTCCAAACAATGATGTAGATAACCTACTTATTGACATGGAGAGATGATATGTTGCCTCAAAAAGATATCTAAGAAAATATCATGTATATTATAAACCTATTTTTTTAAGGAAAAGTATATGAATACATGGGCTTCCCTGGTGGCTCAGTGGTAAAAAACCCACTTGCTAATGCAGGAGACATAAGAGATGTGGGTTTGATCCCTGGGTTGCGCAGATCCCCTGGAGAAGGAAATGGCAACCCACTCCAGGATTCTTGCCTGCGAAATCCCATGGACAAAGGAGCCTGGTGGTCTACAGTCCATGGGGTTGAAAAAGACTTGGACACGACTTAGCAGCTAAACAACAGCAGCAACATATGGATACATGGAAAAGGTTATTAAGATTAATTAAAATCGGAAACTGCTTAGCTGTAGAATGTTAATTTTCTTAATTTGATTTGTTTTCCGCACATGTAGAGTCACTTAAAAGGAGAACATTAAATAGTACTTGTTCTGGTGTGGTGGTTTAGTTGCTAAGTTGTGTCCAACTCTTTCATTCTCATGGACTGTAGCCCGCCAGTCTCCTCTGTCCATGGAATTCTTCAGGCAAGACTACAGGATTGGGTTGCCGTTTCCTTCTCCAGAGGATCTTCCCGACCCAGGAATCAAACCCTGGTCTCCTGCATTGAAGGCAGATTCCTTACCCACTGAGCTATGAGGGAAGCCCAGGTATTTTTGCTATTTGTTAATTTATAATCTCTTTGCTCCAAATCCATTCATTTTGCCTGGTTTGCGAAAGATGGATCTGGGCCCTTTATAAATATGTCTCCTTTGACAGCTTGGCACACTGTTATGTTACATTTTGTCAGTAGAGGGCGCTGGAAAGACATTACAGGAGTAAAGAGTTTTGCTTCTAGTTTCTTGCTGGTGGCCTATCCAGGGCTGGGAGCAGCTTTCCTTAGATGTAAGGAAAAACTCACTCCTATGTCTCCTCTACTCGACACTTTACTGTTGATACAACACGACTCTACTTCTACCAGATGTAAGGGTTTTCCACTCACCTAGCGGTTCTGTGACATCAGCTGGGTGTGATGTCCAATAATTTAATTCTGACACTACCTGGCAAATATCAGATCCCGTAGATTAAGGCCTCAGTCGCACAAGACTTCCTCCCACTTCAGATGCCAACCACGAATGCAGGTTGTTTCCCTATGTTCCTGACCAACTGGATATAAATCAGAGTTTCTCACAACCTCCTCCTTGGATCTGATTAATTTGCTAGAGTGACTTATAGAACTCTGAGAAACATTTTACTTACTAGGTTACCAGTTTATTATCAGTTCAGTGGCTCAATCGTGTCCAACTCTTTGCAGCCCCATGAATCGCAGCACTCCAGGCCTCCCTGTCCATCATCAACTCCCGGAGTTCACTCAGACTCATGCCCATCGGGTCAGTGATGCCGTCCAGCCATCTCATCCTCTGTTGTCCCCTTCTCCTCCTGCACCCAATTCCTGCCAGCATCAGAGTCTTTTCCAATGAGTCAGCTTTTCGCATGAGGTGGCCAAAGTACTGGAGCTTCAGCTTCAGCATCATTCTTTCCAAAGAAATCCCAGGGCCGATCTCCTTCAGAATGGACTGGTTGGATCTCCTTGCAGTCCAAGGGACTCTCAAGAGTCTTCTCCAACACCACAGTTCAAAAGCATCAATTCTTTGGCGCTCAGCCTTCTTCACTCTCCAACTCTCTCCTTTTCCTATTTGGAACCAGTCCGTTGTTCCATGTCCAGTTCTAGCTGTTGCTTCCTGACCTGCATACAGATTTCTCAAGAGGCAGGTCAGGTGGTCTGGTATTCCCATCTCTCTCAGAATTTTCCACAGTTTATTGTGATCCACACAGTCCAAGGCTTTGGCATAGTCAATAAAGCTGAAATAGATATTTTTCTGGAACTCTCTTGCTTTTTCCATGATCCAACGGATGTTGGCAATAAAAGGATATAATTCAGGAATCAGTTCAGTCACTCAGTTGCTTCCAACTCTGCGACCCCATGGACTGCAACATGTCAGGCTTCCCTGTCCATCACCAATTCCTGGAGCCTACTCAAATTCATGTCCACCGAGTCGGTGATGTTATCTAACCATCTTATCCTCTGTCGTCCCCTTCTCCACCTGCCTTCAGTTTTGCCCAGCATCAGGGTCTTTTCCAATGAGTCAGTTCTTCACAGCAGGTGGACAAAGGATTGGAGCTTCAGCTTCAGCATCAGTCCTTCCAATGAATATTCAGGATGGATTTCCTTTAGGATTGACTGGTTGGATCTCTTTACTGTCCAAGGGACTCTCAAGAGGCTTCTTCAACACCACAATTCAAAAGCATCAATTCTTCAGTGCTCAGCTTCTTTTATGGTCCAACTCTCACATCCATACATGACTACTGGAAAAACCATAGCTTTGAGTAGATGGACCATGGTCAGCAAAGTAATGTCTCCGCTTTTTTACATGCCATCTAGGTTTGTCATAGCTTAGGAATAGCCAGATAGAAAACGTTCATAGGGCAGGGTATGTGGGATGGAGCTTGAAGCTTCCATGCCCTGGGAGGGGAGGCCCTCTTCCCTAGATCGCCACATGTCCACCAATCCAAAAGCTCTCTGAATCCCATCCTCTCTGGGTTTTATGGAAGCATCATTACAAAGGCACAATTGATTAAATCACTGGTGATTGATTCAATCTCCAGTCCTCAGCCCCCCTCCCTGGAGGTGGGAGCAGGACTAAAAGTCCCAACCCTCTAATGTCGCAGTTGGTTTCCCCTGGCAACAAGTCTGGCCTTAAAGGCAGTCCAAAAGTTGCCTCATTAACATAAACTCAGTTGTAGTTGAAAGGGGCTCGTTGCAAGGAAATGGCAACCCACTCCAGTATCCATGCCTGGAAAATCTCATGGACAGAGGAGCTTGGTGGGCTGCACTCCATGGGGTTGCAAAGAGTCAGGCATGACTGAGTGACTAACACTTACAGTTGTTGCAAATAACCAGACATTCCTCCCTTCAGTTTGAGGACTCAGAAGCTATTTCAGGCACAGAGTACAAAACTGTAGACCAAATATTATAACAAAGTGATGCTCCCATTGCTCTTATTGCTCAGACAATCCAAGCATTTTCGGAGCTCTGTGCCAGATATGGGACACAGAGCAAATAAATATTTCTTATTATAAATCACTATATCATTGGGACTTCCCTGGACGTCTGTGATTAAGACTCCACTCATCCAATGAAGGGGGTGGGGTTCAATCTCTAGTTGGGGAACTAAGATCCCATATGCTGCACAGCCAAATTGCATAAATAACTTTTTTTAATGCTCAACCCACTCCAGAGCTCTTGCCTGGAGAATCCCGGGGACTGGAGAGCCTGTCAGGCTGCCGTCTATGGGGTTGCACAGAGTCGGACACGACTGNTTTTTTTTTTAGAAAAAAATCATTGTGCACACAAATCCATGCCACAAGCCCATAGTTCAGTGCCTGGCCCATAACTGTGCTCAATAAATACTGATCAACTGAATGAATGAATGAAAGATTGCCTGGGTTAACAGCTGGTCCTATCGTAGTTTGTTGAGTCCTTTGATTTCAGCTGATGTGATCAATTGCAGTTAGAGATTGAAAGGATTACAGAGAAGTAAGACAAAGTTCACTAAGTCGTGTCCGACTTGCAACCCCATGGACTGCAGCCCACCAGGCTCCTCCATCCATGGGATTCTCCAGGCAAGAATACTGGAGTGCGTTGCCATTTCCTTCTCCAGGGGATCTTCCCGACTGAGGAGTCGAACCCAGGTCTTCAGCATTGCAGGCAGATTCTTTACCGACTGAGCTACACAGGAAGCCCCATAGCCCTGCAAAGATGGCCCAGGTGTTGCAGTGGTAAAGCATCCGCCTGCCAATTCAGGACAAAAGAGACAAGGGTTTGATCCCTGGATCAGTAAGATCCCCTGGAGTAGGAAATGGCAATTTAGTATTCTTGCCTGGGAAATCCCATGGACAGAGGAGCCTGGCAGGCTACAGTCCCTAAGGTTGCAAAGAGTCAAACAGGTAAGATCTTGAGACATGGAGGTTAAACTGCACTGTCCAGGTAGGATGAATGTGGTCACAAGGGTCCTTCTTAGAGGAAAAATAGATGGGTTGGAGTCAGCAAAGACTATGTGATGATAGAATGACAGAGAGACTGGAAGATGCTATGAAACTGACTTTGAAGACAGGAAGGAGCCATCCAGGAATGCAGAGGGCCTCTAGAAGCTGGAAAAGGCAAGGAGATGGATTCTCTTCTAGGGCCTTTGAAGGGAAGACAGTCCGTGGGTCCATTTTAGACTTCTGACCTCCAAACCTCTAAGACAACAGATTTGTGGTAACTTGTCACAGCAACAATAGGAAAAGAATAATACGAGGGGAATTTAAGTAATAAACACACAAAGGTGTGTGCCAGGAACCTGCCTAGTGGAGACAAGTCTGACAGAAGATTTACTTGGAACCAGTGACAAGGACGAGGAGCACGAAGGGATGAGGATCAGTACATGAGCAGATAGCAAAGGTCAAAGGACACAGAAATTGGCAGAATCCCCAAAACTGAAGAGAATGGGTGGATTAGTCAGCTAGGGCTGCCAGAACAAAATACCACAGACTAGGTGGGTTAAACAATTTATTTTCTCACAGTTCCGGAGGCTGGAAGTCCAAGGTCAAAATGTCAGCTGCCTTAGTTTTTCCTGAAGCCTGTCTCCTTTGCTTGTAGGTGGCCCCCTCTCACCTTGTCCTCACATGACCTTTCCTCTGTGCATGCCCTGCTCCTGTCTCCTCCTATGTCCAAATCTCCTCCTCTTATTAGGACACCAGTCAGACTGGCTTGGGGCCTAGCCTAAGGGCCTCGTTTGAACTTAACCACCTCTTTTAAAGCCCTTTCTCCAAAGACAGCCACATTCTGAGGTACTAGGGGTTAGGGGCTCAACCTATGAATTTTGTAGGGCTGACAAATTGAGGAACAAACTGTAAAATAACTGGTTAATGCTCCTAACTGGCGACTCAGCTGCTCTGTAACAATTCAATGCAATGCAAAGTGATCCAGGATTGAATGCTAGTCCTTGAAAAAGGACTTTGGTGGAACAATTGGCAGTAATTTGAATATGGTCTCTAGGCAGGTTATTACATCAGTGCCTGTTTCCTTGTTCTGACGATTGTACTATGGTTATGTAAGATGTCAATATCCGGGGAAGCTTGGGTGAAGAGTATAGAGGAACTCTGTACTACTTTTGCAACATTTCAAAAAGTCTGGCATTATTTCAAAATGAAAAGTTAAAAATAAAAAATTAATAATTAACCAAAATAGGGGAAACAGAAGAGGGAAAGAGAGAAAATGAGAATGGAATTGGATGTGACCACAGAGGAAGGAAAAATGAAGAAAAAGAAGCAAAGAGAAAGTGACTCTCATGAGGTCAGAGGTTACACCTGCTGTTTGGTTTTCCAATGACCCCCTGCTTCTGGGAACTCAGCGTATGTTTTGGGAGGTACTATTCATTAAGGCATAGCCTCTCAAGAGGATTGAATCCCACCCCACATTCAGAAAAGACCTCAGAGGTTAATTTCTGACATTGTCTCCAAAGACTGGTACATAGTGCACTGTATGTGTTGAAACTGTGAATCTCTTGCATGTAAAAACATTTAAAATACACGACCACCTTGGTAATCGAGTTTTGATATGCGCACTTTTCCCCAAGTTTTTCCTTTTTTTAACTTTTTTGTTTGTTTTTGAGGTATAATTCACATACCACACAGTTCACGATTCATTCAATGGTTTTCGTTACCATGCAATAGCTACCATTACCTAATTACTAGGTATTTCATCACGCCGCAAAAGAACCCCACACTCGGTTAGCAGTCACTTCGCACCCCTACCCACCCCACGCCATCGCCCAGCCCCTGACTAATCTACTGTCCGAATGGATTTGCCTGTTCTGGGCATTTCCTGTAAGGGGATCAAGCATTTGTGGACCCACCGCACATCAAAAGCTCAGCCCTCGCCAGGGGCCACGGGATTGGCCGGCGGGGGTTGGGTGTGCGCGGGGCGCCCAATCGCTTTCGAGCATCGGAAGAAGGTAGGTGCAAGTGGCTGGAGGCGGCGCGCCGGCTGTCCCGGCGGAGGGCGGAGGCCCGGGAGCCAGCGGCTTGCGTTCTTGGGGCGCCTTGGGAACCGGCATGGTGAGCTGGTGGCAGGCTCTCACGCGCGCCGCCGGGCGTTACCCTTGGCCAGCGAACGTACTGCTTTACGCCGGGTTCTTCTCGGGCGGCGACGCGCTGCAGCAGCTGCTGCGGGGTGGCCCGGCCGACTGGCAACATACGCGGCACGTGGCTACCGTGGCCGTGGCCTTCCACGCGAACTTTAACTATGTGTGGCTCCGCCTGCTGGAGCGCGCGCTGCCTGGGCGCGCGCCGCGCACCATCCTGGCCAAGGTGCTATGCGACCAGGCTCTGGGCGGGCCGGTGTACGTCTCTACCTTCTTCGCCGGTGAGGAGCCGGGCGGGGACCTGGAGGCGGAGCTGGGGGACAGGGTCGCATCCGGAATTGGCGGACTGGAGGCAGGGGCTTCCTAGGGCTGGGACGGAGCAGTGGGGCTCTGTGGGAACGGGGCCGGGGCTGGAAACCCTCTCGTGGGGGCCAAGGGTTAGGAGACTGGGAGGGTCGGGGCGAGAGCGGGAGATCCATGTGTGAGGACCGCTAAGTCTGGGGACCGTGGATTAAGGGGATTGAGGGGAATGCAATTGAGGCGTGGTTGCTGGAGAGGCCTGGGATTAGGGCGAGAGGGGCGCGTTTGGGACGCTGGGTTTGCAAACAGTCTGGGGCTGAAAGTTTCAGGGGGCCCTGGGGTGTACGTAGGCCGGAACTGGGGGAGGCAGGAATCGAGATCCATTTTTCCCTTGGAAAAAAAAAAAAGATCCACGGGAATATCAAGGAGACCCCCAGCTCGTTGCCATAGCCGCTGTGACCCCTGTGACTAGGTTGTGGGGCGAGGGGTGGGACGGTCCGGGGTGGGGTGGGGGGAGGCGGTCCTGCTCCTGGGAAAATTCACGCCTGGGGCTGGGGGCCTCGTTTCCACTGGAGGGATAAGCCTTTCCAACACGAAAACAAAATATGAGGGGATTCAGGATGGTCGGGGCAGAGACAGGGGAATCAGAGGTCCCGCCTAAGTGTTCAAGTATTAGTCGCTCAGTCGTGTCCTACTCTTTGTGACCCCGTGGACTGTAGCCTCCCCAGGCTCCTCTGCCCATGGGATTCTCCAGGCAAGAATACTGGAGTGGGTTGCCAATTCCTTCTCCAGGAGATCTGCCCGAACGCAGGGATCGAACCCAGGTCTCCTGCATTGCAGGCAGATTCTATACCATCTGAGGTCCGGGCCCCCACTTGTTTCCCCCTGGAATGTGTGCTCAGGGCCATTCTGCTTTTGTAACAAGGTTTACCTGAAGGGAGTCCCATCCCCACATCAAAACCCACAGAAAAATGTGAGAAGACCTGGGACCCCTGTTATGAGAGGACTCTGTACCCATGAGGGTGCAGGGAGCCCCTCTCTTCAGTAAGTGCATCCCGGAGCCTGAGGGCCTACATTTGGGAACCTTCCTTAGCGCCCTAAAGTTCTAAAGCAGTGGAGAGGGCTCTGTGGCCTTCATCTTTATAGTGTTTTCTATGGAAAGCGTTTCTCCTGGAAAGGAGTGATCAGGGGAGGGGCACCCATCCATTAAGAAAATTCAAGGATCCTGGGCCAGGCCTTAGCATTGGGGATCACAGATTCCCTGCCATGAGGTCATGTCAGTGCCTGTTGGTGCTTTCTTCTAAATGGGTCGAAGTGATCAAATTACCACTTTGAAGGAACCTACATTGCCCTATGGATCTCATTTTGAGGACCAGCTGCTACTGCTAAGTCAGTTCAGTCGTGTCCACCTCTGTGGAATCTCACAGACGGCCGCCCACCAGGCTCCCCTGTCCCTGGGATTCTCCAGGCAAGAACACTGGAGTGGGTTGCCATTGCCTTCTCCAGTGCATGAAAGTGAAGGCACGCAGTTGTGCCGGACTCTTAGCGACCCCATGGACTGCAGCCTCCAGGCTTCTCTGTCCACGGGATTTTCCAGGCAAGAGTACTGGAGTGGGGTGCCATTGCCTTCTCCTCGAGGACCAGAGTCGCTCACAAATTGCACAGGAATCATGTCTGATACAGTGCCAGCCACAAGGTTGACAGGGTCCATGAGGTCAGGGCCTAGGGGACCTGAGAGCAGGAGCTGCCTGGTTTATCAGAAATCCGCGCCTTATCCCCGGGAGTGACGTCCAGGCCAGGTTTGTGAAGTTCCCTCGTGCCTGCTGCAGCAGAGGCCTTGTACTATGGTGATGGGGTGGAGGGTGGTGGTGTTGGCTTTTGGGAATCAGATTCCCGTTTAATTCTCAAAATTAAACAGCAAGACAGGTACCATTATTCCCATGTTACATATGAGGAAGGGGCTTCCCTGGTGGCTCAGACAGTATAAAACCTGCCTGCAGTGCAGGAGTCCTGGGTTTGATCCCTCGGTCGAAAGATCCCTGCCTGGAGGAGGGAATGGCAACCCACTCCAGTATTTTTGCCTGGAGAATTCTATGGACAGAAGAGCCTGGTGAGCTACAGTCTATGTGGTCACAAAGAGTCAGACACAAATGAGTGACTAACACACACACACACGAGGAAACTGAGGCTCATAGGAGAAAAAATGATTTGCCTGAAACAAACATAATTCATGGCATGGTTTTCATCTCCCTGGGGAATGTCAGTATGCCTGAAACCAGAAAGATGCTACAGTCACAGGGCTGCTGGGGCTTGTGAGTCAAGCCCAAGGACCCTGAAACAGATTCCTGCCCACGGGGCTTCTTTGTTTTTCTTTTCACATTTGTGGACCCTGCTTCCCTCTCCTCCTATAAAAATGAAGTTGGGGAGGTAGGAGGGGAGTAGGTTGGATGTCTGTTCAAGGCTCTTTGGACTTGGAAACTGCCTGTCTTAGATGATCCTTTGTGCTGGGCATCCCTTGGAAGCTAGAATAGCTGTGATTATGAGACCTGGTTCAAAATCCACACCTGGGTTGCTCTTGGATCACTATCAGCCTCCCTGAGCGCTTTTCCTCCTTTGTAACTTGACCATCCATGGTTATGAAAGAAAGCACAAAAAATGCTTAGCCCTTAGTTACTGCTGTGTAAGTTGAGTACAGTATTACCAATATTGGGCTCAGTTTTCTTGTAAGTCCTGTTCTAAGAATCCCCTGCAATTGACTTAAAATATTTTATTTCCCCTTCCTCCTAATCAGAGTTGGGGGAAAATTTTTAAAGCACTCTTATGTTTACACCCTTCCTAAAATAAGAGGGTTTTATTCTTTTCCCCTGACTTCCTCTACAGGGTTGTTGAATATAAAAGTTTTCCACATGTTTTTAGGAGCACTGAGTTGATGTTCCGCTTTCAAATTCCAATTTGAAAGCCTCTTTAGATGAGAAATCTGAAGTTGCTAGAACATCCAGGGTCTGGCAGTCTTTCTGTAAAAGGAGGAAATTAATTTTTAAAAATTTAAGAATTTCAAAAAATCTTTTGAAAGGAGAGGAAAAATGTCACCAGTAGTCCCACTGTGATTATACTGAGGTTTTTGTGAATTCTCTTACAGTTTTTTTTTTTAATAATTCTGCTATAACCTCATACCCGGCTATTGTCACTTCAAATTAATCATCAGTTTAAAATGTACCCAGTTTTAGAATGCATATGGTCTTGTTTTCACTGTTGGGGCAGATGGGACATACTGAGTGAGTGAGCCTGGAACAGAAAACTTGAATGTGAACTGTTACACAGTATTCTTCCTATTGAATTTTATTAAAATTCTTTTGGTGTGTGTTTTTGCAAATAGGTATGAGTATTCTCCAGGGAAAGGATGACATATTTTTAGACATGAGAGAGAAATTCTGGAATACATATAAGGTAAGACAGACTTGAAAAATACAACCAAGATCTTTCTGTATCTTTTTTTTTTATTTTTTAATATTTATTTATTTGGCTGTGTTGAGTCTTAGTTTCTGCATGAGATCTTTCATTGTGGTGTGCAGGCTTAGTTGCCTCGAGGCATGTAAGAGTTTAGTTCCTCATTAGGGATCAAAACTTCGTCCCTGAACTGGAAGGCAGATTCTTAACCACTGGACCACCAGGGAAGTCCTTTTTTGTATCTTTTTAACATAAAATACATTTAAGTAAAAATATGCTTATATTAGGGCTCCAGATGGTTGACACAAGGGTACAATGTTTTGACAGATCTTAAATTTGTCTTAATGGTTAAAGGAGAAGCTTTAAGAATGTCTATACGTGTCTCTGAATTTTATTCAATGTTCACAATGATTTCTGACATTCTTGTATTTATTCTTGTGATTACAGTGATTTTTGGAGTCAAAGAGGTTATTGCAAAATAGGAATTGTAGAATGTGAGTGGTTTAATGGAATCTTTGCCACTTTTAGAGCTGATGTTTCCAGGGATGCATTCTGCTGAGTCCCCGTGAAATGAACCTTCTTAACATTACAATTTACAGAAAAGGAAACTGTTTCTGAGGGTTATTCCAGGGCTTGCAACAAGTCACCTCTTGTACTGTATACTCAGTTGTTGTTTAATCGCTAAGTCACGTCTGACTCTTTTGCCACTCCACGGACTGTAGTCTCCCTCTGTCCATGGGACTTCCCAGGCAAGAATACTGCAGTGGGTTGCCTTTTCCTTCTCCAGGGAATCTTCCCAACTCAGGGATCGAACCTGTCTCTCCTGTGTTGGAAGGCGGATTCTTTAGCACTATTACCTGGGAAACTCGAACCAACAGATTAAAGCCTGTTAAAATAAATCCTTCTTAAAAGCTAAACTTATTCTCTAGCATGAAGCAGCTAGAATATATTATTAGAAGATCACCATAAAGTGGGTTTGGTCTGTGGTTTCAAAAATTCATTGACGATCCTGTGTTTTATCGGTATTTCCCTGAATCATTTGCGTGAGCACACAGGAAAACTGCAATATATAACTATATGTTGTTAACAATGATTTGAAAGTAGTTGTCTTCCAGAATTGGTCCTCATTCAGGTAGACTTTTCTATAATCTAGATCTATGACTACAACTAATAAAAATCTTTATTCCTGTGCCTAACAGCTTTCTGTACAACTTCCCACCCTCTTCCACTCGAGAGACCATAAGTAGTCTAATTTAATCTGCTTAGTCTGAAATATACTCCCACCTCCACATTCTTCCTGTCTGGTATTTATTTTTTAAACCATTGTTTCATGTTTTTATTTATTTATTTATTTTTTAACGCTTTATAGAACAAACTGTCTGATTACTTTGTGCTATTTAAAATCATTCTAATAAAGTTTTCCTTTATTCCAGAGTGGTTTGATGTACTGGCCTTTTGTACAGGTGAGTTTCAAACTACTGAGAATGTTAATCTGTGGGTTTGGTTTATATGGAGCTCTCATAGATGTGTTCTCTCTGTTACAGCTGACCAACTTCAGCCTCATTCCCGTTCACTGGCGAACAGCTTACACTGGACTCTGTGGTTTTCTATGGGCCACCTTCCTCTGTTTTTCTCAACAGGAAGGTGATGGCACCTTCAAATCAGCTTTTACTGTCCATCGTATCAAGGGGACAAATGAAGTTGAAAAGCCCCCAGAGAAATGACAAGTCAAGAACTCCCTGAAAGGGACTCATTTTGTCCTCTTAAGTAAGCACAGTGAATTGCCTGCAGATAAAATACTCTGCTTACCAGTTACGTGCTCCGTTTTGAAGATTTACTTTCCTATAGACCTGACTGCTTTTTAATTAGCAATGATAACTTTCAGTTTTATCCAAATGTTCTTTTTTCCCCCCATTCTAATCTGGAGCTATTAATTCTCTAATGTTTTCACCTCTCTAATGCTGGTGCTCAGTTGTGTCTGGCTCTTTGCGACCCCATGGACTGTAGCCTGCCAGGCTCCTCTCTCTGTGGAAGTTTCCAGGCAAGAATACTGGAGTGGGTTGCCATTTCCTACTCCACTTTGACTCCTCTACTACCTTGGTTAATATCAATGATAGTGGCAAAGCGGCATTTTATAATCATTACTATTTCTGGTCTAATATTTTATTCCCAGTTGATGTAGAAAACCCCCATTTTGATGGTATACATCTCTTCTAAAATCTCAGGTTGTCTCCTAAACACTTTTGAATCAGATTATTTTTTATACCAAAAATAGTCCTTATAGTAAATGTTTGTTTACACTACATTCAATCAGAAAGTTTGAATAAACAGATTACCCCCCAAATATTGTATAATAATTTATTGTTATGCTAACATGAAAGCTCTGCAAGTACATTTTATATATTAAAAAGTAGTGTATCATCAGTGGTCCTGAATAGAGTATATTTTACTGATGTTTTCTATTTTTACAGTTTTTAATGTTTTGGTTTTTTTTTTTTTGGTTAATGTTTTTTAGTTTTTGGTATATTCACTTGGTTAAATATCCCATCTCCTAGATATATGAAATGTACAAAATATTTGGTTTAAAAAGAAATGTATTGAATGAAGTTTCTAAAAAAAATAACTTTTCTTCTGGAAGAAAGAACTCAATTCCATAAAGTTTCAGAGAAAATATTTATCCCGAAATTCACACTGATGATATATTTTTTTAAATTACTGCTTTAACATAGGTATTTATAGGTAATTTTTAAGGTTGACATGAGAAACTCAATCTAATTTTTCATTTCTATCTTCAAAGTCAGTGGGTCTAAAAATTATGTGATTATTTTAAGAAGTTTTAGCAATTTTCACCCAAGAATTGCATCACTATTCAGTTGTTTCCAGTGGAGTGTTTCACAAATTTAAAGATGTTAAACATTGCGATGTTAATTTATTTATCTTGAGACTTTATTTTTAAGATTAAGCTTGTTTGCCTAAATATTTAAACATATAACTTATATAACTTGTAATTTAAATTTATATGTCAGAAATATAAGTATATGAGTTATTTGAATCTAATAGATATTAATATATTTTACATTATTGGAGCAAGAGTAAGGACATTTCTAGAGAGTTTAATTTTAAAATAATTGGTTTTTCGTATAGTTTTAAAAGTAGTTCATACAACAAAAGAGCTATTTCACAACATGTAAGACATGTTTTGTCATTTAAAAAGTATATCCAGGACTTCCCTGGTGGTCTAGTAGTTAAGAATCCACCTGCCAATGAAGGGGATGCTGAGGGGCAGCTAAGCCCTACCTTGTGCTGCAATTATTGAGCCCAAGCTCTGGAGCCCACACGCCACAACTAGAGATCAATCAATCAATTTATCTATCAAAAAGAAAAGCATATCCCGAGTAACTATAGTAAGGACTGCTTGACACTGTTCTAGATCAGTTTCAGCACTACCTATGGTGGAAGAGTAGTGTTTGGGAAAACATTTGAGAAAACAAACCTTGGGGGAAGGGCGAAAAGCTTATTATTCATAAAAGCTTGATAATCTTGACTCAATAATGTGTTACTCTGTACTGCAGAGATATGTAGCATGTATTCTCAGGATTTTTGCAAATGATACCATTTTAATTTTTCTCGAGTCTTTTTGTGCTTTAGTGTAAGAAATGGAACTCATTCGAAATAATGCAATGTTTGTTTTAAAATGCTGCCATCCTTGGTAAAACACGCTCTTGACCTTCCAGAGTTTAGAATAGACCAGATGGATGCTATTCTTCTTCCAAACTTCTCCATTCCGTAAGGATTCTTCTCTGTCTTTTTTTTTTAAAAATCATTATTTTTGGCCATGCCTCACAGCATGCAGACACTTAGTTCTCCAACCAGGGTCCTCTGCTTTGGAAGTGTGGAGTCCTGACCACTGGACCATCAGGGAAGTCCCCCACAAGGTTTGTGCTTGTGTGTTGCCCTCTGGCCCTCTTTTCTGGCCCCCTGTTGCTCAGGCAAAGGCAAAACCTTTCATTCATTTCCCATGACAGATCTGAAGAAGACTGGATTTTCCAAAACGACTTCACCTAATACATGTAGAAAACAAAAGGGAAATTTGAAGGATGTCCAAACATTTGTTTTCAAAGCTTACAGACTACTGCTTTCTGATCCTGGGTCCATTTGCCCTGTAGCTATAATGGCACCCAGCTAGTTTTCCTCCTTTTCTGGCTCTTTGACAGTTACATTATAATGATGCCATTGGCCGCCACCCCCAGGGAGCTGTCTTCCTGGCCCTGCTACCATTAAAATCAAGGGTGCCCAGTCTTGACTTTCCTGGTTTCCATTTACAGTTTCAGATATACGCCTTTTACACAGATAACTAAAAAATTAATTCTCAGTTCAGGGGAGATCTTTTCCTTCTACATGAGTGGATGCAACCAGTTTTATAGTCCACTAGGATAACTGTAGCAGATAAAATTTCATAACCCTCATGTAAATAATAAAGGTTATTAAATGGCCACTGTAGGGATGTGAAGAGGATAAACAGCACGCGACAACTGTTAAAAGAAGTCCATGGTCTTGGGGACTTCCCTGGTGGTCCAGTGGTTAAGAATTCGCCTACCAATTTAGGGGACTTGGGTTCAGTCCTTAGCTGGGGAACTAAAGATCCCACAAGCCACAGAGCAACTAAGCCTGAGCACTGCAACTACTGAGTCTGCATGCCACAACTAGAGAGTCCATGCACCACAACAAAAGATCCCTCATGATGCTACACAGATCCCACGTGCCACAACTAAGACCAATGCAGCCAAGTAAATAAATATTTTTTAAAAATTAAAAAAGAAGTCCTTCATCTAGTTGCAAGTATAAAAAAAAAATGACAATCAGCTTCTCAGGAGATCTAATCCGGTTCACCATGCAGTACCTGAACAGCATCCATGTCAAATGGTCAATAGAAAGCTTGACTGTTACTGTAGTAATGCCACCCAGACATAGGCTGGTGACATAAGCAGTGAAAAGTGAAAGTGAAGTTGCTCAGTCGTGTCCGACTCTTTGCAACCCCATGGACTGTAGCCCGCCAGGCTCCTCTGTCCATGGGATTCTCCAGTCAAGAATACTGGAGTGGGTTGCCATTTCCTTCTCCAGCGGGTCTTTCTGACCCAGGGATCAAACCCAGGTCTCCGGCATTGCAGGCAGACTCTACCGTTTGAACCACCAGGGAAGCACATAAGCTTTTAAAATCATGGTGCCTGAGCAATCTGGGGAGGCTCCCTGGAGGAGATGCCACAGCTAGATGTTGAAAGATGGATTCAAAAGACTGAGGGTCTGTGAAATGGAGTGGTGATGGTAGGATCAGATGAGATCTTTTTTTTTTTTTTTTAATATTTTTTATTTGACTGCGCTGGTCTTAGTTGTAGCACTTGGGTTGTTTAGTTGAGGCATATGGAATCCTTAGTTGCAGCTTGCAAGCTCTTAGTTACAGCATGTGGGATCTGGTTCCCTGCCCAGGGATTGAACTTGAGCCCCCTGCATTGGGTGCATGGAGTCCTAGTCCCTGGACCACCAGGGAAGTCCCAGGATGAGATGCAATCTTGAAGGAGAGAGCAAAGGGGGGAAAAAAAGGCATGTAGCTTCTAACATAGAGAGAAATATCCATAACCATTCCTCAACTTTGAATAATGTAGATACTTCTGTCTAGCTTACTTGTAATTGAAAATCATGCATAATTTGCAACCTATCACTCATTTATAGGAAAATTAATGAAAGTTACTCCATTTTATCTATAGTTGGTTTGGTGAGAAAGAATTAGGCAATGCAAGAGTTTGCACGTGCTTAAAATTTTCTGCTGACAAAAGCTCATCTAGTCAAAGCTATGGCTTTTCCAGTAGTCATATATGGATGTGAGAGTTGGATCATAAAGAAGGCTGAGCACCAAAGAATTGATGCTTTTGAACTGTGGTGTTGGGGAAGACTCTTAAGAGTCCCTTGGATAGCAAGGAAATCCAACCAGTCAATCCTAAAGGAAATTGGTCCTGAATATTCATTGGAAGGACTGATGCTGNATATGGGGTGGGAGGTGGGGGGGGTGGTTCAAGATTGGGAACTCATGTACACCTGAGACGGAAAAAAATAAATAAATAAAAATAAATAAATAAATGGTTAAATACCACTCAGTGTCATTTCTTTGGATAATAGTTTAAATAATTCAGTGGGTTTTAGTATATTCTTAAAGTTATGCAAACATTGTATAATTTTATTTTAAAATTTTACATTTATCTTAAAATTTTACAATTGTACTTTGTACAATTTTATTTTATTATTATTGTTTGGCTTGCATAAAAATTAAAAGGGTATTATTTGGAAGTATTCAGAGAATATATGCTGTATATTCTCTACAGTACAGAGTAACACATTATTAAGTAAAGATTGTCAAACTTTGATGAATGATAAACTTTTCTCTCTTCCTCCAAGGTTTGTTTTCTCAAATATTTTCCCAAACACTATCCTTTCACCATAAGTAATATTGAAGCTCATCTAGAAGACCGCCGAGTAGCTCTTACTATTGTTATTCTGGTAGCCCTTACTATAGTTACTCTAAAACTATAGTTATAGTTTTAAATGACAAAACTTGTGTTACATGTTGTGAAATAGCTCTTCTGTTGTATGAAAACTATGCAAACCAATTATTTTAGAGTTAAACTGTCTAGAAATTTCCTTACTCTTGCCCCAGTAATGTAAGATATATTAATATCTATTAAATTCAAGTAAATCATATACTTAAAAGTCATATACTTAAGACATGACTGAGCGCACTGAATTGAAAATTTTCTGAAGCCATGTGTGAGAGTGGCATGGAAATTCACTAAGGAGATTCAACAGACAAAGTGATCGATTTGCCCAGTATACAGTGAGTGAAATTTGGCACTTAGGGGTTCATAAAAATGAAAGGTGCTTTAGGAAAACTTTATCTTATTGGCACTGATTTTTTGAGGATCCAGAATAAGAAAACTGTCCAGTGGAGGAAAGGAATTAGAGCTGCTAAAAGATAACTCAAAGTGGAAAACATTTTTCACATTCTAATACTTCATTAATAATTGTAATTTGGATTTATTAATACTTTTATGAAAATTTTGTTCTTCTTTCACTATAAAACATGTAGATGTAGAAATTTAACTTCGCTATTTCAGGTTGTATCTAAGTGCAGGAGATGCAGGTTCGATCCCTGGATTGGGAAGATGCCCTGGAGAATCCTGTGGACAGAGGATCCTGATGGACTGGGCTTGCAAAAGAGTTGGACATGACTTAGCAACTAAATAACAGCCCAGAACTACAATTTCTAACTCATCCATGTTTTATTTCTCTTCCAAGGATTGTCATCCTTTAGAATTCTTTTGAAGCTATTGAAAATTTATTTTTTTCTAGGTGGGCAATTTACTGTTAGTTCCATAGAGTTTCATATGAATTTCTACACTGTTTGCCAAAACAAATTATTAACATACTTAACCATATATTCTGGAGGCAGCTTTCATCTGAAATTAGGTTTATCTTCTGAAAGTATTAGAACATTAATGGATATTTTGTGCCTGAAGATCTTGACCTTGCATTGGCTATACTTAATCTAGTTTTGCCTACAATGCTTAGAATCTAAAGAAACCAAGTCATAGAAAATGCAATTTTAAACCTATTGAAAAATTTTCTTTTAATATTGTCCATGGTCAATAAGTGAAATGGGAAATCTGGTTTAACAATAAATGATGTACTTGGGATTTCAAGCTATTATAAACTGTAGTCAACCAAGTGTGTAGTTAATAACTGATTAACATTATGGGCATATATCAGAAGCTTATCTTTTTTTAGTTTGCTTCCCTGTTGTAAGTCTGTCTTTCCTTAAATCTTTATTTATCCGTACCTTCCTCTCTCTGTCAAGTGGCCATAACAAGCCCTCTTCTGTCCTTCATTCCTCCACAAACCTGACCACCCAGACACGCCTAGGGGGTGGAAACTGTGATGAAGTAGGGGACCACACAGTTCAGTGACAAGACAGCCATGATTCAGAGATGGAAGCAGAGCTTGCTCTGTGGGTCTCTTCTTCCTTCTGGAGAAAGAAAAAGGAGGAAGTTCAGCCCTTGGGAGAATTTTGAAGTGAGTAAACAGTCCATTCTAAAGGAGATCAGTCCTGGGATTTCTTTGGAAGGAATGATGCTAAAGCTGAAACTCCAATACTTTGGCCTCCTCACACGAAGAGTTGACCCATTGGAAAAAACCATGATGCTGGGAGGGATTAGGGGCAGGAGGAAAAGGGGACAACAGAGCATGAGATGGCTGGATGGCTTCACCAACTTGATGGACATGAGTTTGGGTGATCTCCGGGAGTTAGTGATGGACAGGGAAGCCTGGCGTGCTGCCATTCATGGGGTCACAAAGAGTCGGACATGACTGAGCAACTGAACTGAACTGAAACATTTTGGAGGCAGGTTCCATCTGAAATTAGATTCATCTTCTGAAAGTTCATAGAAACTAGAAACATAGAAACTAGAAACTTCATAGGTTCTTGTGCCCAAAGATTTTGACCTTGCAGCATCCCCTTTCTTTTCCTAAATCCTCTTCTATCCCTGGATGCCTGTTCTCTGCATTCTCTCTGTGCGGGCGTGCTGTTGATTCAGTCATGTCCAGCTCTTTGCGATGCTATAGACTGTAGCCCTCTAGCATCCTCTGTTCATGGGATTCTCCAGGCAAGAATACTGGAGTGGGTTGCCATGCCGTTCTCCAGGGGATCTTCCTGATCCAAGGATTGAGCCCACATCTCCTGTGGCTCCTGCATTGCAGGAGGATTCTTTATCGCTGAGCCACAGGGGAAGCCCACATTCTCTCTGGCTTAGTGCTGTATCTTCCAAATCAGTTCTCATTTCTTTTCCTCACTTCTCAAATCTCCCATTCTCTTCATGTGACTGATTGCAGCTACATTTAGAAGCGTAGGTTTATTAAACTAATTTACTAAGATATGGATGACAGCCTTTCTAGTTGAGTTTTGCTTTGCTTTTTAAATTACTAATGCAAGTGAATCTCTGGATGGAGTATTAGGAAACTATTGCTGGGTGGGTGGGGGTGGAGAGAAGGTATGTTTTGACAGAAGATTTCTGATATACTTTACATTACACGGTCTACTTCCCATTGAATTAAAACCAGCTGGGCAGAGATCATTGCAATTTATTGTGAACTTTCCACAATGTCTGATCATTATCTGTTTGCATATTTATAATCCCTACTGAAATGAACTTCTGAAAGGAAGAATATAGTTCTTATTTATACTTGTTTCTGAAATGTCTAGCGCAGTGTCTGGCATGAAGCAGAAGCTCTTGTAACACTATTGAATGAATGAATGTAATTTGTGGATTTCTCCTGTTTTTTGCCTCTAGACTGCTGCTGAGCGGTCTGGCTGGATGACCCTTTCATTTTCATCCCTGTGTGCAGGTAGCTGTCCTGTCTTAAGCTGGATACAGCTCAGACCCTCACTTACTTTGGTCCCAGGCCCAGAAAATTGTGTTTTCTTAGAGATGGTGAGGACTTGAAGGCTTTGAGGCCCCTGGTCCAACTTGCACACACCCTCTGAAAATCATCCTTTTATACCTCTCTCTAACTCTCTAAAGATTGGATTGTTTGTCTTTAAGAAATGCGTAGGACTTCCCTGGTGGTCCAGTGGTTAAGAATCCACCTGCCAGTGCGGGAGATATGGATTCGGTCCCTGATCTGGGTAGATTCCGCATGCCCTGGAGTAACCAAGCCCATATGCCACAACAACTGAGCCCATGCCCTGGAGCCCATGCTCCACAAGAGAAGCCACCACAAAGAGAAACTCATGCACAGCAGCTAGAGAGCAGCCCCCACTTTTTGCAACTAGAGAAAGCCTGCACAGCAACAAAGCCCCAACACAGCCAAAAATAAAGAAAGAAAAAGAATTGGGTAGAATCAAGGTAGTAGGGCCCTCTTCAAACTAGTAAACTACCATTGAAAGAAAGTGAAAGTCACTCAGTCGTGTCCAGTTCTTTGCAACCCCATGGACTATACACTCCATGGAATTCTCTAGGCCAGAATACTGGAGTGGGTAGCCTTTCCTTTCTCTAGGGGATCTTCCCAACCCAGAGATTGAACCCAGGTCTCCCGCATTGCAGGCAGATTCTTCACCAACAGAGCCACAAGGGAAGCCCAAGAATACTAGAGTGGGTAGCCTATGTCTTCTCCAGTGGATCTTCTCAATCCAGGAATTGAATCAGGGTCTCCTGCATTGCAGGTGGACTCTTTACCGGCTGAGCTATGAGGGAAACCCTTTTGGGATGGTCAGTTTTATGCGTCAACTTGACTGGTCCATGAGGTGCCAGATATTTGGTCAAATATTACTCTAGGTGTTTCTCTGGAGGTGTTTTTGGATGAGAGTGACTAAGTCAAGTACATTGTCCTCCCTAATGTGGGTGGGCCTCGTCCAATCAGTTGAAGGCCTGAATAGAACAAAAAGCCTGGCTTCATCCTAAGTAATAGCATTCTTACTGCCTGACTGCCTTCAAACTGGGACATTGACCTTTTTGCTACCTTTGGACTCAAAACATTGGCTCTTCCTGTGTCTGGAGCCTATCAGCCTTCAGATGAGAGCTTCACATTGGCTTGCCTAGTTTTCAGGCCTTCAGACTCAGGCTGGTACTAAAGTGTGGCCTCTCCTGAGTTTCCAGCTTGCTCACTCACCCTGCAGTCTGGGACCTGTCTCCATCATCACGTGAGCCGATTCCTTTTCATAAATCTCCTTTTCTCTCTCTGTACACAATCCTATTGGTTCTGTTTCTCCAGAGAACCCTGCATAATGCCTCCTGTTTGTGTATATGAATACTTATGTGAATATTTCATAGTTTGTGGCCTCATGCAGTGTGGTTGTCTGGGTGCTGACACCCAGCTCACAACTGTTACAGATTTACTCTGGACGTTAATTTATGGGGCCCCTGAAATCATAATATGTAGGTGGTTATATAGGGGCTTCCCTGGTAGCTCAGCTGGTAAAGAATCTGCCTGCAATGTGGGAGACCCTGGTTCAATCCCTGAGTCAGGAAGATCCCCTGGAGAAGGGATAGGCTACCTACTCCAGTATTTTTGGACGTCCCTGATGGCTCCGGTGGTAAAGAATCTGCCTGCAATGTGGGAGACCTAGGTTTGATCACTGAGTTGGGAAGATCCCCTGGAGGAGGGCATGGCAACCCACTCCAGTATTCTTACCCGGAGAATCCCATGGACAGAGGAGCCTGGCGGGCTGCAGTCCATGGGGTTGCACAGAGTCGGACATGACTGAGTGTCTAAGTATAGACAGGTGGTTATACACGCCTATTCCCCAGCCTCCAAATATGACCTGGAAATGGAAATTCAGCCAGTTAACCAAATAATTGCCCAAGAGCAGAACTGATTATATTTTCACTTTAGGTTGGCAGTAGATGGAGTATGTATGTTGTGAATTCTGTGAATTTTAGGGACTGAGCATTTTAGGGACTGAGTTGGATTAAAAGCTGTTTCAGAGTTGAGAGTATCACAGTGTTTGATGATGCTTCCTAGTGAAGGACTCAGTATGATGGATAACCTACCTCAGTACTGAGATCAGACAGTGGGGCAGACACCTGCTGTGTCTGAATATTGCCTTTTCAGTGTTCATAAGGAAGAACTATTTGTTCATCTTCTCAAAGTTGTGCCAGTGTCTTACCCCTCTGAACCATGGAGCCAGAGTACTCTTCATATTTTGTGTGGAACGCGTTGCAAAAACAACACCGGTTACTTCATTTCTAAATTTAAATTTTATGTATATTAAAATTTTAGGGTAATGTGATTTAATGTATATGAAAAATAAATGAATTTTAGTTAAATACAGAAAATTACTGTTTTGTGTTATTGGTGGTATGAATATTCTGGGAAATATGCAAAGGAAATGAGATTTACATCCTGTAATCTTTCCTAATCATCTTTATTGCAAATACAAGATTTATGTCTTTACTCTGGATTGAGATACAGGTTATCCTTATCTAATGTGTGCTCTTTGTCACTTACTGAATTCTTCCAAATGTTTGGTCTACATCCTATGAATGTATGTACTCTGATAGAGCTGAACATTTAGAATTGGAGTCGTTCCCAACTGACTTCTCCAGAGCTATTCTTTTTGAGCATTAAATAGGGGGAAATGCGTTATTAAGATTCCTCTTAATGCTATGGAGGCCAACTTGAGCTTCAGCTGGAAAATTACTGCTTTTTCCACCATCCCATGTTCTTGTGGCTCCTTTGGCCTGGAGTCCACTCATTGCTTTTTTTTTTTCCCTCACTCATTTCTTTTTTCCTGATTTAAATCCTTTCCTACTGTGTTGACTGAAATAGATTTCCCTGAACACAGTCCATGAAGGAACTGCAAGTATGTATCTGAAAAATATGTTGCTTTGTTCTGGAGTTGACTTCAGCAAATGTATACATTTATGCTATTTGTGAACATGTGTATGCCTTGGGGTCACATTAGATTTTTCCATGGCTCCCCACTCTGTATCACTGCATCTTCCTTTCAGGTCCCTTTCTTTACCTTATTGTTTTATTTTTAAACTTTATTCTTTATTGAAACTTTTTTATTGAAGTATAGTTGATTTGCAATACTGTATGAGTTTCTGGTGTACAGAAAAGTGATTCAGTTTATATACATATATACACATTTTTTTTCATATTCTTTCCATTATGGTTTATTACGGAATATTGAACATAGTTCCCTGTGCTATGTCGTAGGTCCTTATTTTCCAGTTTCCCCATGTCTCTTTTTTTTCTTTCTCAAGATTTTATCATATATAAATAGCACATATAATGGAATATATATTTCAGAAAATTTATGAATTTTTGCCTAGCTAAAACATTTATGACATTTTGGTTCCACTTGTTTGAGTAAATATGGATAGAATGCTAGATTTCTAGTTTATGTTCACTCAAAACTTTGATATGGTTCCATTTATTCTGGTATCTAGTATTATTGCTACAAGTCTAGAAAGATTATTATCTTAAAGATTTTTAAAGATTTTGAATGAGGCTTGAAACTTCTGATCCAATTCTGAGAATATAAAGAAATGGCTATGTTGTTAAAAAAAAAACAGGAAATTAACGTGGTATAGTATTATAACTAAAGTACAGATTTTGTTCAAATTTCACAGAATTTTATGCTAGTATCCATTATTTGTTTTCATACCTCATTCAGGATTCCATATTGTATTTAGCAGCATTGAGCAGCTTCAGCCAAATACAACAAATTCTGATAAATGCTCTTTTCACATTTATTCTGTTACGAATATTTTTTAATTTTCCTTGTTATGGCTTCTTAGATACAACCACCATTTAAAAGTGGACATTTAATTTCCAAATATGTGGGGTTTTTAAAGTGTCTTTGCTATTAATTTCTCATTTAAATGCTTTCTTCTCTGCAATCACCCTCTGTATTTCCAGTCTTAACTTTACTGAGGCTTTCCATGGCTAAGCTACAGAGCTTCCTGGTAGTTCAGATGGTAAAGAATCTTCCTGCAATGCAGGAGACCTGGGTTTGATATCTGTATCAGGAAGATCCACTGAAGAAGGGAATGACAACCCACTCCAGTATTCTTGCCTGGAGAGCCCCATGGACAGAGGATCCTGGCGGGTTACAGGCTGTGGGGTTGCAAAGAATTGGACATGACTAAGTGACTAACAGCTCTACTATGGCTAAGTCAAAGATCTCTCTTGGTAAATGTCACATTGCACTTGAAAATATGTAGGTTGTTTTAAATTATCTTTTGATATTGATTTCTAACATAATTTCACGTTGATAAAAGAACATATTCTATATGATTTCAATACCTTTAGGCCAAGAAATTTTTGCAGCTTGTTTTATGTCCCTGGGTACGTTCCAGTGTCTCTTGGTTTATAATCTATGGGAACTTGAACAGAATTTGTATCCTGCTTTTGTTTTAAAATATATATTTTTTCATTGAAGTACAGTTGATTTACAATGCTGTGTTAGTTTCTCATGTACAGCAAAGTGATTCCATTTATATACAGACATATACACACATCTATGTATGTTCTTGTTCATGTGCTTTGCATTATGATTTATTACAGAATATCGAATATAGTTTCCTGTGCTATGTAGTCAGTGTGATGTCGTAGCTCCTCGNAATCATAATATGTAGGTGGTTATATAGGGGCTTCCCTGGTAGCTCAGCTGGTAAAGAATCTGCCTGCAATGTGGGAGACCCTGGTTCAATCCCTGAGTCAGGAAGATCCCCTGGAGAAGGGATAGGCTACCTACTCCAGTATTTTTGGACGTCCCTGATGGCTCCGGTGGTAAAGAATCTGCCTGCAATGTGGGAGACCTAGGTTTGATCACTGAGTTGGGAAGATCCCCTGGAGGAGGGCATGGCAACCCACTCCAGTATTCTTACCCGGAGAATCCCATGGACAGAGGAGCCTGGCGGGCTGCAGTCCATGGGGTTGCACAGAGTCGGACATGACTGAGTGTCTAAGTATAGACAGGTGGTTATACACGCCTATTCCCCAGCCTCCAAATATGACCTGGAAATGGAAATTCAGCCAGTTAACCAAATAATTGCCAAAGAGCAGAACTGATTATATTTTCACTTTAGGTTGGCAGTAGATGGAGTATGTATGTTGTGAATTCTGTGAATTTTAGGGACTGAGCATTTTAGGGACTGAGTTGGATTAAAAGCTGTTTCAGAGTTGAGAGTATCACAGTGTTTGATGATGCTTCCTAGTGAAGGACTCAGTATGATGGATAACCTACCTCAGTACTGAGATCAGACAGTGGGGCAGACACCTGCTGTGTCTGAATATTGCCTTTTCAGTGTTCATAAGGAAGAACTATTTGTTCATCTTCTCAAAGTTGTGCCAGTGTCTTACCCCTCTGAACCATGGAGCCAGAGTACTCTTCATATTTTGTGTGGAACGCGTTGCAAAAACAACACCGGTTACTTCATTTCTAAATTTAAATTTTATGTATATTAAAATTTTAGGGTAATGTGATTTAATGTATATGAAAAATAAATGAATTTTAGTTAAATACAGAAAATTACTGTTTTGTGTTATTGGTGGTATGAATATTCTGGGAAATATGCAAAGGAAATGAGATTTACATCCTGTAATCTTTCCTAATCATCTTTATTGCAAATACAAGATTTATGTCTTTACTCTGGATTGAGATACAGGTTATCCTTATCTAATGTGTGCTCTTTGTCACTTACTGAATTCTTCCAAATGTTTGGTCTACATCCTATGAATGTATGTACTCTGAGAGAGCTGAACATTTAGAATTGGAGTCGTTCCCAACTGACTTCTCCAGAGCTATTCTTTTTGAGCATTAAATAGGGGGAAATGCGTTATTAAGATTCCTCTTAATGCTATGGAGGCCAACTTGAGCTTCAGCTGGAAAATTACTGAAACTGCTTTTTCCACCATCCCATGTTCTTGTGGCTCCTTTGGCCTGGAGTCCACTCATTGCTTTTTTTTTTTCCCTCACTCATTTCTTTTTTCCTGATTTAAATCCTTTCCTACTGTGTTGACTGAAATAGATTTCCCTGAACACAGTCCATGAAGGAACTGCAAGTATGTATCTGAAAAATATGTTGCTTTGTTCTGGAGTTGACTTCAGCAAATGTATACATTTATGCTATTTGTGAACATGTGTATGCCTTGGGGTCACATTAGATTTTTCCATGGCTCCCCACTCTGTATCACTGCATCTTCCTTTCAGGTCCCTTTCTTTACCTTATTGTTTTATTTTTAAACTTTATTCTTTATTGAAACTTTTTTATTGAAGTATAGTTGATTTGCAATACTGTATGAGTTTCTGGTGTACAGAAAAGTGATTCAGTTTATATACATATATACACATTTTTTTTCATATTCTTTCCATTATGGTTTATTACGGAATATTGAACATAGTTCCCTGTGCTATGTCGTAGGTCCTTATTTTCCAGTTTCCCCATGTCTCTTTTTTTTCTTTCTCAAGATTTTATCATATATAAATAGCACATATAATGGAATATATATTTCAGAAAATTTATGAATTTTTGCCTAGCTAAAACATTTATGACATTTTGGTTCCACTTGTTTGAGTAAATATGGATAGAATGCTAGATTTCTAGTTTATGTTCACTCAAAACTTTGATATGGTTCCATTTATTCTGGTATCTAGTATTATTGCTACAAGTCTAGAAAGATTATTATCTTAAAGATTTTTAAAGATTTTGAATGAGGCTTGAAACTTCTGATCCAATTCTGAGAATATAAAGAAATGGCTATGTTGTTAAAAAAAAAACAGGAAATTAACGTGGTATAGTATTATAACTAAAGTACAGATTTTGTTCAAATTTCACAGAATTTTATGCTAGTATCCATTATTTGTTTTCATACCTCATTCAGGATTCCATATTGTATTTAGCAGCATTGAGCAGCTTCAGCCAAATACAACAAATTCTGATAAATGCTCTTTTCACATTTATTCTGTTACGAATATTTTTTAATTTTCCTTGTTATGGCTTCTTAGATACAACCACCATTTAAAAGTGGACATTTAATTTCCAAATATGTGGGGTTTTTAAAGTGTCTTTGCTATTAATTTCTTGTTTAAATGCTTTCTTCTCTGCAATCACCCTCTGTATTTCCAGTCTTAACTTTACTGAGGCTTTCCATGGCTAAGCTACAGAGCTTCCTGGTAGTTCAGATGGTAAAGAATCTTCCTGCAATGCAGGAGACCTGGGTTTGATATCTGTATCAGGAAGATCCACTGAAGAAGGGAATGACAACCCACTCCAGTATTCTTGCCTGGAGAGCCCCATGGACAGAGGATCCTGGCGGGTTACAGGCTGTGGGGTTGCAAAGAATTGGACATGACTAAGTGACTAACAGCTCTACTATGGCTAAGTCAAAGATCTCTCTTGGTAAATGTCACATTGCACTTGAAAATATGTAGGTTGTTTTAAATTATCTTTTGATATTGATTTCTAACATAATTTCACGTTGATAAAAGAACATATTCTATATGATTTCAATACCTTTAGGCCAAGAAATTTTTGCAGCTTGTTTTATGTCCCTGGGTACGTTCCAGTGTCTCTTGGTTTATAATCTATGGGAACTTGAACAGAATTTGTATCCTGCTTTTGTTTTAAAATATATATTTTTTCATTGAAGTACAGTTGATTTACAATGCTGTGTTAGTTTCTCATGTACAGCAAAGTGATTCCATTTATATACAGACATATACACACATCTATGTATGTTCTTGTTCATGTGCTTTGCATTATGATTTATTACAGAATATCGAATATAGTTTCCTGTGCCATGTAGTCAGTGTGATGTCGTAGCTCCTCGTTGGTTATCTATTTTATATATAGTACGTGTATCTCTGCAATGTGGGAGACTTGGCTTCGATCCCTGGGCTGGGAAGATCTCCTGGAGGAGGGCATGGCAACCCACTGCAGTATTCCTACCTGGAGAATCCCCATGGACTGAGGAGCCTGGTGGGCTGCGGTCCAGTGGGTCGAAAAGCACTGGATGTGACTGAGTGACTAAGCACACACACAGCACAGTGTGCATCTGCTAATGTCAAACTCCTAATTTACCCCTCCCATGCCTTCCCCTTTGGTAACCATAGGTTTGTGTTCTATGTCTGTGACTCTATTTTTGTTTTGTAAATACATTCCTTTGTATTATATTTCAGATTCCACATGTAAGTGATATCATGGGATGTTTTTCTCTATCTGACTTATTTCACCAGTATGATAATGTTTAGGTCCATCCCTTGTGCTGAAAATGGTATTATTTAATTCTTTTTTTATGCCTGAGTGGTATCCCATACACAATGGAATGGACGTGAATTTGAGCAAACTCTCTGGTGGCTTAGATGGTAAAGAATCTGTCTGCAATGGAGGAGACCCCAGTTCGATCCCAGCGTCAAGAAGATCCCCTGGAGAAGGGAATGGCTACTCACTCCAGTATTCTTGCCTGGAGATCAACAGAGCTTGGTGGGCTACAGTCCATGGAGGTCACAAAAAGTCAGACATGACTTAGCGACTGAACAACAACAACAAAAATATATACATACCACATCTTCTTTACCCTTTCCTCTGTTGATGGGCACTTAGTTTGCTTCCATGTCTTGGCTGTTGGAAACAGTCCTGCTGTGAACACTGGGGTGCATGTATCTTTTCAAATTAAATTTTCTCCAGATATATGTCCAGGAGTGGGATTGCTGGATCATACAGTAACTCTATTTTTAGTTTTTTTTTTAAGGAACTTCATACTGTTTTCCACAGTGACTGTACTGATTTACATTTCCATCAAATCCCTTTAGGTTTTTCAAAATTATAATCAAACTGTTGTGACTATAATGGGAATTAGATCATATTATATATATATAATATTATAAATTAATTTTATATAAAAATTAATATAAATATATTTGATTATATTGTATATTTTAGATTCCTAAAATATAGGAAGGTAACTTGGAGGGTAGGAGATGGAATTCCCTTCCTTGCACCCAGCACTCAGCTTTTAGTTCCAGAATTTGAATAGCTATAGAACAGATGAAATCAAGTTACATGTAAGGTTCAGGTTTGTTAAAATTTTCACAGGTCATTCTTTCTGAATGTCTTCTGCGTACGGGTTATATTAATAAATTGGAAAGTTGAAACAGAAACTACTGAACCAAAGTAAAAATATTCCCTGTTCACTTGACTTCTTCAATCACAGGTCTCTAAATGGAAGATTAGAAAAACGTTCTTGCAGGGGGAATGGTGTGTCATTAAAGGTTCTTGTATGTTTTGGCCAATTTTACTTTTAATTTTTTGCTACTAAAGGGTAGTGGGAAAAAGTCAGTTTATACATGGATTGAATGCCGGAAAAAATGCTTTATAATATTTAGAGGACTTAATAAAGGGACAAGAAGTATTAATATACTGAACAGTAAGATATAAACCCACTAGGCAAAAATGGTAACATGCCAAGTTTTTGCAGACTGTTTTTGCTCTATAAGGATAAGTATTACTAAAGTGAACTGCGATTTCCAGGCTTTTGGCCAATAATGAATCTGTGAGAAGAGTATTAGAGAATCTCCTGCAGGTGATGTGTGAAATCTCCGAAAAGAGTTAATGAACAAAAGTAATTTATTTTACCCTCTGGAAGAAATGTTAAGGAGCAATATATACATCTAGAGTAATTTCTCAACACTTTGGAGCAATTATGCTTTTCTCTGAAGAAATGAAAATGATTTCACTCTGTAAAAAATAAAAAGAAGAAAAAAGTGTATAAAATAGTCCATTGTAAAGCAAAAGCTAGAGGAGGCAAATTTTATTTATATTTATCTATTTGGCTGCACTGAGTCTTAGCTGCAGCATGCAGGATCTTTAGTTGTGGCATGTGAGATCTAGTTCCCCAACCAGGGATTGAACCTGGGCCCCCTGCATTGCAGGCCTTTCGTCTTAGCCACTGGACTACCGGAGAAGTCCCAATTGCAAATGTGTAGAAAGAATGACGAGCAATACAGACAAATAATGGTAAAATCGAAAACCAATTTATCTGTTACTCCCCACAGTGCTTTCCCTGCTACAGACTGGTTTTTATGTTGTCCCGTTTGCTTGTGTGACATATCGTAGGATGCGGTGTCCTTCCCTTCTTTTTATCCAAATTCTACTTGTTAATCAAAGTTGAAAAAAAGTATTTTTCCCTATTTCCTAGGTTCACATTCATCCCCATCCTGGCTTCAATCAGAATGGCAAGGCTTTCCTTTCCATTCTTTACCCAGGATTAAGGAAAACAGGCTTATGCACGCAGGACAATTCATTTACTTATTTTGGCTATGCTGGTGTGTTGTGGGATCCTAGTTCCCCAGGGATCGAACCTCTGACCTCTACAGTGAAGCGTGGAGTCCTAACCACTAGACTGCCAAGGAATTCCTACACACAGGATAATTTAGAGAGCTGGATCCTGTCTGAGCCACAGATGAGTCTGTCTGGCTGGAAAATGAACATGCAGGCACTGGGGAGGGCTACCACAGAGCTCCTGGGTGTGGACCCAGGCTTGACTTGGCTTAGGCAGTAACTTGGGCGATTTGTGAGCCTTGACCTGGAGCCCCTTTGCCGATGAGGTCCAGTGCTTGCCCCAGAGAGGCTGGAGGCCCTTCCATGCTGACTCAACCCTCCAAGCCGTCTCTCCAACCTGAGGGACTCCTCTCCTAGGGCCCCCTGCAGCCCTCCCTCTGTTAATGAATCTATCTCTCAGGGCAAGGTCATCTGGCTCTTCACTTGTTCTTCACAAATCTATCAATCATTGCAGAAACTATGCTGTTAGCCCTTAGGGACTTGACTTTTGATACTCAGAAGTTAGTTTTTGGACTGTAAGAGCTTTTGAAAATCCTTCTATGATTGGTTTCCAAAGACTGTTCTGAAATCCAAAAGCTAATAATTGACTGACTTCTGGATTATCAGCATTTTTAAAAAACTGTATTTTACTTCCTCAGAGCTGCTGGGACAGGGTAGAGCCATGGATACAATAAATGGTGGTAGGGGACTAAAAATTCACGATAGTACTTACTGCTCATTCATTCATTTATCCACTTATTCAACAAATGTTGAACTGAGGACCTACTCTATTTTAAAGCTGGTTTTCAAAGCCCCACGCCAGACACCTTGCCATAAAGCCATCTCTTCCAGTTCTGGCTTTTATTATGCTTTTTTTTCTCCCTGACTCTCAGAGGATTTATAGTCAGTATCATACACCTGAGGGCTTCCCAGATGGCTCAGTGGTAAAGAATCCGCCTACCAATGCAGGATGCAGGAGATGTAGATTTGATCCCTGGGTCGGAAAGATTCCCTGGAGGAAGGCATGTTAGCCCACTCCAATATAAGGAGAAAATCCCATGGACAAAGGAGCCTGGCAGGCTGTAGTCTATAGGGTTGCGAAGAGTTGGAAACGAATGAAGTATTATTTAGCACATGCACACACATACACACACACAAGCACAGCAGTTAGGGTCTTTGACCTTTAAGAGTCTATAAAGATCTTTGAAACGTGTGTGTGTGTATGTGTACATATATACATGAATGTATATATACATATATGTCTATAAATACATAGATAAGACTTCAAAATACAAAAAAAGAATCTTAACAAATCAAAATGAGTAAGTTTAAATGTCTTTAAAAAGGAATATAATGTTGGTCAGTCATTTGCAACCCAATTTTCCTAAGTATATCATTTATATTCAATGTGGGATGTGGGTGCATTTCAATATGTTTGATACACTGTAGGGTAATCCTCTAAAAGAAAGAGTGTCTGGGTTTTACAAAGGTTTAAAAATAGCTCTGCTGATGTCAGGCAGGATTCAAAATATTGTTTCTGGATGCATGCCTGAAGGGAGAAGGATGCGGTTTCCAGACATGGAGGCTGCTAGAATGTAAGTCTGACTTGAAAAATCCAAGGAAGACCTGAGTGAAAACACAGCGCTGACAGGATAATCAAGGTCAGAAACTGGAGGCAAGGGAGAAAAAAAAAAAAAAAANGGCTTTTCTGTTTCAATAACTGATAGATTCTCTTTATTATTCAAACCATGGTGAATTAGATCTCCTATTATTCGAAAGAAACCATCTTAAAGGATACACGTGACCTCACAGTAGATAGTGCCTCTGTTTTTAACAAAAACTATTTATTTGGCCACATGGGATCTTTAATTGCGGTATACAGGGTCTTTTAGTTGCAGGATGTGGGATCTAGTTCCCTGACCAGTGATCAAACCCCAGGCCCCCTGCTTTGGGAGCACGGAATCTCAGCCACTGCACCAACATGGAAATCCCCACAACTCCATTTTTATAGCTGAGGAAACGAAAGGACTTGTCTTCATCATCAACCCAATACATGGCAGAGCTATAATTTGAATTGTGAAGGGAAAATCACTCAGTTGTATCCGACTCTTTGTGACTCATGGACTATACAGTCCAGGGGATTCTCCAGGATGGAATACTGGAGTGGGTAACCTTTCCCTTCTCCAGGGCATCTTCCCAACCCAGGGATCGAACATCCTGGTCTCTGGCATTGCAGATGGACTCTACCAGCTGAGCCACCAAGGAAGCCCAATTTGAACTGTGGTTTGATGCATTTNCTCTTTGTGACTCATGGACTATACAGTCCAGGGGATTCTCCAGGATGGAATACTGGAGTGGGTAACCTTTCCCTTCTCCAGGGCATCTTCCCAACCCAGGGATCGAACATCCTGGTCTCTGGCATTGCAGATGGACTCTACCAGCTGAGCCACCAAGGAAGCCCAATTTGAACTGTGGTTTGATGCATTTCAAAACCCACACTCTTTCTAGGATTGTTTGAATAGAATTGGCCTCAGCAGTGTGATAAGAAGTATATGAAAGATAGGACAGTGACACAAAGGAAGAAATGGTCACTATGTGTGTGTGTGTGTCATGTGGGCATGGAGATATTAAAGGAGAGGGAATAACATGCAGAGGCATGCGGTGACTGGCTCATAGTATATGCTGAGGAAATGCTTTGTATTTCGCCTTACTTTGTGCTTCAGAAAAATTTGTATTGCCAGAGAATCTTAACTGGAGGGTTCCGGTATCTCCATGGAGCTTCTTAAAGATAACATAAGGGTTAGTTATCTGGGAGTTATTTTCAAAAAGCTATCATTTTAAAGCAAAGTTGCACTGGTTAATTCAAACCATTCTCAGGAGCTATGTCAACTCAGTGTGGCTGCCTCATGCTCAAGTTGCTTCAGTAGCTCAGTCAACAAGTCTTTAATAGCTCTCTTTAGTGTCTTCCTGTTGATTCTGCTGCCATTGTTTCAAGCCCTCATTATCTCTCATGTAAAGTCTTGCTACTCAAAGTGTGGTTCCAAGACCTTGACATCACTTGGGAACATCTAAGACTCTCAGACCCTCACCCTGGACCATCTGGATTTTACACACATTAAAATTTGGGAAGTATTTAGGTATTTTACATTTAGACTTTCCCAGCTGATATCTCTACCTCTAATTTTATGCCACCTCCACTCCTCCCTGGTGGCTCACACAGTAAAGAATCTCCCTGCAGTGCAGGAGACCCCAGTTTGATCCCTTGGTTGAGAAGGGAATGGCTGCATACTCCAGTATTCTTGCCTGGAGAAATCCATGGACAGAGGAGCCTGGCAGACTATGGTCCATAGCGTTGCAAAGAGTTGGACACGACAGAGTGACTAACACTTTCACTTTCTACTCCTCTTTTCCATTCTCCCCAGGACCATCAAATGGCCTTTTAGGAGTAATACTGACTGTATCTCAACCTGCTAAAAATCAATGATGAAAATAATTGTCCAAGGGTGGACACTGAGTCCATCATTTGAGTCCAAATTAGCTCAATGGGAGTAGAAGTAGAGAGGAAGGGATAGTCTAGATTAATAAATTTAGATATTCTTAGGTAATATCAGCAAGATCTATAGGACAAAATACACATTTTCTGGTTTGGCTGACTGGCTGGAACAAAACTGTAACCACCCATGGAAGGGATTTAAATTGAGGTGCTTTGGAGACATTTATTCTAGTGGAGCTGTATAACAGAGGAGTGCATCCCACGCTGCCTGTGTGTCCAGTCACTTCAGTCGTGTCCGACTCTTTGTCACCCCGTAGATTGTAGCCTTCCAGGCTTTTCTGTCCAGGGGATTCCCCAGCCAAGAATACTGGAGTGGGCTGCCATTCCCTTCTCCAGGGGATCTTCCTGACCCAGGGATCAAACCCACGTTTCTGGTGTCTCCTGCATTGGCAGTCTGGTTTTTTACCATTAGCACCACCTGGGAAGCCCCATCCCTCACTATCCCTGAGCTATTGGTTCTTGGGCCCCCTGGATACCAACATCTGCAGATGCTCAAGTCCTCTATATAAAATGGGGTAGGATTTCCTTATAACCTATGCACATCCTCCTGTATACTTTAAATACTCTCTAGCTTACTTTTAATACCTAACACAATATAAATAATATGGAAATAGCAGTAAATACAGTGTAAATAGTTGCCACTGAGCAGCAAGTATACATTTTGCTCTTTGGGAACTTGGGGAACTTTTTCCGCCAAGTATATTTATTCTGTGGTTGGTTGAATCTGCAGAACCCACAAGTACAGAGGGTTGAGTGTACCCATCTGGAAATACAAATTTGTGAAGTTTTGTTTGTTGTTTAGTTGCTAAGTCGGGTCTGACTCCTTTGTGACCCCATGGACTATAGCCTGCCAGGCTCCACTGTCCATGGGATTTCCCAGGCAAGAATGCTGGAGTGGGTTGACATTCCCTTCTCCACGGGATCTTCCGACCCAGGGATCAAACCCGAGTCTTCTGCATTGGCAGGTGGATTCTTTACCACTGAGCCAACAGGGATGCCCCTGTGAACTTTTAGCATCCTTTTAACTCATTTTATCATTTAGGGCAACTCCTTTCCAGATAGCATCTAACCTGCACAGGTGATGATGGAAAATTGAAGAAATAAAGATTGAGTCTGGATATATGTCGTGTATGTGAATAGGATGGAAGGATTTGTTCCTTGGATGAAGTACAATTGTGGAGCATTCCATAAATATCAGTCCCATGTGCACAAGGATGCTACTGGATCAATCCTACAAGAAACAGGTTTAGACAGTATCTAGCAGTTGTGATATATTTAGTTTAAACTAGACATACATCAGGGAGCATTTAATGGACTTTTCTGTTTATTCAGTTCATTCATTCACTCAACAAACTTTTGCTGAGTACCATGTGCCATTCAGTATTCCAGCTCTAATGATTTGAAAATGAACAGAGCACATTTCTACTCTGTGAAAACATGTGAATTCTAGTAAGTTGTAGTACACACTTCTGGTGAGTATATGACATTTCTGGAGAGCAGCTTAATGACAGGCATCAAATGCCTTTGACAATGTGCATATCCTTTGATTTGGCAGTTTCACTTTAAGGAATTCATCCTAAGGGAATAAATGACATCTACAGAGGATGAGATGGTTGGATAGCATCACTGACTCAATGGACATGAGTTTGTGCAAACTCCAGGAGATGGTGAAGGACAGGGAAGCCTGGTATGCTGCAGTCCATGGGGTAGCAAAGAGTCGGACACATCTGAGTGACTGAACAACAACATGGAACTGTAACTCCAAGTCTCTCCTCACAATTTTCTTCATAATCTCAGGAAGTTGGGAATAACCTGATTGTCCGCAAAACCAAGGAGATTGCTATATAAATTACTCTGCAGACAACAGAAATCCACTAGAGGTTTGTAAGCTTAAGAGTGGTATTGTGTGTGTGTGTTTTAAAGATAATTTTAGAAGCAATGTGGATAATGATCTCCAGTGGGGAAAAACCCAGAAAGCATGTTTTTTGCAATAGTCTAGGAAAAAGGCAATGCAGCCCTGAGCTAGAGCAAGGCAGTGAGGATGAAGGGGAAATTGGATTTGGGAGAGATTTCCGGGGTGGAATCTTCAGGATTTGTTGATTGACTATGTGTGAAAGAGTGTGGAGTACTCAAGAGTAAGGTGTATGTGTTAGTTGCTCAGTCATGTCTGAGTCTTTGCAATCCAGTGGACTGTAGCCTGCCAGGCTTCTCTGTCCGTGGGATTTCCCAGGCAAGAATACAGGAGTGCCATTCCCTTCTGCAGGGGATCTTCCTGACCCAGGGACTGAATCCAGGTCTCTTGCACTGCTGACAAATTCTTTACTGTCTAAACCACCAGGAAAACCCTCAAGAGCAAGGTATGGAGGCTAAATCTAAGATTTCTAATTGAGCTGGAGCAGGTTTGGGGGGAAATACAGGGAGTCTGGTTTTGAACATGTTTGGTTGGAGGTTATAAATCCTCTCTCCCAGCTATTGCTATGGTGATTCCTGGAGAAGAAAGGAAGGCTGTGAGAGGGGATGTGGAATTGCGGTTAAGTGCTTGGACTCTGACTGGCCGACTGAGATTGAATGCAGGATCCACCACTTACTAGCAAGCTACAACCTCTCTGTAGCTGCAAGCTCTGATCTCACAGGACACTGTTCAGAGTGTAGAGTTAAGAAGGGTGAATCTTTTAAAGTGCTTGGTACCTCAGTTCAGTTCAGTTCAGTTCAGTCACTCAATCGTGTCTGACTCTTTGCAACCCCATGGACTACAGCACGCCAGGCTTCCCTGTCCATCACCAACTCCTGAAGCTTACTCAAACTCATGTCCATTGAGTCAGTGATGTCATCCAACCATGTCATCCTCTGTCGTCCCCTTCTCCTCTTGCCTTAATCTTGCCCAGCACCAGGGTCTTTCCCAATGAGTCAGTTCTTCGCATCAGGTGGCCAAAGGATTGGAGTTTCAGCTTGAGCATCAGTCCTTCCAATGAATATTCAGGACTGATTTCCTTTGGGATTGATTGATTTGATTTCCTTGCAGTCCAAGAGACTCTCAAGAGTCTTCTCCAATACCACAGTTCAAAAGCATCAATTCTTTGGTGCTCAGCTTTCTTTATAGTCCAACTGGCACATCCATACATGACTACTGGAAAAACCACAGCTTTGACTAGATGGACTTTTGTTGACAAAGTAATGTCTCTGCTTTTTAGCATGCTTTCTAGGTTGGTCATAGCTTTTCTTCCAAGGAGCAAATGTCTTTTAATTTCATACATAGTACCACTCAATAAATGTCTGCTCTCAAAACAGAAGTGGAGAGGGAGTACCAACACACTTCAGTGAATTTTTTTCAGATTCCTCCTTCCCCCAGTACAGCTTCGCTAGTGGCTCAGTAATAAAGAATCCACCTGCCAATGTAGGAGATGTGGGTTTGATCCCTGGGTTGGGAAGATCCCTTGGAGAAGGAAATGGCAACCCACTCTAGTATTCTTTCCTGGGAAATCCGATGGACAGAAGAGCCCAGTGGTCTACAGTCCATGGGGTTGCAAAGGATTCGGACAGGACTTATCAACTAAACAACAACAGCAAACTTCCTTTAAAAGGAACACACAGCATGCTTTCTGGAACTCTCTTGAACTCTATTTTCTCTTCCAAATCTATTTCCCTCTTTTATCTATTTTCCAAAACTGCTTGGTATTTCCAAGAGGAGGGCAGAAATATAAGGGAGAAGTTCGGGGGCTGGAGATGGAGACTGAACAAAAGACAGGTTTAACTGGGAAGAGATGAAGAGTGAGATTCAAAGGAATAAACATTGGGAACCGTAACTAAGGGAGCTCGGGATGGGGAAACAGCCGTAAAGGAGACCAGAAGTAGGGGCTGGAACAGCAGGAATGGGAACCAGAGAGACCATGAGGGAGCAGGTTCTGGAAGCTGGGTGGGGAGACAGCTTGAGTAGGGTCTGCTCCACAATGTTATATATTTTTGGAGAGATTAAACAGGGTAACAACTAGAAAGAAGCTATTGGATATGACCAAAAAAAAAGGCTGTCGGGGATCTTAGAGCATTTCCAGCAGAATAAAGAGGGAATAAGTGGTAAAGAACCTGCCTGTCCATGCAGGAGTTGCAAGAGACGTAGGTTCAGTCCCTGGGCTGGGAAGATCCCCTGACGGTGGGCATGGCAACCCACTCCAGTATTCTTGCCTGGAGAATCCCATGGACAGAGGAGCCTGGTGGGTTTCAGTCCATGGGTTCACAAAGAGTTGCACACCACTGAAGCAACTTAGCAGCACTTGCCCAAGGTCACATAGCTAGTAAATTGTGGAGCTGGGATGACAGCACTCAAGTTTCTTATTACTCTGTTGCTGTTCAGTTACCCAGCCATGTCCAACTCTTTGCGACCCCATGGACTGTACGCCGGGCCACCATGTCCCTCACTGTCTCCCGGGGTTTGCCCAAGTTCATGTTCATTGCATTGGTGTTGCCATTCAGCCATCTCATCCTCTGATGCCCTCTTCTCCTTCTGCCCTTAATCTTTCCCAGCATCAGGGACTTTTCCGATAAGTCATCTGTTCGCATAAAATGACCAAAATACTGGAGCTTCAGCTTCAGCTTCAGCCCTTCCAGTGAAAATGCGGGGTTGATCTCCCTTACAATTGACTGGGGTTTGATCTCCTAGCTGTCCAAGGGACTTTCACGAGTCTTCGCCAGCACCACAGTTTGAAGACATCAGTTCTTTGGTGCTCTGCCTTCTTTATGGTCCGGCTCTCACAACCATACGTGACCCCTGGAAGACTATAGCCTTGACTATATGGGCCTTTGTTGGCAGAATAATGTCTCCGCTTTTCAACACACTGTCTAGGTTTGTCATTGCTTTTCTGCCAAGAAGCAATCCTCTTCTGATTTCATGGCTGCAGTCACCGTCCACAGGGATTTTGGAGCTCAAGAAGAGGAAATCTGTCACTACTTCCATCTTTTCCCCTGTATTTGCCATGAAGTAATGGGGCCAGATGCCATGATCTTAGTTTTTTAATATTTAGTCGTAAGCTGGCTCTTTCACTCTGCTCCTTCACCCTCATCCAGAGGCTTTTTCCTTCCTCTTCAGTTTCTGCCATTAGAGTGGTATCATCTGAATATCTGAGTTTGTTGATGTTTCTCATCACTCTGCCCTACAGGTAATATTCTTTACATGCACACTGACATGTCCCAAGTGTGTCTTGTGTTTATGTGTATTAGAAATTCATGACATATAATTTTGCACTAAAATCCCAGATTTGCTTTATGAAAGTGATATCCTCTTTTTTAAAAAGCACAATTAGTTAATTAATTTAGCTGCATTGGCTCTTAGTTGCAACACATGGGATCTTTGACCTTTGTTGTGGCATGTAGGATCTTCAGTTGCTTCGTGTGGGATCCAGGTCCCCAACCATGGATTAAACCTGGGCCCCCAGCATTGGGAGCACAGAATCTCAGACCACCAGGGAAGTCCCAATGATGCCATCTTAAGATACTGATCACAGACGTTACAAATGGAACAAATCAAAAAGAAAAGAAATATACAAATGGAACAAGCCAATAAAATACCCCAGTTTTGATGAGAGAAGGAGCGGTGCTAATCCCAGCTCTGCTTGGTGAGGTGTCTGATTCTGCCTGGGAATCTGCCTTGCTTTTGTAAGTGACAGCTGCTTTGCCAAACAGCTGGCATGGGGTAGCTCCTGGACTGTGCAGGAGTTGTGCAATGTGGTCTAACTGTTGCATTTTCCAGCTCTTCTTTGTGAATTTCTTTTAGTGCTTTCTGAGACTTCTCATCTGTGGAACTCCAAGATATTTGCTAACCATCAATTTGTGTGTATATGTGTTTGTGTGTGTGTGTGCTCGGAAATGGCACAGTTGGAAATGGCAACCCACTCCAGTGTGCTTGCCTGGAGACTCCTAGGGACGGGGGAGCCCGGTGGGCTGCCGTCTCTGGGGTTGCACAGTGTAGGACATGACTAAAGCTACTTAGCAGTAGCAGTACTCAGTTGCTTAGTCCTGTCTAACTCTTAGTCATGTGACCCTATGGATGGACTATAGCCCACCAGGCTCCTCTGTCTGTGGGATTTTCCCAGTAAGAACACTGGAGTAGGTTGCCATTTCCTTCTCCAGGGGATCTTCTCGAGCCAGAGATCAAACCCATGTCTCTTGCATTGGCTGGCGGATTCTTTACCTCTGAGCACTGGGGAAGCCCCAGCCATCAGTGTAGGAAAGTGTTAGTGCTGATTAACACTGATATCCCTGGAAGGAGTCTGTAAACTTAGGAATATTATTATGACAAATGTAATGACTATCTAGAGCTGCATATTCTAGCATTTTTATAAGGATGATCTTCATATTTTAATGAACACAACACCACATGGAAGCCAACTTTTAACTTCAAGTAATGACAACAATAACATTAATAGTAATAGATAACATTTATCGAATATTTATTCCATGCCATGTGCTGTGCTAAGCATGTTTTCATAATTAACCCTATTTTATAGGAAAGCAAACAGACTCTTGGAAAGCTTCTGTAGTTGGTTTGTGTGTGTGTGTGTGTGTGTGTGTGTGTGTGTGTGTGTTTGTAGTTGGTTTAATGTAAATAGCTACCAAACCTGGAGTCAGGATCTTCACTCAGGCAGCCTGACTTCCAGCTATGGCCTTAACCTCTAGAACTTTCTTTTCTTTTCTTAAAAAAGAATAATTTATTTTCGTCTGTGCTGGGTCTTTGTTACAGTGCACAGGCTTTTCACTGAGGTGGCTTCTCTCGTTGCAGCGCGTGGGCTCTAGACACTCGGGCTTCAGTGGTTGCAGCATGCGGGCTTTAGTAGTTGGGGTTCACGGGCTGAGTTGCCCTGTGGCATGTGGAATCTTCCTGGATCAAGGATCAAACCTGCATTAGCAGGTAGATTCTTAACCACTAGACCACCAGGAAAGCCCTCTAGAACTTTCTTTTCTGAATCTTATTTCTTCTCATGCAAATCACAGTTCCTAGAATTCTCACATTCTAGAAGCAACTCTTTTATTTCTTTGAGACCCTGGGAGATTTTCCTTTTCCTTCTGCGTTGGGCTTTTCTCTGGAACACAGATCAGTTCCTCTCTGGCTCTTCCACTGATTCCATAATCACAGTGTGTGACCAACAGGATATGATTCAGCCGGAATACAAGGCATAGCCCCATACCGGTTGTGGTAAATGGCTAGTAATTTCTTTCCTTGAAGTATTTCTGATTTTCTGAATGTTTTCCAGGAATCCAAGAGAGACAAGGCTGATAAATGATGTGCTTTAATAAAGACTGATCCATTAGGAGAAACTGGGGCTATTGGGGGGGGCCTCATTTTGTGTGAATAAAAAGGGCTTAAACTATATGAAAGCATCTCCATGCCCAATGCTTCCTACTTTCTCCATGATTTAAAATGGAACAAAAGGCAAATCATGGGAACAGGAAAGGATCCTCCTGATGTTCTTTCTCGTATTCATTTATACAACTGAAACTTGTATTCTCTCTGCCAGATGCAGAAGTATAGCTGTTGTCCTCCTGACATATAACTTTTATGTTAGTAGCAAAATGGCTGATTCGCTAAAACCCCAGAATAATGCTGGCCGAAGGAGAGAGTAAGGGGGACACAGAAGTGTTGAAGGGGTGGGATGTTGCTGGTGGGAAGGTGTCCGCCCAGCCTTTCTGAATCAGGCACGTGTAATTAAGCCACTAACTGGGGGAATCACTGTCCTGGAATCACTGTCATTGTTTTGGAAATTCCAGTTGCCAAGGGACCTCAAGTGATGTCCATCGGGGATGGATGGAGTGGGAGTTAGCATCTGAGAGTAGCAGATGCAAACCATTAAACATAGGATGGATAAACAACAAGGTCATGCTGTACAGCACAGAACTACAGTCACGATCCTGTAACATCATGGAAAAGAATGTGAAGAAAACCCAGACAGGCTGGAAAGGGCAAACACTGTCAGGTACGGCCAAATCCCAAGTAGGACCAGGGCAGATCTGGATCGTGGGCCAAATCCCTGGAATTCTCCACCGGTTGGCTACACAGGCTGGCCTTAGTCATTTCATTAACCTCATGACAATGTGTGTGTTCATGGCGAATAGATGCAGAAACAAGGGAAACAGTGACAGGCTTTATTTTCTTGGGCTCCAAAACACTGCAGCCATGAAATTAAAAGACACTTTCTCCTTGGAAGAAAAGCTATGACCAACCTAGAGAGCATATTAAAAAGCAGAGACATTACTTTGCCGACAAAGTTCCGTTTAGTCAAAGCTGTGGTTTTTCCAATAGTCATGTATGGATGTGAGAGTTGGACTATAAAGAAAGCTGAGCACTAAAAAACTGATGCTTTTGAACCATGGTATTTGAGAAGACTCTTGAGAGTCTCTTGGACTGCAAGGAAATGAAATCAATCAATCCCAAAGGAAATCAGTCCTGAATATTCATTGGAAGGACTGATGCTCAAGCTGAAACTCCAATCCTTTGTCCACCTGCTGTGAAGAACTGACTCATTGGAAAAGACTCTGATGCTGGGCAAGATTGAAGGCAGGAGGAGAAGGGCACGACAGAGGATGACATGGTTGGATGGCATCACCAACTCAATGGACATGAGTTTGACCAAGCTCTGGGAGTTGTTGATGGACAGGAAAGCCTGGCATGGTGCAGTCCATGGGGTTGCAAAGAGTCAGACACAACTAAGCGACTGAACTGAACTGAATGTGTTGCAATTTAAATGGTTAAATCCCACTCGATCTCATTTCTTCAGATAATAGCTTATATAATTCAGTGGTTTTTAATATATTCTTAGAGTTATGCAACCATTGTAACAATTTTATTATTATTGTTATTGTTTGGTTTGCATAAAAATTAAAAGGGTATTATTTGCAAATATTCAGAGAATANCAGGAAAGCCCTCAAACAAGTTTTTGTGTGGCTGTATCTTTCACTCATCATGGGTCTATACCCAGGAGTGGAATTGTTGGGTCATGTGATAACTGCATTCACCCTTTTGAGAAACTGCCAGACTGTCTTCCAAAGTGGCTGCACCATTGTACATTACCACCAACAACGTATGAGGGTTCCAGTTTCTCCACCCAAGTGTCGTTTTGATAGGTTTCTGCTTTGGGCTTGGACACTTCATTTGGTAAATACCCAAAATATCAGGGCTCAAAACATCAGCCAGCACAATGCAATAACAATAACAACAACGTCGTACTGTCATCACAACAACATCATGGGTTAGATAATGTCATTAGAACTTTAAAGATGAAGAAAGTGAAGCTTAGAGAGATTTTGACATGTCACACTGGACTGGACAGCTGGCAGGTGGTTGAGCCAGGGCTTGAACTGAGATCCTCCAGATTTCAAAGCCTGTATTTTTGAAAACCATAAGCTCAGTGTCATGAACATTTGAAACTGTCAACATGCTGGATAAAGTATCAAATTATTGAGATGATATTGCATTATTTTCTCTTTCAATCAACGTAAATGACAGTTGTAAAAGTATGCTGCATTGGCCCCCGCTGCCCTGGCTCTCTCTAATCATCTAGCATCCCTCTGAGTCTTTCGCATTCCCAGCAGAGCAAGGCACAGAGCCAGGCTGAGAAGCCAGGGCTGGAATAGCCACTTCATTCCATGCAGATGGTTACTCCAGCCAGTTATTGAGCTTGAAGCATTATCACTCTGAGCTAATGCAAACAGACAGGCTTCTAGGCACCGCTGTGGCACGGATGGTTCTGTCCGCTAAGATTACAGAATTGCATTGCTCACACAGTCTTAGGAACAGAATTTATTCCTTTTTGAATGATAAAATGCACAATATGAGTTTTCTGAATTTTCCAACCACCATACACTCAGTTAGCGTATAGGCAGTTGGAAAATTCAGAAAATTAAGAAGAAAGACATCTCCCACAAATCTCAACTCTTAGAAACAACTCCTGTTAACATTTTCATGCATTTATTCCTTGTCTTTTTATTTTTCATGAATTAGAAACATATTGATTTTTCCCCCGATTATAAAAGTAATACATATATCTTGCAGGGATATTGGAGAACTCAAAGAAAACATTATTTATTATCTGGATGTTCATAGGTAGTATCAACAATTTGGTATATATCATTTCAGTGCTTTATTAGGTATGTGTATATATGTGTGTGTATATGAACACATTAAAAAATTGGGATCAAAGTATTTGTTTCATTTTATTTATACCACTTTTATGAAATACTAGTGTGATCAAGACCACAGTGTACACTTAGCCTTAACCAAAGATCAAGAATAACAGTGCATCCTTCCTATTACAATTTGTATTCTACTTTTCCTCTGATGCTCTGATTAACATTGTGTTATAATGGTTTTTTGCCATGACATTTCAAACTCTCTGTGAATATCACTTTTTAAAAGTATACCATATTCCATTGCATGCATTCCATAATTTATTTAGCCATGCCTTTTTGTAGGATATTAGACTTGTCATAGTTTTCCCATGTTTTACATAAATTGTAAGGAATATCTTATTGGTAAGTATTTTTTGTTGCTGTTGCTGTTCAGTGACTCAGTCGTTTCATACTCTTTGTGACCCCACGGACTGCAGCACACCAGGCTTCCCTGTCCTTCATCATCTCCCAGAGCTTGCTCAAACTCATGTCCATCGAGTTGGTGATGCCATCCAACCATCTCATTCTCTGTCATCTCCTTCTCCTCCTGCCTTCAATCTTTCCCAGCATCAGGGTCTTTTCCAAAGAGCTGGCTCTTTGCATCAGGTGGCCAAAGTATTGGAGCTTCAACTTCAGCATCAGTCCTTCCAATGAGGATTCAGGGTTGATTTCCTTTAGGATTGACTGGTTTGATCTCCTTTCAGTCCAAGAGACTCTCAAGAGTCTTCTCCAACACCACAGTTCAAAAACATCCATTCTTCAGTACTCAGCCTTCTTATGGTCCAACTCTCACGGTCCATCTCCACGATATGGAAAAATCATATATTTCTTAGGTTCAATTCTCAGGGGTTGAATTATTGAGTCCAATAAGTCTGGCTAGCTTTTCTTTTCTTGTTTTTTTTTTTTTTTTTTTTTTTAAATCATGAACTATTTCAACCTACAGAAGAGTAAAGAGCATAACATAACAAAGTTCCCCAAAACTTTTATTTAGTTTTTTATATTAAGTTATAATTTTCACACAGTAAAGGGCATATATCTTAAATGTCATTTCTTCCTCTCCTCCCCCAAGTCTATGTATTCATACACACATCACAGGACATCATCAACCAGATGATACATTTCTAACATTTCAATAAGCTCCCCTTCATTTAGTTTCCCATTCAGTACCACCCCAAAAGTAAGCACTATTGTGACATTTATCACTGAAGATAAGTTTCATCTGTTTCTGAACTTTGTATGAACGGAATCATTTGGTATGAATTCTTCTGCATCGGACTTCTTTTGTGTAATGTTAAGCCTATAAGATTCATCCATTTTGTGGGTAGCAGTTTGACCTTTCCCATTGTTGTGGCTATAATCTCAAAAACAAAATATAAAAATGTTAATGAGAATGTGGAGATGTAGGAACCCTCATACATTGCTGGTGGGCATGTAAAATAGTTCAACCTCCATGGCAAACAGTTTGGAGGGTACTTAATAAGTTAAACATACAATTTACTGCATGGGACAGTAATTCCACTTTGCAGTATATACCCCAAAGAATTGAAAACAGATACCCAAACAGATAGTTGTACACAAATGTTCATATGGATACTGTTCACAGTAGCCAAAAGGTGGAAAAACCCAAACATCCATCAATGGATGAATGGGTAAACAAATTAAGATATATTCATACAATGATATATTATTCAGCCATGAAAAAGAATGAAGCATTGATACTGGCTACAACTTGGATGAACCTCAAAAGTAGCAGGCTAAGTAAAAGAAGCCAGACACAAAAGGTCACACATATGATGCTATGTGAAATACCCAGAAAAAGNGAATGGATAAGCAAATTAAGATATATTCATACAATGATATATTATTCAGCCATGAAAAAGAATGAAGCATTGATACTGGCTACAACTTGGATGAACCTCAAAAGTAGCAGGCTAAGTAAAAGAAGCCAGACACAAAAGGTCACACATATGATGCTATGTGAAATACCCAGAAAAAGTAAGTTCATGCAAAAAGAAAGGACTGGTACTTTCCAGAGACTGAAAGGAGTGGGGAAAGTGGGGTAACTGCTTGAAGGACATGGTGGTTTTCTTAAAGGTCATGTGGTGTTTTATAACTAGATAGACGTGGTGGTTATACCACATTGTGAAGGTACAATACCTTGACTTGGTTGCTTTAAAATGGTTAATTTTATGTTTTGTGACTTTTACCTCAAAAACTTTTAACATATTCAAATTATTAATATTTTTCTTTAAGGTTTGTGTTTTTTGGGGGGGAGTCTTAATATATTCTTCCATTGCAAAATAATCAAGGTATTCTTCTATATTGTAAATTTTAAAAAGTTTGCTTTTCTCATTTAGGTCCTTGATCAACCTGGAATTTCTCTGTGTGTATGTGTGATGGGAAATATGAAAGTGAAAGTGTTAATCACTCAGACGTGTTTGACTCCTTGTGACCCCATGGACAGTATCCCGCCAGGCTCCTCTGTCCATGGGATTCCCCATGCAAGAATACTGGAGTGGGCTGCCATTTACTTCTCCAGGGGATCTTCCCCACCCAGGGATCCTTCCCAGATCTTCTGTATTGCAGGCAGATTCCATACAATCTGAGCCACCAAGGAAGAAATGTGATAGGAAACATAAAGGTGTGATATTTATCTTAGTTTTCCATTTGACTAGGCAAATATCTCAGCACCGTTTATTTATCCGTTTTGCACTGATTTGTAATGCCTCCTCCTCATGTATCAACTTTCCAAATACGTGTGGATCCAAATGGGTTCTCTCAATTTTCTTCTTAGGCCTTAAGACAATAATTTAACTGGGACTTCCCTGATGGTCCAGTGGTTAAGAATCTGCCTGCCAATGCAGGAAACATGGGTTCAATCACTGGTCTGGGAAGAATCCCACATGGCACGGGGCAACTAAGCCTGTGCACCACAACTACCTTAGCCCGTGCTCCGCAACAAGAGAAGCTCACACAATGCTATTAGAGATAGCCCCTCTCACTGCAACGAGAGCAAGCCCGAGTGCAGCAACGGAGACCCAGCATAGCCAAAGAAATAAATTATTTTTTTTTAAAAAAAGGTTTAACTACCTGGGAATTAAATGCTCCCTGTCCTATGTTCTTTGTCGTTGCCTTGCCTATTCTTCGCCCTTCATTTTTTCACATAATTTTAGGGTCAGCTTGTCAAAGTTTATGTTTTATTTTTTACATTGTGATATTTATTAACGAAGACGGCCAGAAAAGGATGGGGCCAAAATTATGAAGTGATAAGGATTAAAATAAAAGTTGCTTTCTATTATATTGTTCCTAGGGCACTGTAGCCAATCTAGAAGTTGAAGTTTATTTTAAAATCCTATTCCCTATTGAGATTTCAACCAAATGGCATGGAAGAGAATTGTCATCTCTTTGATACCTAATCTTTTGTAACCTTGCACGTGGCATACATACCTCTTCATTTCTTTTCAGTTCATTTTTATTTTGCTTAACAGTACCAGATTAAAAAAGTTAATTGTCTCTGGTGACATGAAATAGTAATTTTTTTCTCAATGATATTTTTGGTATTATGATTATATTTTGTTTGATTAATAATTAGAGAAAATGACTATGCTTTCATGTTTGTCTTGTGTCCCCTAAACCTGCTGTTATTCATTTTAATAGCTTCTTTGTGGATTTGCTTGCATTTTTATATAGATAATTATACTGTTTGAAAAAACAGCTTTGTTTCCTGTTTCAGTTCTTATATCTCATTTATTTTCTTATTTTGTGCCAAGCTAGGACCTCTCAGACGTGGGGATTATGAGCATCCTTTTTTTGTCCCTGACCTTAATAAGGATGCTATTAGAAGTTCAACAGTAATTGTGATGGTTGCTATTGATTTATGATAGTTACTTTTTAGAAAGTTAAGGAAATGGTCTTCTATTCTTCATTTGCTAAGCACAAGAACAAGCATGTGACTGCTAAATTTTTCAGATGCTTTTTCTATATTCATTCAGATAATCAAACAGCTTTCTCTGATCTGTTAATCTGATATATCAATAGATTTTTTTCTATCAGGTCATTACTCCATTTTGGGAATAAACCCTATTTGTTCATGATGTCTTTTTATTTAGAATTCTTATAGCTAGGCTGAGGTCACTTTGGAATTTTTTAGCATAGCATTTTAATCTGGCTTTAATATCAGGGTCATACTGTCCTCATAAGATGAGCTCTGAAACAGTTTTTATAAAATAAGGATGATTTGTTATTTGGTAAAACTCACCAGTAAATGATTTGACCCTGTTGCCTTTGTGGGACTGCGGAGAAAAATTAATTTCTACATTAACATTTCAGGTTTTGCAGTGGTTATCGGTTTGCATTTGTTTCTTAACTGCACTTTGATGGTTTACTTTTTGAGAGAGAATTTATTGGACTGTGTTGGGCCTTAGTTGTCTCATGTGGCTCTTTCGTTGCCATGCATGGACTCTCCAGCTGTGGCGCCCAGGCTTCAGTGGCACATGGGCTAGGTTGCCCCATGGAATATGGGATCTTAGTTCCCTGAGCAGGGATTGAAGCCCGGCCCTTAGCAGTGAATGCATGGAGTTCTAACCACTGGACTGCTGCGGAATACCTGAGAATCACCCATTTCCACTAAGTTTTCAAAATCTCCCTGTATTCGTATTACACCTCTCTTTTCTTCTTATTACTCCTGAGGGCTTTGTTTGATGAGTCTCAGATGGTTTACCTTCTTTAATGGTTCTTTCCCCCAAAGGAATCAGCTTTTCAGTTAGACATCCTCTCTACTACTCCTTGATTTTCTACTAGGTTGGTACAAAAGTAATTGTGGTTTTGGATGGTGACTTTTAAATCATTATAACTAGGCTCAAACACATCTTTATTAATCAAAATGGATACCATTACAATCAACACGTTTTTGCCAATGAGAAATAAATTTGTCTATTCCTGTAGCGTAGAAATCTGTGCTTTGGGATTCAAAGAACTCTTGGAAAACATTTTCTGCCTCTGGTTGGTTGTGGAAGCATTTTCCCTGCTAAAAGTTGTTGAGATGGTTGAAGAAGTTGCAGCTGGTTTGCAAGAGCTTAGGTGAAGACGATGGATGAGGCAACACTTTATAGCCCAATTCGTTCAAGTTTTGAAGCGCTGGTAGTGCGATGTGCGGTCGGGCATTGTCAGGGAGAAGAACTGGGCCCTTTCTGTTGGCCGATGCCAGCTGCGGATGTTGCAGTTTTGGGTGCATCTCATCGGTTTGCTGAGCATACGCCTCACATGTAGTCGTTTCACTGGGATTCAGAAAGCTATAGTGGATCAGATGGGCAGCAGACCACCAAACAGTGACCATGAACTTTTTTTGGTGTGTTTGGCTTTGAGAAGTGCTTTGGAGCTTCTTCTTGGTCCAACCACTGAGCTGGTCATTGCTGGTTGTTGTATAAAATCCACTTTTCGCTGCACATCCAATCTGATCAAGAAATGGTTTATTGTTGTTATGTAGGATAAGACAAGACAACACTTCAAAATGATTTTTTAAAAATTTGAGGTCAAATTTTTGACCCACTGGAGTGGGGCACCCACTCGAGTTTTTTCATCTTTCCAATCTGCTCCAAATGCCAAAAGACCATAGAATGGTCCATGTTGAATTCTTCAGCAATTTCTCTTGTAGTTGTAAGAGGACGAGCTTTGATGATCTCTGAATTGGTTGCTGCAACTTCCGAGGGCCAGCCACTGCACTCCTCATCTTCAAGGCTCTTGCCTCTTTTGCAAAATTTGAACCACCATAGCACTGTATGTTAGCCATCCTTGGGCCAAATGTGTTACGATGTTGTGACTTGTCTCCATTGCATTACGTATGACTCATTTTGAACTTGAATAAGAAAATCGCTCCAGTTTGCTTTGTGTCTAACATCATTTCCCTAGTCTAAAATAAATATAAAATAGGTAATAAGTCATTAGCAAAAAAAAAATATAAAGCTAGAAATGCACATTAAAATAATGTATAATATAACCACATTGATTTAAGAATGTTTTCCAATATCAAACAGTGAAATTCAACAATGCAAAACTACAATTACTTTTGCACCAAAGTAATAGTTCCTTAATTTATGTCTTTATCATTATTATTTTTTCTATTCCACTTAGGTTTTATCTGTTCTTTTTTCTTAGAGTCTTCTCAGTTTAACATTTAACCATTTTGAAATTTTTATTTATTTTTTAATTGAAGGACAATTGCTTTACGGAATTTTGTTTTCTGTCAAACCTCAATATGAATCAGCCATAGGTATACATATATCCCCTCCCTTTTGAACCTCTCTCCCACCTCCCTCCCCATTCCACCCCTCTAGGTTGATACAGAGCCCCTGTTTGAATTTCCTGAGCCATACAGCAAATTCCCATTGGCTATCTATTTTACATATGGTAATGCAAGTTTCCATGTTACTCTTTCCATACATCTCACCCTCTCGTTCTGTCTCCCCATGTCCATAAGTCTATTCCCTATGTCTGTTTCTCCACTGCTGCCCTGTAAATAAATTCTTCAGTACCATTTTTCTGGATTCCATATATATGCTTTAGAATATGATATTTATCTTTCTCTTTCTGACTCACTTCACTCTGTATTAGGTTTTAGTTAATCCACATCATTAGAACTGACTCAAATGTGTTCCTTTTTATGGCTGAGTAATATTCCATTGTGTATATGTACCACAACTTCTTCATCCATTCATCTGTCAATGGACATCTAACATTTAACCATATTTTTTTTTTAGGAACTCTGCAACAGGTTTTTATTTTTGCTTTATATCTATTACAGTGTTTGAAACCTAAAGAAATACATTTTCTCTTCAAATTTGGATGTGTATATAAATATCATTTGTCTGGACTCAGCACACTCAATGCTATGGTTTCTTGGCCTATATCTGCTCTGAAATCATCAAGCTTTGTTTGTCTACCCAGGGGCCCTGAAAACATCATTTAACCATTTTTTAAAACCAGTTCAACCAGTTTTAAACATATAATCTCAGTGGTATTAACTATTTTCACATTGTTGTGCATCACCCCCATTCTTTTTTATTTAATTTAATTTAGAACTCTTTTCATCTGTAATACTGTAAATCTATATCCAATAAATAAAAGTCCCCATTCTTCCCTCCTCCCAGCTTCTGGCAACTTCTACTTTCTGTTCCAGTGATTTAGACAACCCTAGGCACCTCACATAAATGGAATTATACAGTGCTTTTCTTTCTTTGACTGGCTTATTTCACTTAGCATTATATCCTCAAGTTTCATCCATGTTGTAGCCTATTACAGAATTCTTTTCCTTTTTAAAGGCCGAATAGTATTCCACTGTATGGAAAGGTCATGTTTTGCTTACCTATTCATCCTAACCCATTTATTTTTAGTCTTAGATTTTTAAATGCATGCATTTAAGGCTATACATTTACTTACATCAAAACTTAACAAGTTTTGATATGTGATACTCTCATGCTTATCCAGTTCTAAATATGATTTTTACTGTTATTTTCTTTTTCTCTCATGAGATATTTAGAAGTTCTTTCACTGATTATAAATTTTTAATGACTCTTGTTACCAGTTGATAAATCATTTTCTTAAAAGGCTGGGCCTTTTCATTCCTCCATGAGCCATGTGGATCCCAAAAATCACCCCCAATTATATCTTAAAAATAAGAACAAACAACAGATAATCAACCTGTGTCCTATAGGTCCTCCCCCTTCCCCATACAAAGCTACATACCTGTGCAGTTAAGAAGGTCAGGACAATAAAGGGGCTAAGTCTAGATTCGAGTGCTGACCAGACCACTTGGTAAGTGGGGGAATTTGGGCAAATAAATTAATCTTCCTGCGTCTCAGTTTCATCCTCTATAAAACGAAGCTAACAAAACAGTATCTGTTTCACAGAGTTACTGGGGAGTGTTTAGCACCTAGCCATCATTCAATAAATATTACTATTTAAAAAATCCACCTAGCTGTGGATTTTACTTTGTACTTTTAATGCTGCCATGCTAATATCAACCCCTGGGTTTCTGGGTAGTAAAGACTCATGTTCTAAATAGTTTTGTTATACAGATGTCCAAAATATTTTTATGCCTCTCAAGTTCATGCAAACACCTACAGGGTGGACACAGGCACTGGGAGAGAAGACTGTCCCATTTTACATTCAAATTCAAAATACACACAAATGCAAACTACAGAGGTTCTCACAGGCACAGAACACGCAGATCCAGGTCCACACTCACGCTTCCGCGCACTCGCCACAAAGATGGATCCATCGCCCACAGATAGAAATGCTCTCACAAATCCCACTCAAAGCCTAGCAGCACGCTGACATATCACAAGCCACTCGCAGGGCCAGCCCCATACAAAGCATCGCCACCTGCTCCAGTAGGGGGCTGCTGCCTTGTTTTTACTTCCTTTAGGTTGGTTCTATTTTAGTTGTTTTGCTGTTTTTCGAGTTATTATCTGCCCCCTTTTCTGTCTTCCCAGCCCCCAATGTCCCCTCCCAAGCCTCCACTGCGCATGCGTCCTCATCCTTTCCACGCCCACCCCGGGTACCAGTCGGCGCTCCCCGGCTCTGGCGGCGGAAGAGCTGGAAGCGCGTCACGAGCGCCCGGCCCCTTAAAACGCTGCTGGCTGGAGCCGCCTCCCTCCCTGCAGCCCGCGGCAGGGATGGAGTAGAAGGAGACCGGTCGACCTGCCCGCGGGGATCAGCGATGGAGTTGAAGCAATCTTTGTCTGTCCCTCTGGAAGCGGAAAAGCCTCTGAGGCGCTATGGGGCGGTGGAGGAGACGGCGTGGAAAGCGGAGGGACTGGGGAGAAGTGAGTCCTCGGGCGGGGTGGGTGGGACAGTTGGGGATCGGTGCGCCGGAGCGGGTGGTCGCAGGAGCGCCGGGTTGGTAGGGAGAGGACCGAGGGGAGCGCCCCCGCAGCGGGGCTTTAGTCGCTGGAGGGGGAATGCGCAGCGCTGCGACGCGCTCTCCCGCGAACAAAAGGGGGACCCTCCGGACTGGGTTTCTCCGGGAGACTCGGAAACCTCCAGGCAGCTGAGCCGGGAGCGTGGGGTGGACGCGGGAGTCACCGGATCCAAGCTCGCAGCTGGTTTTGGAAAGTAGGGTCTTTCCCACCAGCCGAGCGAGGAAGGTCTTTTCTCCGCCCGGGATGCGCTAGGGCGGGCTGGAGCCTTGGACCATCCTGGAAAGCGCCCACGGACCCGGAGAGGGGGGAGTGTCCGCTGGGTTTCTGCTTTTGCTTCTCCGTCGGCGCGAGGTTCAGGGCACACCTGAAATTCCCGGCGTTTCTTTCCTCCGCTTTCTCCAGGGTCGCGAGTGGGAGGGAAAGGGTTTGGGGAGGGTTAACCCTGTGCACGCCCTTCCCCTTTATCTCTGGACTCAGAATCTTTCTGCTTTGGGTACAGTCCTAGAAGGCAGTTCGGAAACGGACCGATTGTAAATATTGGCTGCTTTTCTCTACGGTGTTTTGGGGTCAACAGCATTAACAAATAAACTAAGGATTTTTGTGTTGAATGAATAGGATGCTGTAGTTGAAACTCTTGCCCTTAAAGTATAGAGGCAGCTGCAGGGGCCCTAGGGTCATGAGCCCTCCCTGCAAATCCGGGGCGCTTCATGGTGTCCCTGCCCTTGTATTTCAGCCTTCGGGCTGGGAAAGGCCCTCTCGCCCTTCTCAAGGACCCTCGGCTTGCTGCCGTGGCGCTGAGCAGTGTTGATCAAAATATTATGAATATGCTCTTTTCCTTTCATCACCTGGTAGAAGACTCTGTGTGTGTGTGTGTTTGTGTGTGTGCTTTCTCCATAGCTACTGTAATTACAGATTTAGAAGATCTTTTTAGAATGGCTCAACTGTACTCTGGTTTCCACGGGTTCAAATAGAAATCACAACCAATGTCATAGTTCTCCACCTGAAACTGGGAGAGTGTCCAGCCTCTCTCCTTTTCTTCTCCTTTTAAAAATCTGGTTTCATCCTTTCAAAACCCTGTGGCTTTGGTACTTTAGCATAACAGCAGAGCAGAGGGTCTCTGGTCTCCCTGTAAGCGCCACATAATACCCACAATGGCTGCCTTTTGTTGATGGATTGCCATGTATTAGGTCTTGCCTGTGCTAAGAACTTTAAATCCATCCTCTCATTCAATCCCTATAACAGCCTCCTTAAGAGGAATATTATGACTTATGACTCCCCTTGCACAGAGGGAAAAACTGGGGCTTGCTTAGGTAATGGGATTTAAGTGGCAGAGTCAAGATTTGAACTCAGGTTTATTGGGCCCCTGAGCCCCTCTCTGCTTTTTACATAAAGGTATTTTGCTATCAGGTTTTTTGGAAGCTTTGTAAATCTGTTGAGAGAGTCTCAGAACACATTTGGTGATTTTTTTTTTTTTTTGCCCTCCACCCCCACCCTAGCCTGGCCCAGTGGCATGCAGACTCTTAGTTCTCAGACCAGGGATCAAACCTATGCCCCCTGCATTGGGAGCTCAGAGTCTTAACCACTGGACCACCAGGGAAGTCCCACATTTGGTGCTTTTATAAGTATGTGGCAGCCTGTTGGTTATGGTGGCCTTGAAAAAAAGCTGGATCTGTGCAGAAAAGAAGCCCTGGGTTTAGTCACATCTTTTAAGCCTCTCTCTGCCTCTCTTCTCTGAAATGGAGATACGAAATAGAACGTACCTTGTAGCTTAATTGTGAACATTCAGTAAGATGATGTACATAAGAGTTCAAGGTAAGTGTGAAATATATTAGCTGCTTCCATTATTTTATTACTACATCTGTGGAAAGAACCTGCTTCTATCCTTTGCAAAGAATTATATAAAGCAACACTGTGGACTAAAATTGCAATGTTGGCCAGGTCCCTGATAATTCTCTTATGGTTTTTTACTTTCTCACCATTTTATTAGGAAAAGTTTCAAGCATACAGGAAAATTACAGTGGAAACTCAATTGGTAGCATTTTCAGTCCTGAAATTTTTGTACTTCTCAGTCTTAGACTGCAAACTGTGAAAGGCTTGGCCAAAAGGCTTTCTCATCCTCTCTCTTCCAAATCATTGAAGATTCTGACTCTTTTCTCATTCAAATGCAGGACCGCAATTTCTGATCTGCCTTTGGTGTAGATCCCCAAATCATTTTTTTCCATTTCTACTTAGTCAAGTCCAAAAGCTGCTAAAGCCCTGATCCAGATTTTCACTTTTGAATCTTAAATTTGGGATTGTTTGCAGGTTTTGATCTCTAGACTCTCATCTGTGGCCTAACTTTTTTATTATTAAAGTGGCTTAAAAATTTTTTTTTAATGCTATCTCAACTCCCAGGGAATCTATGCATCCATCCCATAACATCTGAGGCCTCCATTAATTTATTAACAAAGTGTGAGAATTAGTAAAATTGATTCTGTGGCATAACAATTGCCAAGTCAACGTTGTTATGCACGAAATGCTGGAGAAAAAAGAGAGGACAATTAAAAAGAAGAATAGGGTCTGTTTAACTGTTACACATATTTAAACACTTTATGTTAAACACAGAGTGCATGCGTGCTAAGTTGCTTCAGTTCTGTCCGACTCTCTGCGACCCGGTGGACTCTAGCCCTCTGGCATCCTCTGTCCATGGGATTCTCTAGGCAAGAATATTGGAGTGGATTGCCATGCATGCCCTACTCCAGGGGATTTTCCTGACCCAGGGATCGAACCTGTGTCTCTTACGTCTCCTGCATTGGTGTAGGTATTGCTTAAAAAAACTTGAAAAAGGGTGGAAAAAATTGCAAGACTGGTCATTTTCAGTTAGGGTTGTATTACTTGCTATCTTTACTGTTGGTTGTTGTTTAGTCGCTAAGTCATGTCCAACTGTTTGCGACCCCATGGACTGTAGCCCTCCAGGCCCCTCTGTCCATGTGATTTCCCAGGCAAGAATATTGAAGTAGGTTGCCATGCCCTCCTCCAGAAGCTCTTTCTGATTCAGGGATCCAACCCCACGTCCCCGGCATTGGCAGGTGAGTTCTTTACCACTGAGCCATAGAGGAAGCCCATTGTTACTGTTAGCTATAGTTTTTTGGTAGAAGATGTGTATAGTACAGTAAGCAAGAGTCAAGTGACGTGGATCCAAACCAGCTCTGACACTCTGTCCCTTTGTCACCAAGGGACAATTGTTGAACCATTTTGTGAGTCATCTGTCTCAACTATAAAATGGAAATGTGTTGGTTTGAACCCTTAGGAACTTCGGTGAAATCTGAAACTGGCCCTTTACACCAGAGGGCAAGTGGAGGCCAAAGAAAGAGGCGGCTGTTTCAGATTGGTAGGGGGCAGGTTTAATAACAAGGGAGCTTATACATGAGATTTGTCTTGGGCGCTGCAAAATAGTAGATCATTGCACCCACCTTCCAGATTCTTAAGAGTTTATATAGAAGCCTTAATGGGGTTCAGTCGTGTGTCCAGATGGTGCCAACAGCACCATACTGTCTCAAAGCCACATCCTTGAACTGGCTCCTTGAATGAGAAGAGTGGGCAGAGTGTACATTTTTGGGCTAGAAGAGGACTGAGGAATATTCCATTGTACATATGTACTCATCGTCTTTATCCATTCATCTGTCGATAGACATTTAGATTGCTTCCATGTCCTGGCTATTGTAAATAGTGCTGCATAAGATAAGATATAGTACATATCTACAATAGAATATTACTCAGCCATGAAAAAGGAATGAAATTGTGTCATTTGTAGTGATGAGGACCGACCTAGAGTCTGTCATACAGAGCAAAACCAGCTAGAAAGAGAAAAATATATTCACATATATATGAAATCTAGTAAAAGGGTACAGATGAACCTATTTACAGGGAAGGAGTACAGACATGTAGATGCAGGGGAAGAAGGGGGGATGGGATGAATTGGGAGATTGGAATTGACATATATACTTGTGCTCAGTTGCTTCAGTCATGTCTGCCTCTTTGCAACTCCGTGGACTGCAGTCCACCAGGCTCCTGTGTCTGTGGAATTTTCCAGGCAGGGATACTATAGTGGATTGCCATTTCCTCCAGGGGATCTTCCCAACCCAGGGATCGAATATATGTCTCCTGCATTGGCAGGTGGATTCTTTGCTACTGAGCCATCACTGAAGTCATATATATACACTTGTTGTTCAGTTGCTAAGTCATGTCCAACTCTTTTCGACCCCAAGGACTGAAATACCTCAGGCTTCCCTGTCCTTCACTGTCTCTTGGAGTTTGCTTAAACTCATGTCCATTTGAGTCAGTGATGCCGTCCAACCTTCTCATCCTCTGTCTCCCCTCCTCAGGCCCTCAATCTTTCCCAGCATCAGGGTCTTTTCCAATAAGTCAGCTCTTTGCATCAGGTGGCCAAAGTTTTGGAGCTTCAACTTCAGCATCAGTCCCTTCAATGAATACTCAGGATTGATTTCCTTTGGGATTGACTGGTTTGATCTTGCTGTCCAAGGGACTCTCAAGAGTCTTCTGCAGCACCACAGTTGGAAAGTATCCATTCTTTGGTGCTTAGCCTTCTTTATTATCTAACTCTCACATCCGTACATTACTACTGGAAAAACCATAGCTTTGACTAGACGGATCTATGGCAGCAAAGTGATGTCTCTGCTTTTAATACGCTGACTACGTGTCTATGTTGGTCATAGCTTTCCTTCCAAGGAGCAAGTTTCTTTTAATTTCGTGGCTGCAGTCAGAGTCTGCAGTGGTTTTGGAGCCCAAGAAAATAGTCTGTTACTGTTTTCATTTTTTCCCATTTGCCACGAAGTGATGGGACTAGATGCCTTTTGAATGTTGAGTGTTAAGCCAGCTTTTTCACTCTCCTCTTTCACCTTCATCAAGAGACTCTAGTTCCTCTTCACTTTCTGCCATAAGGGTGGTATCATCTACATATATGAGTGGTTGATTTTTTTTTTTAAGGACAGGAGATGGGTGAGGAGCCTCCGGTTACTCTGTCTAGCTAGAGAGTCACCTGATAGTCACATACTCTGAATGACTTCATCCAGCAGGAGAATAGGGACCACTTCAGGCTGTTGGGAGGATTAAATGAGATACTGTGTGTAATGCAGTTNACATATATGAGTGGTTGATTTTTTTTTTTAAGGACAGGAGATGGGTGAGGAGCCTCCGGTTACTCTGTCTAGCTAGAGAGTCACCTGATAGTCACATACTCTGAATGACTTCATCCAGCAGGAGAATAGGGACCACTTCAGGCTGTTGGGAGGATTAAATGAGATACTGTGTGTAATGCAGTTAACACAGTGCTTGGCACACAGTCAGCAGCCAGTCTGTCATAATGGGGTTTCAAGAGACTGGCACCCAGCAGCACTGTTGGAGATGATTCCGGCCTGCTGGTCCATTTTGCCTTGTGTCCTTTTCTTTGTAAATTCTAGGTGATGGTTGTGTAGATACCGCTGTCTTCCTCACTGGAAGATGTAGGAAATGGCTTTCACACCCTTGGAAATCACCTAGTATTTTCTCCTTTGAGAAAGAGTCTAAATTGCTCCTATCTACCTTTGACAGCATTTTTCCACTAGAAGTGAGTAGTTTTTTTTTTTTTTACTCAGTTGGAAAATGCATAGTGACATGTCAGTGTGGTTAGATACATAAAAATATTGCTTTCAACCAACTGTAATTAATTGAGGGAGACACAAGACAAGGTGCCTTTTGACAAAGCATAGTGCTTCTTAAAAGCACGGTTGTGGCCAATTCTTGAAAGATTTGAGTGTGCCTTAAAGGACAATCAAGATTTTGAACAGGAGAATTGGAGGGGAGGTGGCACTGCGGGTCGGAGATGCCAGGAGAGATAACAGAATTGGCAGAGGCATAAAGGTGGAAATAAATGTGCTGTGAGGAGGAGATTGGACTGAAGTGGAAAGCTCAAATGGTAATCTTTCTATAAACCCAGGAGAGATGACAGTTATTTAAAAATCCAAGGGTGTGTGCTGACTGGCAAACAGATCATTAAACTGGCCGATGTTTTAGGTTTAATAAACAGCGAGGAGACCGAATGCTATGAATTGCTGGCAATCTATGTAATATATTCTTGGAGAGGAGTCCGGGTTTCATCTGTTTGATTAAATATGCTAATTGTAATCTTTCAACTTTATTTTGTTTTGGCCTTATTTCTGTTTTCTTGTTATAGAAGTAGTACATGCACTTTATAAAAATACAAATTCATCTGAAATATAAAAATAAAAGGTGAAAAATAACCATAACCTGCTCTCCCATCCTCATTTATTTATTCAATAGATAAGTATTAACTGCTTTATAAGTCCCAGGTAGTGTTCTGGGGGCTGCGAGTATGGTGTGGAGCAAGACAGGCAAGGTTCCTGCCTGCATGGAGCCTCTGTTCTAGGGGGAACCTGGAAATGGGCTGGCGGTGAAGATGTCAGATCCAGGTGATGTTATGTTACATGAGAATTAATAGGGGAGGGGCTTCCCTGGTGGTCTAGTGGTTAAGAATCTGCCTTGCAGTGCAGGGTATGTGAGTTCGATTCCTGGTCGGGGAACTAGGATCCCACATACCTTGGGGCAACTAAGCCCCCACTCACAACTACTGAACCTGCAAGCACAAATAGCGAACCTGCACACCACAATGAAGATCCCGCCTGCAACCAAATAAATAAATATTGAAAAAAAGAGGATTAGTAGAGGAGGGATATTTCCCATCCAGTGGTCAGGAAATGCTTTTCTGGGGAGGAGACATTATGCCATGTAAACGTCAGGGATCCAGGAAGCAAATGTAAAGCCCCTTGATATATTAGCAGAAGAGTCAGAAGGCCAAGGTGGCTGGAACCCAGAAAGTCAGGAAAGAGAGTGGAGATAAATCAGAGAGGAGCCAGATTGGGTGGAAGCCTGTAGGTTGTGGTTAAACAGAAAAAAAAAATTACGGGTTTTATGCCCATTGCAGGAGAAGCTGCTGCGGATTATTAAGCTTGAGGTTAATATGAACTGGCTCATTTTTTTCATAAGATTTTTTTTCATGTGGACCATTTTTTTAAAAAAGTTGTTACAATATTGCTTCTGTTGTATGTTTTAGTTTCTTGGCTGCAAACCATGGGGGATCTTAGCACTGCCACCAGGGGTCAAACCTGCACCCACGCCCTGGAAAGCAAAGTCTTAACCCTTGGACCACCAGGGAAGTCCCTGGTTTTTGTTTGTAAAAGGTCACATAGGCTACTGGCTGGAGTATAAGACCATAGAGGGCAAGTGGTGATCGATGTAATTATCCTTTGGGGTAGTCCCAGGTTCCTTTCTGATCAATCCCATTTTGGGTAAGTTGTGGGAATTTCCTTAGTGTGGAAGGTGTGACCAGGGTACAGGGAGCATGGACTGCCTTTTGGGAGACTGAGCACCAGGTTCTTCCCCTGTGGAGCTAGTGGTCAAGAACCCATCCACCAATGTAGCAGACATAAGAGATGAGGGCTCGATCCCTGGGTCAGAAAGATCCCCTGGAGGAAGAAATGGCAACCCACTCCAGTATTCTTGCCTGGAAAATTCCACGGACAGAGTAGTCCATGGGGTTGCAAAGAGTCAGGCATGACTGAAGCGACTTGGCACGCATGCACTGGCTCAAGTTCTCAGAGGTGTGCCAGCCTCTGCTTTCTGCCTGGGGGGGCAACTGACTGTGTAACTTATTGCTGCTGCTGCTGCTAAGTCGCTTCAGTTGTGTCCGACTCTGTGCGACCCCATAGACGGCAGCCCACCCCCTGGATTCTCCAGGCAAGAACACTGGAGTGGGTTGCCATTTCCTTCTCCAATGCATGAAAGTGAAAAGTGTCTGACTCTTCGTGACCCCATGGACTGCAGCCTACCAGGCTTCTTCCATGGGATTTTCCAGGCAAGAGTACTGGAGTGGGGTGCCATTGCCTTTTACGTAACTTATTGCAGGAAACATGAATAGCAGGATGTGAAGATTATGAATATGATACTAGCTAATATGTACTCCGAACAAAGTCACTTATTTACATTGCTCTGTTTATTCTCTTAAGTTTCGTTTTTACATTTCCTTCTTATGCGTCCATTGGAGGAAAAATCCATTATGCCTATTCTTGGTCTCAATTAATTATTAAATACTTATTAATAATAATAGTAGTTAATGAGCCTTAGCTATGAACTCAAGCTTATTAGATTCTATTAGGTCAGTTGATTGTAACTTCCCTTTATAGGTGGGGAAACTGAGGCTTAAGGAAGTTAAGAAAACTAAAGGTCACAAAGCCAGTGAGTGGCAGAGCTGGAGCCTGATTCTAGCTCTGTCTGACTCTAAACATTCCTAGCCAATGTCTGTTATTCGTGGCCCCAGGCTCAACATTGCAGAGATCAGAGATGAAATACAGCTCCCAGTCATAAGAACCTTACAGATTTGGGGGTGTCACAGATGTGAAGAACACCATGATTTATGTGTATCAGTTCAGTCACTCTAACTCTTTGCGACCCCATGGACTGCAGCACACCAGGCCTCCCTGTCCATCACCAACTCCTGGAGCTTGCTCAAACTCATGTCCATTGAGTCAGTGATGCCATCCAACCATCTCATCCTCTGTCGTCCCCTTCTCCTCCTGCCTTCAATCTTTCTCAGTGTCAGGGTCTTTTTCAGAAATCAATTCTTCGAGTCAGGTGGCCAAAGTATTGGAGCTTCAGCTACACAATAATACACATGTTATTTATGTGTATAGACAGTATGAAACAGATACTAAATGAAGGTACAAGTAGAAAGTGAACAGAAGAAGAGCTTGGCTCTTCCTGGGGCTCCAGTATGATAGCAAGGAGGAGTGTCTGCATTGGACCTGAAGGCTGAGCAAGGTTTCAGTGGGTGAAGAGAGAGAAGGGCATTTCGGGTGAACTGCCAGCCCCAGGCAGGGAGGTGGAGATCCCAAAGGCCAGAGTCCATGTATTGATGCCAGCTTTTTTTTTTTTTTTCCTGTTTCTTACCCCGTGGAAAGAAATCTCAGGATCTGTCTGGTTCCCTTGAATGAATCACCTGCTGCCTGGATGGGCCTGAGAGCTGGAGATCAGCACAGGTGGAGGCTGACTTTGAGTGTAGTCCTTCAGAACGTCACTCACCAAGCTCCCCCAAAGATGCTTACCATACAGTCCCTTCATTCCTTCACTGTTCACTCACCCAATGGGCTTGAGTCCCTAGTATGTGTCAGTTAACGAAGATGACCCAGACCTCACTATTAAGGAGTTCTTAGATTGGCTCTATTCCAACACTGTAGTCTTGGGCAAGTTGCCTGACATCCCTGGACCTCAGTCCATAAAATGGGAATGTACCACTGAACACTTAGAAATGATTAAGATGGGAATTCCCTGGTGGTCCAGTGGTTAGAACTCAGCACTCTCACTGTCAGGTGCTGGGTTCGATCCCTGGTCAGGAAACTAAGATCCCCAAGGTGTGTGGCATGGCCAAAAAACCAATTTAAAAAAATGTAAAAAAGAAGAACTCTTTAAATACAGGTATAGGTTACATAGTATAGTAACAAATATATGATAGATCCAAGTAGTCAAACCAAGAGATGGTTCTGGGGTCTGGAAAAGAAAAGGACATTTGAAGTAGGCTGAAAAGGTGAAGAGTATTTAATCACTGACTGGAGGGAACAGCATTCCAGGCAGAGTGAATAGCACATGTATAGACAGACATGAAACCACATTTGACCCAGGAATTGCAGATGGATCTGTCATGCTTGAGAGAGACAAGACAGGTGGAAGACTTTTCCAGTGGTCCAGTGGCTAAGACTCTGAACTACCAATGTAGGGAGCCCAGTTCCATCCCTGGTCAAGGAACTAGATCCCACACGCTGCATTGAAAGATTCCACCTACCACAATGATGATGAAAGATCCAGTGTGCTATAAATTTCAGAGGCCTGAGTAAGGAAATCAACTCTGATATTCATTAGAATAACTGATGCTGAAACTGAAGCTCCAATACTTTGGCAATTGGATTCGAAGAGCCAACTCATTGGAAAAGACCCTGATGCTGGGGAAGATTGAAGGCAGGAGGAGAAGGGGATGACAAAGGATGAGATGGTTGGATGGCATCATCAACTTAATAGACATGAGTTTGAGCAAACTCTAGGAGATAGTGAAGGACAGGGAGCCTGGCATGCTGCCGTCCATGGGGTCGCACAGAGTCGGACACTACTGACGCGACTTAGCAGCAGCAGCAGGTTTGAGCAGATTAAAACTGCCAGGCTGTATGGAGCCACTGCAGGACAAGGGGCAGAGGTAAAGAAAGTGGCATTTTAGGGAGACTTATCTGGCAGTTATAGACTGGATGAAAGAGCAGGAACTTGGGCGGCAGAAGACCGACCGGGTGTGTTTTGGGATCATCTGATAAAACGGCAGCCCACTCCAGTATTCTTGCCTGGGAAACCCTGTGGCCAGAGGAGCCTGGCGGGCTGCAGTCCATGGGATTGCAAAGAACTGGACACGACTAAGCCATTGAGCATGCACGCACGCACGGTCATGACGTCACAGGGACGGGGCAATGGGTTGGGAGGAAGGGGCTAACCAGACATCTGGAAGGGAAAAAACATTGGTGATCGATTGCAGAGAGAAAAGAAAAAGGCTCTTCTAAGCATAGACAGAGTGACAGGTGGGAAGCAACTGCTGTTAGCCTGAGGTCTTACAAATTTACATAAGCATCCGTGCTGGTTACTCTCGCTCTCAATAGGGTTTAAAAAGGTGCGTGGGTTATGGGTTTTGGGAAAAGTAATAATAATGGCCTCTTACCTTTACAGCACTTTCCAGTTTATACTTCCCCTGTGTTTTCTAACTTACTCTTTACAAAAAGGACAAAGAGCAGGAGGTGTCGTGACCCTTTGAAAGTGGGAAACAAGTTAAGGACTCACCCCAGGGAAGGAAAGTAGCCTCTACAGGCGGAGCGAGAACACAACAGCCCAGGTTGTTTGCACCAGACCAGGGTGTCCGGGGGCATATTTGTTTGGATGACACACAGACAACAGCTGCATCACAAGATGGTAACAAGTATGTCTGGATTTCATAAAATCCAAAGTGGAAAATAACTAAACGCATGACACCAATCTCTCAGTTCATTTAAAATTTCCGAACAGGGGACTTCCCTGATGTCCAGTGTTTAAGAATCCACCTTCTAGTGCAAGGGATGCAGGTTTGATCCCTGGTCAGGGAACTAAGATCCTATATATCACAGGGCAATTAAGCCCATGAGCCACAACTAAAACCCAAGGCAGCAAATAAGTAAATACATATTTTTAAAATTCTCAAACAGGTAAGTCATCCATTCATGTATTTTCCCATTCATCTATTCATTTCTTCATTCTTTGAACATGTATTTAATGGTAACCTCATATGCCAGATAATTGTGCTAAGCCCTTGAAAGTATAGTAGCACTTTGAGTAAGGCATATATTGTCTATGCCTTCAGATAACTTAAGGTCTTCTGGTAAAATAGAACTACCATATGATCCAGCCATCTCACTTCTGGATATACCTGAAGGAGATGAAAACAGTATATCAGAGAGTCCTCTGCACCTCCGTGTTTGTAACAGCATTATTCACAGTAGCCAAGACATGCAAACAACCTAAGTGTCTATCAATGGATGAATAGATAAAGATGGAAAATTCTTCAAGAGGTGGGAATACCAGACCACCTTACCTGTCTCCTGAGAAACCTGTTTGCAGGTCAAGAAGCTACAGTTAGAACTGGACATGGAACAACAGACTGGTTCAGAATTGGGAAAGGAGTATGACAAGGCTGTACATTGTCACCCTGATTATTTAACTTATATACAGAGTACATCATGTGAAATGCCAGGCTGGATAAATCACCAGCTGAAATCAAGATTGCCAGGAGAAATATCAATAGCCTCAGATTTGCAGATGACACCACTCTAATGGAAGAAAATAAAGAGGAACTAAGGAGCCTCTTGATGAGGCTGAAAGATGAGAGTGAAAAAGTTGGCTTGAAACTCAACATTAAGAAAACTTAAGATCATGACATCCAGTCCCATCACTTCATGGCAAATAGAAGGGGATAAGTGAAAGCAGTGAGAGACTTTATTTTCTTGGGCTCCAAAATCACTGCAGATGGTGACTGCAGTCATGAAATTAAAAGCCACTTGCTCCTGAGAAGGAAAGATGTTTGCTCCTGACAAACCTAGACAGCATATTAAAAAGGAGAAAACATCACTTTGCTAACAACGGTCCGTCTAGTCAAAGCTATGGTTTTTCCAGTGGTCATGTATGGATTCAAGAGTTGAACCATAAAGAAGGCTGAGCACCAAAGAATTAATGCTTTCCAATTGTGGTATTGGAGAAGACTCTTGAGAGTCCCTTGGACAGCAAGGAGTATCAAACCAGTCAATCCTAAAAGAAATCAACCCTGAATATGCAATGGAAGGACTGATGCTGAAGTTGAAGCTCCAATACTTTGGCTACCTGATTCAAAGAGCTGACTCATTGGAAAAGGCCCTGATGCTGGGAAAGATTGAAGTCAGGAGAAGGGGCGGCAGAGGATTAGATGGTTGGATGGCATCACTGACTCAATGGACATGAATTTGAGCAAACTCCAGCAGATAGTGAAGGACAGGGAAGCCCAGCATGCTGCAGTCCATGGGGTTGCAGAGTCGGACATGACTCAGCAACTGAACAATAACAACAGAAATTATTTAGCCATGAGAAAGAAGGGTACCCTGACATTTGTGACAGCATGGATGGAACTCGAGGGCATTTTGCTAATTGATAAGTTGGAGAAAGACAAACACTGCACGATATCACTTATATGTAGAATCTTTAAGAAACAATCAAACTCGTAGAAACGGAAAGTGGTAAAGTGGTTGTCAGGGGCTGAGGGAGGAGGGAAATGAGAAGAGCTTGGTAAAAGGGTGCTAGCTTTCAAGTATGAAATGAATGAAGTCTGAGAATCCAATATGAAACATGATGACTGGAGTGGATTATACTGAATTATGTAATTGAAATTTGCTGAGAGATTACGACTTAAATATCCTCACCAAAAAATTAACAAATAAATACTTGAGGTGATAGATGTGTTAACTTACTAGATAGTGAGACTCTTTTCACAGTGTTTACCTGTTTTGAATCAATACAATATATACTTTGAGTATCTTAAATTTGATGACTTCCCTGGTGGTCCAGTGGTTAAGACTCTGTACTTCCAATGCAGGGAGCACAGGTTTGATCCATGGTCAGGGAACTAAGATCCCACATGCTGAGTGTTGTGACCAAATTGAAAAAAAAAACAACAACATATTTTTGTTGAGTATAGCTCAATAAAGTTGAAAAAAGTCTTCGGGAACAGTTTCTGTTTCCAAGGATGCAAAACCAAAGGACCAAGCCTTGCAAAACCAAGGCTCCTAAACAGAATTCTTCAGCTTGCTGACCGGATGCCCTTGTAGCTAAGTGTTGTCAAGAGATTAATTTCATTGTTTTGCCACAGGCATGTTTTGCAGGCCCTTGAGAAGTTGAGTCCTAGTAGGGTCAAACCAAGTTTTATGGGCTAACCCGAGTGCAATTACTTGATTCTGTCTTCCGGCAAGTGCCACGACCACAGACAGTCTGTGTGTCAGATTCTCTGCTGAACGCTCCCTCGGTGTCTACCACATTGCCCAGCACTTGGAAGCCTCACATTAAAAGAAATCAACAGTTGCTGAATCGGGCAGCTGTTAATCCACAAAGACTGAGAAGCAAATGATTTAATCCTGTTTTGTAAACATTCAAAATCCTCAAACTAAAAAATAAAGTTAGCTGGAGCCTTGGTCTGTCACCTGCCTATCTCTTGGTTCCTGGGGCGGCTGGTGGTTGAGCCTTCTTGCTTTCCTGCTTTGAAGGAAAGATGCAAGATTTTCAGATCAGATACAAAACAGTAGGAACAGGTCCCATTACAGTGAGCTGGCAGTGTGCGGTGAATACTACGATAGGTGTAGGCTGGGCGAGGTGATTGACGTATATACCATATCTCCTTGACTCTTGTGCGCATGCTAAGTCGACTCAGTCATTTCCGACTCTTCGCAGCCCCATGGACTGTAGCCCACCAGGCTCTTCTGTCCCCGGAATTCTCTAGACAGGAATACTAGAGTGGGTTGCTATGCCCTCCTCCAGGGGATCTTCCCAAGCCAGGGGTTGAAATTAAGTCTCCTGCAATGCAGGCAGATTCTTTCACCCTCTGAGCCACCTGGGAAGCCCCTCCTTGATTCTTAGATGTCAGCAAAGGTGGGATGCACCATTCATAGTCAGTCACATCTTTCAGGAAAAAAACAGAAACAAAGCCCAGCATGGCAGCATTAAATTTACTGGTCCATTAAACGTTCTTGTAATTTCATACAGAGAACAGAGTCATCTTGGACACTGTTGGTAAAACTGTTGAGTGTTCCAGCCTTTGGGGAAAGCAATTGGATGTGTTTGCGTGTTAATGTGCTCAGTCGTGTCCTACTCTCTGTGACCCCATGGATGGTAGCCCAGCAATCTCCTCTGTCCATGGAATTTTCCAGGCAAGAATACTGGAGTGAGTTGCCGTTTCCTGCTCGAGGACATCTTCTGTACCCGGGGATCGAACCTGCATCTTTTGTGTGTCTCCTGTATTGGCAGGTAGGTTCTTTGCCACTGCACCACCTGGGAAGCAAGCTATTGGATAACATCTATTACAGTTTAAAATCCTCATATGCTTTGACCCAGCAGTTTGACTGCTGGGATGCTACCCAATAGAAACAGAAGCGCCAGTATATAAGGGCATATATACAAAAAACCAGAAACCAAAACACTGAACACAGTGAAGGCCCAAGAGTAGAAGAATGGTTGAATAAATGATCGTTCATCCACTGTGAAATGTAGGGAGCTATTAAAAAGGAATAAATCAGAGCAATAATACTTGCCTTAGAGGCATTATTAAGGGAGAAAAATGACTTCAAAGAAAGTGAATGAAAGAGGATCTCATTTCTGTAAATTAAAATCTGTCTCGCTATATAGCACACATATAACGTATGCATCCGTGTGTGTGTGTGTGTGTGTATGATTTTTTCTTACTTTGGCCACACTAGGTGACTTGCAAGATTACAATTCCTGGACTAGGATTGAACCCACAGCCTCGGCAGTGAAAGCCAGGAATCTTAATCATTAGGTCACCATGGAACTCCCATGTGTGTGATTTTATTTGTATGGAGAACAACATGGAAAGATACAGAACAAGTTGTTACTGTGGGCTACCTTCAGAAAGGGGGCTGCTGTGAGGGGCAGAGAGAGGAGGGGGCAATAGAGAGTCAAACACAAAGGAAAATGGGAAAAAAACACAAAAAAATTCACTTGCAATATTATCAAATGTCTGCATTGATGCTAAATTATGTGTTTGTGGAATGGGAAAGGGGCATCCTAACCTCAGAAATGCTAAAATAGGGCCTTCCCTGGTGGTCCAGTGGCTGAGACTCTGAGCTTCCAATACAGGGGGCCCAGGTTTGATCCCTGGTCAGAGAACTAGATCCCACATGCCGCACCTAAGAGTTTGCATGCTGCAACTAAAGATCCTGCGTGCCACAACCAAGACCCGGTACGCCAAATAAATAAGTGTTTTAAAAAAGAATTGAGAGTCTAAAAATAACCCTCACTTTAAAGAAAATAAAGTGAAGATGAAGATCTGCTATGAAGATTCTGTATGCTGCAACTAAGACCCAGCACAGCCAAATAAATATTTTTAAAAATGCTAAAATGTGGGAGCAGAAAGTGGGTCACAGAATTGAAGAGATACAGTTTTACCTGACTTAATCCTCACTACAAGATAAAGCATTGTGTGTGTCTGTAGATACGTGTGGGTTTTTCAGGTGGTGCCAGGGGTAAAGAACCTGCCTGCCAGTGCAGGAGACATAAGAGACTCAGGCTTGATCCCTGGGTTAGGAAGAAACCCCAGAGGAAGGCACTGAAATCCACCCTAGTATTCTTGCTGGGGGATATCCTGGACAGAGGAGCCTGGTGGGCAACAGTCCACAGGGTCACAAAGTGTCAGACACGACTGAGCGACTGAACAAAAGGGAAAGTTACGGACATTTTATGGTCTTAGATTCAAATCCCTTCTCCATGGATTAATGGGCCAAGATTTTTCTCTGTGTGAGTGTGTGTGTATATATATATACACACACACACAGAAATATACATGTATATGTGTGCATGTGTGCTAAGTCTCTTTAGTCATGTCTGACTCTTTGTGCCCCCGTGGACTGCAGCATGCCAGGCTTCCCTGTCCTTCACCATCTCCTGGAGTTTGGTCATACCCATGTCCATTGAGTTGGTGATGCCATCCAACCATCTCATCCTTTGTTGTCCCCTTCTCCTCCTGCTCTCAATCTTTCCCAGCATCAGGGTCTTTTCCAATGAGTTTCCCTTTAGTTACTTGTAAATGTTTAACCATATTAAATTACTCTGGCTTTCTGTATTTTTAAAGGGAAAGGCACCTGAAATAGTGCATGGAAACCTGTTTTAAAGATCTGGGTGGTCACTGTGCTGGCCATTCCCCCTTAGTCCTTCTCCCATTGCAGTTCCCATGTGCCATCTTCCTCCTAGTGATCTCCGGGCTGAAAAAAAGAAATAACTTTCTCCATAATCCTGGTCCCAGAGAGAAATTTGGGAAACAGGCCCCAATAAGCAGAGGCAGGGATGAAGCAGTCATTCCTTCCGTCATGCCTTTCTTCCTGTGTTTATGCCCCTCTGTCTTGGTCCATTCCTGCTGCTGTGACAGAAGACAAGAGACTGGGAACTTACAAACACCAGCAGTTTCTCTCTCACATCCTGGAGGCTAGGAAGTGCAAGATCAAGGCCCTGGCAGACAGTGCCTGGTAGGGGCTTCCTGGTTCAGAGATGACTGTCCTTACATAGACAAAGGGGGTGAATGGGCTCCCCGGGGTCTCTGATATAAGGTCGCTAATCCCATTCATGAGGGCTGCACCCCCATGACCTAATCACCTCCCAAAGGCCCCGTCTCCTAACACCATCACATTGGGGATTAGATTTTCATATGTGAATTGGAGCAAGACATAAACATTCAGTCTTTAGCACTCTCCTCAGTCCAGGAATTAAGACAGCTCAGAGCTAGGAATTTGTCCAGGCCCTACTCTGGGGATGAAATGCTTTTAGCAGGTGGCTCTTAACAGTGGCTATCATTGTGTCAAGGAACAGATGTGCTTAAGTCATTTTCATTTAGGTTCCATTTGGTCCTTCCACACCCAGCACTCCCAATGAGACCGTTTCACCCACTCTGTGTTTGTGGCGCACGGTGAATGCTGGAGACCCACCGTCCCCCACTACACAATCCGTCCATCCTCAACCTGTTTGATAGATGCAGGGAAGGCATCCCCCGTGCACATTTAAAACCAGTGCAAGTGACACTGAAAGAGCAGCCTAGCAGGGGCGCAGGCGGCTGGGCTGGGATCCAGGCGCTTGGAGGTCTGCTCTTGTAAGGATCAGCTCTGCCTTGTGGCAGGGCTGACTTTCTCAAATGCTTATCCAAAGCCAGGACTAAGTTGGCTTTGTGTATTTCTTCTCTACTGAGATGGATATTTCATTTACTAAGGTCAATTTCACATACCATAAAATTAACCCTTAACCATCTTCAAGCGTACAGTTCAGTGGCACTTAGGATATTCCTGGGCTTCCCTGGTGGCTCAATGGTAAAAGAATCTGCCTGCAACGCAGGAGATGTGGGGTTGATCCCTGGGTTGGGAAGATCTCCTAGGGGAGGAAATGGCAACCCACTCCAGTATTTTTGTCTGGGAAATCCATGGACAGAGAAGCTTGGTGGGCTACAGTCCATGGGGTCTCAAAGAGTCGGACACGATTGAGCCTGAGCACAACGTGAGTAGTACATTCAGAGTGGTGTGCAGCCATCACTCTGTCTAATTCCGAAACATTTCTTTGCCCTCAAAGGAGACTCCATACCCATGAAACAGTCCCTCCCCCCATACCCTTTCTCCCGCTGTTTTCTGTGTCATTGGATTTACCTATTCTGGATGTTCAATATACATGGAACCATACCATGTGCTAATTCTCTCACTTAGCATATTTTCGAGTTTCATCCATGTTGTAGCAGGTGTCAGCATGTCACTCCTTTTTATAAATGTTTCACTTATGAATACACTACACTTTTCATTCATTCATCAGTGGATGGGTATTTGGGTCGCTTCCACCTTTTGGCCGTGTGAATAATGCTGTTATAGACATTCGTGAATGAGTATTTGTTTGAGTACCTGTTTTAAATTCTTTGGCTCAGGGACTTCACTGGCAGGCAGTGGGTTTGATCCCTGGTTGGGGATCTAAGATCCCACATGCCACGGGGCAGCTAATTAGGGAGAAGCCTTTGTGCTTCAATGAAAGATCCTGCCTGCTGCAACTAAGACCTGATACAGACAAATAAATAAAGATTTTAAAAGTTCCTTGGGGTATGTACCCAGGAGTGGAGTTGCTGGGCCATTGGTAATTCTGTGTTTGACTTTTTGAGGAAGATACAGAGATTTTTTTTGATTTCCACATTCTCTGGCAGTTTTACCCTCCCCTGACTCTTTTCTGGATCCTGCCTTCCCTTGAACTTTAAATTGCAAGTAAATAAGACAGCCAGTTTAGGAAATCAGCATTTTGTGATCATTAAATACATGAATTCTTATCCAGGGGTCAGGGTTCGTAGCTCATCTCTCCTATGTACTAACTGGTTGATCTGAGGCTAGTTACAAAGCTCTGAGCCTTCATTCATTCATCTGTAGTTATTGTTGTTCATTTGCTCAGTCGTGTCCAACTCTTTGCGACCGAATGGACTGCAGCATGCCAGGCTCCCCTGTTCTTCACTGTCTTCCAAAGTTTGCTCAAATTCATGTCCATTGAGTCGGTGATGCCATCCAACCATCTCATCCTCCGTCATCCCCTTTTCCTTTTTGCCCTCAATCTTTCCCAATATCAGGGTCTTTTCCAGTGAGTCAGCTCTTTGCATCAGGTGGCCAAAGTATGGGAGCTTCAGCTTCAGCATCAGTCCTTCCAGTGCATATTCAGGGTTAATTTCCTTTAGGATTGACTGGTTTGATTTCCTTGCAGTCCAAGGGCCTCTTAAGAGTCTTATCTAGTACCACAGTTTGAAATCATCAATTCTTTGGCACTCAGCCTTCTTCATGGCCCAACTCTCACATCTGCACATGACTACTGGGGAAACCATAGCTTTGACTACATGGATCCTAGTTGGCAAAATGATGTCTCTGCTTTTTAATACACTGTCTAGGTAGTTCTATTTTTAATTTCTTAAGGAGCTTCTATTCTGTTTTCCATAATGGCTGCACCAGTTTACATTCCCACCAACAGTGCATGAGGGTTCCCTTTTCTCCGTACCCTCACCAACACTTATTTTTTGTCTGTTCAACGATGGCTGTTCTGAGAGGTGTGAGAGAACTTCACCAATGATAACTGACATTTGGGGCTGGGTAGCTCTGTGTTGAGGGAGCTGTTCTGCTTATTTTTGGATGCTTAGCAGCATTCTGGTTTCTACCCACTTGATGCCAAGGGCACCTCCCCCACCGTCTCCAACCGTGACAGCAAAAATGTCTCCAGACATTGCCAGATGTACCCAAGAGGGGCAGAGCTTCCCCAGCTGAGAACCACTGATCAGGTCTAATTCTTTTTTGATGCTGATGCTCTAGTTTTATAATGTAGAGTTGCAGAGTCCAAAGAATTTTCCTATCTCATCCCTTCATCTTGACTCCTAGGTTTCTTTCCTCTTTCCCTCCAGATGTCTCTCGGTTCATGCACACAAAGCGCTGACAATGAAAACTGTGTTGTGTGTGCTCAGGGTTAAGCCAGGAGAAACATGCTTATGAGCTTCCTGAAGCAGCCCTCTCCCCGTGTAGGATGGATTTGATTTTTCTCAGGCATTCTTTCCCGGGAAGATTTCTACTTCCTACAAATTGGAGTGAAGGAGAAATTGTCACTTTCACTTACAAAAGAAAACGCTTCACGTAGATGACTAGAAATATCCTTCAAATAATAGCCCTTAACTCTGCTACTAGAAAGAGGGATTTCTGCCAGCCCGGAGAACAGTGACACTCTGTTTCTCTGGACCATTATCTGTGTGCAGGGACATTTCTTGTTTATTACCACCCCAAAGAGTACCCAGACAGTTATGAAAGGGACTAGGAAAGTAGAACACGCCAGGTGACAGATGACAACTCAGTTTTTGCAAACTGAAATGAGCACTTCTCTGGGTTGGGGGGGGGAAAGAATGCCTGGTTCTCCTATGAATGTTTTTAGATGCAGGTTTTTTTTTTTTTTCTTAATTTTAAAAATTTATTTTATTGAAGCTTAATTGATTTACAGTGTGTTAATTTCTGCTATACAGCAAGGTGATGGTTATACTTATATATACACACACATTCTTTTTATATTGACTATATTGACTATAGTTCCCTCTGCTATACAGTAGGACCTTGTCGTTTATCCATTCTGTATAGTACTTTGCATCTGCTAATCCCCAAACTCCCAGTCCATCCTCCCACCCTCCCCTCCCCTTCCTGGCAACCACAAGTGTGCTCTCTATGTCTGAGTCTGTTTCTGTTTCATAGATAAGTTCATTTGTACCATATATTAGATCCCACATATATGTGATACTTAGATGAAGTTCTTAGTGTAGAGGTGTACTCAGAAATCAGGTGTCCCTGGTGACTCAAGTATCTATTCTTCCTCTTAAGAAGGCCAGTGTGGGGACTTCCCCAGTGGTCCAGTGGCTAAAAATCTCCCTGCCAGTGCAGGGGACGTGGGTTTAATCCCTGGTCGGGAACTAAGATCCCATATGCAACGGGGCAGCTAAGGCCTCACACCACAACTAGAGAAGCCACTGCACCTCAATGAAGACTCAGCATGCCAAAATAAATAAATGTTAAAGTACAGTTTAAAAAGGACAGTGTACGTATGTCTCTGTTCATACCTAGTTGCTTCCATGGTGTCTTGAAAGGCACAGAATAAGAATTGTTATTACTGGGGAGAGGCTAGTTCCCATGTGATCCCCTTCTCTGGCTGTAGGTTAGAAACCACCCCCCACACCCAAAAGTAGCTTTTAATATGATTAGCCCACCCTGCCTCCTTTGTGAGTGGATTGGAAACCCCTCGCCCAGAAGGAAGATCATTTTCCCAAGTACTCAAGCTAGGCAGTGGCAGAAGTAGAACTCGAACCCACTTAGTCTGCATAATCAAAACCAGCTCATAAGCAAGAGTTCCCTCCCTTTCTCTTCTAGACCATGATGGCCGACACCTGAAAGCTCGCAGGAAAATAAATGATTCATTCCTAAATTGTGACTCCGTCATTGCTCTTGGGAAAACAATTTATCCCCTCTGTCCTGTTGTCCTGGATCAGTCATCCATTTCCGAACACAAAAGATGCTCTTGCTATTATTATTAGCAACTGTTATTCAAAAATTTGTCACGGATGGAGAGAGATATAACCTGTGTGTGGTGGACCCATTGCTCTATTAATTTAGCTCCTTTTCTGAAGAAGGAAACACAATACCTTGCATTTAGAAAAGATAATTATCCATTAGCTAATGCATTTCCCAAAGAAGCAGCCCGCTACCCTATGACAACGTGTCAGCTGCAGCAGAAATTCGCCCGTAGTTCCGCTGGGGCAGGGGAATGCAGAAAAATACTAGTGTTACTGTTCAAGGATAATTTACAGAACAAGGTAGGATCACGATTATCCCAAAGATATAAAAATGAACATGTGTTAAAGATTTTATTCTGGCCGCCTTCGCCTGCGATGGCCCACACTCTGCCTATGGAGTGTGTTTCTCTCTCAATAAATCCGTGTCTTATCTATTTTTTGAAAAAGATTGCATTCTACTCAATCAGTGAAGGAAACTTTGTAGATGTTATAGCCGATTCAAAAGAATCTGAAGGATGGACCTACTTATGGGTCAGAAATATTGAAATGAAGGTGCAAAGTTTTTCATGAAGGAGAGGGAAGTCATTTGGATGTGCACGAGAATTATTTTTGAGAGTTTTTACCAGTTACCTGCTACTCATGGTGTTGTAAAATAGCTCAGAGACAAGGAAAGACTAGAATCAGAGAGCCTGGCCAAGGTGACCTGGAGACCACTTGGAGTGTTTCACTGGAACACTTCTGGGCTTCAGCCTTATCTACACGCTTTCTGCAGAGAGGTGATGTGAATTCAGATTCTTCATTAATCAGCATTTACAAACACAAAGAAAGCTACTAGTTTTTAAGAGTTACAGTAAAGAAAAGTATCTTTTATTGCAGAAAATGATTTCAAATGAAATCTGATCCAGTGAAAGCCTGGACTTGAAAACATGGAGTCAGGAGGGATACTGAAAAATGCCTTAAAATTCAGTCTATTAATTACCCAGATGTTCATCTCTTGATGCCAAATGGTGGGTGTTCTATTGACTTTTTAAAATATTATCCAGACGTACAGCTTGATTGAAGCTCTGAGTGGGTAATTCCAGCCCTTGCTTTTTACCCATTTAGCTTCTCTGCCAACTAATATTATCCACTACCTACCTACATATATGTGTGTGTGTGTGTAAACATGCACACACATATAAGGGGCTTACCTGGTGGCTCAGAAGTAAAGAATCCATCTGGCAAGCAGGAGACGTGGGTTTGATCCTTGGTTCAGAAGATCCCTGGGAGAAGAAAATGGCAACCCATTCCAGTATTGCCTGGAAAAGCCCATGGACAGAGGACTCTGGCGGGCTATAGTCCTTGGGGTCACAAAGAGTCAGACACTACTGAAGCGACTGAGCACACACACACACACACACATATATATGTAGCAAATATATATTACAGTGTATACATAATATGTATATTATACATATATGTGTTACACATGCACATATATTATACATGATACGTATATAATATATATGCATATAATGTGTATATATGTATGAATATACATGTATACATTATATACAACATATATGTATAATACATAATATATATGTATCCAGTGAATTTATGTAAAACACACACCTGCATATATATATATATATATATTAAATTCAGGGTCATTACTATTTCATCCCTTGATTGATAACTACCAACCTGCCTTTCAAAGAAAAGGCTGTTAACACAAGGACTGGCAAACAGGGAATTCCACACATCAAGGTATTTGATGCCTTAGCAACTGAGAAAAGATGCTTCGCTTCCTAGGGAGGTAGGGATCTTAGGCGAGCAGCTAACCAGCTTCTAAAAATAGCCTTGAAAGAGAAATTACTTTGTCCTCTCTGGGACCAGGATCAGATATCTAGTTTTACAATATTTCCTCAGCTGCCCTTTCTATTATCTAAAAATAAAGAGGTTTGAACCTGACCAGTGAGTCTAAACCCCTTGTGTGATGGCTTACCAGCTGGGCACAGGCTGCTGCTTGGTGTATAAAGCTCTGGCCTCTCCAGTAAGGAACTTAGCAGCAGCAAGATTTAAAGACAGAAATCATGTCACCCTTTCATCTTTTTGCCACACTTACAAAGTCAGACATCTGGATGCCCACTGCCTAATACAGTGGTTTCTTATATGACTGTAGGTCTTTGCTTGAAGGCAGCATTTTCTAAGCTGTGTTCTGAAGAATAGCAGCTGTTGATAGGTTTTCTAAGAAAAAGGCAGGTGGCTCAGCTGGTAAAGGATCTGCCTGCCATGCAGAAGACCCGAGTTCGATCCCTGGCTTGGGAAGATCCCCTGGAGAAGGAAATGGCAAGCCACTCTAGTATTGTTGCCTGGAGAATCCCATGGACAGAGAAGCCTGGTGGCCTACAGTCCATAGTATCACGACTGAATCAGACACGACTGAGCAACTAAACACGGGATGTGGTCAGTAAGTTCAGAAACTGCTGGGTGAAAGGTTGTGCTGTAGATTTTTTGACTGTCGGAGTCCTTACTAGCCTGATGCATGGAGTAGATCTCCATGGATACAGGAAGTCTCCTGCCTTAGCTCTGGCCTCTGGTCTCAGTTCTGCCTGCTCTGCTGTTGACCAGTATGTTCATCGCTTCTTCAGCCCATCTCGCCCTTTCACAAAAACTTCCCACTGCCTCCAATGCCAATAAGATGCTCCTCTGCTGTATTTTGTTGATTCTTTGTTTTCACTTTTTAATTGGTTTTAAGACATTCTGCCTGGTTTTCTAAAGCCTCCATAATCTCCACCTACCCTCTGACTGCAGCCGTGAAATTAAAAGACGCTTGCTGCTTGGAAGAAAGCTATGACAAACCTAGACAGCATATTAAAAAGGAGAAACATCATTTTGCCAACAAAAGTCCATGTAGTCAAAGCTATGATTTTTGCAGTAGTCATGTAGGATGTGAGTTGGACCGTAAAGATGGCTGAGTGCCACAGAATTGATGCTTTCAAACTGTGGTGCTAAAGAAGACTCTTGAGAGACCCTTGGACTGCGAGGAGATCAAACCAGTCAATCCTAAAGGAAATCAACCCTGAATATTCATTGGAAGGATGATGCTGAAGCTGAAACTTCAATACTTTGGCCACCTGATGCAAAGAGCTGATTCATTGGAAAAGACCCTGATGCTGGGAAAGATTGAGGGCAGAGGAGAAGGGGACGACAGAGGATAAGATGGTTGGATGGCATCACCGACTCAGTGGACATGAATTTGAGCACACTGGGAGACAGTGAAGTTACAGGGAAGCCAGACATGCTGTAGTCCACAGCGTTGCAAGTCAGGCATGACTTAGTGACTGAACACCACCACCACCACCACCACCTTCCCTCCCAAATGAGCCTTATTCCTTTCAAAGACTCTAAAATGCCCTCCTGCTCTGGTTAGATTGGTTTCCTTCACATCTCGTCTGTGAAATGGGGTGATCTGTCTCCTGCTCACACACTTAGGGAGAGCATGCAGTGAGTGAACACCTTCAGGCTTTGAATGCAGTGCCCAGTGCAGGATAAAGCCTGGATTGTGGAAGCTGCTATTATCATGGTTGTCATTATGGTGGCTATTCCATTCTTGGGCCACTCCACCCTCCTTCTCCTTTCTGCTTAGACTTGATTTTTTTTTTTTTTTTTTTAATTTATCTGGCTGCACCGATTCTTAGTTGGTGGCTTGTGAACTCTTTAGTTGCGGCATGTGGGGTCTAGTTCCCCCACTGGGAATCGAACCCGGGCCCCCTGCACTGGGAGTCTTAGCCACTGGAACACCAGGGAATGCCCCCTGAGACTTCATCTTATCTTTCCTCATGGCAGGTCCTTTTGCCTCCCTGCTTTGCTCACACCCTTCACTTGATTTACACAATAGACACCTCCCTTCTGTAGGAATGTGTGTGCTCAGTCACTTCAGTAGGGTCTGATTCTTTGTGACCCCACAGACTGTAGCCCGCTAGGCTCCTCTGTCCGTGGGATTCTCTAGGCAAGAATACTGGGGTAGATTGCCATTTCCTCCTTCAGGGGATCTTCCCAACCCAGAGATCAAACCCACACCTCCTGTGTCTCCAGCATTGGCAGGCGGATTCTTTACCTCCAGCGTCACCTCCAAGCCTTTCTAGTGTAGAAATTCAGAAATCACCCAAGGTTCCACCTTCTCTGGAAGCCCCCACACCTTCCACGTTACCTCTTTGTTTGAAGAATTCCTTCCATTTGACCACCTGGTGTGCTTTCTGCATTCATGGTGTGCGATATTTAGTTGTCCTTGATTTGTGTCAGCCGCAAGGGTTCTCATCTTTAGAGCAGGAACTTCATTCTCAATCTCCCTGCAGTGCTTAGATCAAGTGTCTGCAAATTTTTTCTGTACAGGAGTAGATAGATAGCAAATGTTTTAGACTTCGTGGGTCATGTAGTTTCTGTTTACTGTTGTGGCCCCAAAGCTGCCGTAGATGAATGAATGAATGAATGGATATGAATGTGCTCCTTATAACGCTTGTTTACAGTCACTTAAATGTGAATTTCACATAATTTTTATGTGTCATGGAATACTATTCTTTTGCTTCCCTCCCCCGCCCCAATCATTTAAAAATGTGGAGGCCTGTCCTTAACTCAGGTCCAGGTGTGGCCTACAGGGTTGTGGTGCCCTGGTCTAGACAATCAACAGGCATATAAAAGGGGGTAGGATCACACCTGACTTCTTGGTTGCTGCTGGAGGAGAAAGTTCTGGCTGTGATTAATTCTGTTCTTCGAAACCAGCCCTTGCTGGCTTTTTGTTTCCAGAGCTGGTCCTGTAGCTAGAGAGAGTTCACTGCCCAAGAGAAAAATTTCTGTGGATCAGTATTCCTTTTAATTTGCTCATTTTTTTTTTTTTTTTGTTGTTTGTTTGTTTCACACACAAGAGATGGGATTATTTGGAAATGAGAAGTTGACTTTGGGAAATTCTGAGGCTTTCCAAGTGTGGGAGCAACCCATTAGTCAGTTCAAGAGATCTCAACTAGAATTTCAGAAATGCAGTAGAGGAGACCAGAAAATATAAGAATGCCTCTAAGGTACTAAGGGTAAGTATTATTTTGTGCCGTTTTTATCTTACTTACGCCTATGTGATTGTAGATTCCGGGTCACTCTGTATGCCTTACTGTGGATTAAATAAATTTGAAAAGCACAAGAACTCAAGTAGGAAGGAGGGACTTATTTGACATATGTCAAAATGCTTCCAGAATCAAAAGAGCTAAGTAGCCAGGCCTTTCTTAAAAGAAGAGGAACTCTGATGACTATTAAGTTTCAAGTGGCAGATAATTCAGGGCATTGTCATCAGGCTGAATCAGATCCAGTGTTTTGCATCCCTGGGACGTTGTGCTCAAGATTCAAATACCCAGGAGAGGACAAAGAGAAAATCTCTGTGTTAACCAGTCAGTTCTGCTGCTTGAAAATAGTCCTACCGCCTGTGTGTGAAAACCCTCCCGGTGAGAACCTATAAAGGCACGCTAACCTATAAGCTTTTCCCACATCCTAGTGGCTTCTGCAAATATTGATGCTAGCAACTACTGCTCTCAGGGCAGTGCATCCATCCTATCCCAAGACAAGCTCTGGGACCAATGTGTGGCTGAATGTCAGTTGGAAGAGCCAGGTTTGATCTTGGGTCAGGGAACTAGATCCCACGTGCTTCCACTAAAGAGTTCACATGCTGCAACTAAAGAACTCATGTCCCGCAACTAAGACCTGGTCCAGAGAAATAAATAAAAATTAAAAAAAAATCAAAGCCAAATGCAGCCAGAACATGGCATGTGTATGTTGGCCTAGCTAGATCAAGACCCAGCCCTTGGTTGAGGAGAGCGCCATGTTGATTGCCAATCCCACTGGACAGCATTCCATGGGTGAGGCATGTTCTCCCATGGAAATGCGATGGAGGCCCTATGAGCAAAGAAAGACAATGCAGCTTGCAGAACAAAATCCCCCTGGAGATAAATCCCTCTCCAACAAAAATAACTAGTTTGTTTTTATTCTGATAATTAGAGGAATAATGCTCACAAGTTGTTTTGTTTTTAATTTTTATTTATTTTTGGCTGTGCTGGGTCTTCGTTGCTGCAAAGGCTTTCTCTAGTTGCAGAGAGCGGGGGCTACTCTCTAGTTGCAGTGTGCGGGCTTCTCGTTGTGGTAGCTTCTCTTGTTGCAGAGCACAGGCTCTAGGGCCTGCGGGCTTCAGTAGTTGCAGCTCCTGGGCTCTTAAGCACAAGCTCAGTAGTTGAGATGCCTGGACTTAGTTGCTCCTTGACATGTAGTATCTTCCTGGATCAGAGATCAAGCCATGTCTCCTGCGTTGGTAGGCAGATTCTTTACCACTGAGCCACCAGAGAAGGCCTGCTCATGAATTTTGAAGTTAAAAAACACTTAAGATTATAAAAGAGAGACGATGTCATTTAAAATAATCCTGCCAGGACTTCCCTCATGGTCCAGTGACTAAGACTCCACGCTTCACATGTAGGGGTCTGGGTTCAGTCCCTGCTCGGGGAAGTAGATTCCACATGCCACAACCAAAGATTCTGCCCACTGCAACTAAAAATGCCACCAGATAAGACATGGCAGAGCCAAATAAAAACAATAATCCTGCCAACCTCAGAGAGCCACTGAGAGCATCTTTCAGAGGCCCCTTTGCTTTTCCTCTCTTTTCTCCTTCCTCTTTCTCTTTCCCTCTTCCTCTGAATCATGCTTCTCAATAAACAAATCACATTTCAGAGTCTGGTTCCTCTCCTCACACATCTCTATTGTCTTGGGGATACACCCCCTCCCTGTGGAGGAAGAGAGTTCTTTTCTATGTAATGTTTGAAAGTTCAGAGCAAGTGAGAAGTGGAAGTTTTAGAGAAAATAATGCTTGACAAAGGACAGGAGGAGAAGGGGGTGACAGAGGATGAGATGGCTGGATGGCATCACTGACTCAGTGGACTTGAGTGTGAACAAACCCCAGGGAGCCTGGTGTGCTGCAGTCCACGGGGTCTCAAAGAGGCGGACACGATTTAGCCACTGAACAACACACAGTGTGGAGCAAAAGTAGAGAGGATAGACTGGAACGGGGAGTCTAATCTGGTTCAACAAACACACGTTTTGATCCTTTTTGTGCAGTGGCTCTGCTAGGCGCTGAGAATGGGGAGGGAAACGGAGATGAGCAAGGCAGAGACGCTTCTTTCAAGGAGCTCCCTGCTAGAGAGACGATGGCCCAGCCAGCTCGTGGTAAAACATGAACCTCGTGCTGCAGGGACACAGAAGAAAAAGCAGTGAGCACGTGGTTGTCAGTTGTAGCCTTCATCTTGTAAATAACAGGGCGTCTCCTCTGTCTTCCGTCCCAGCTTCACCTGAGTCTTCTCGTGTGGTTTTTCTGTCTTGTGTGTTTACCTTCAGATGGGAAAGCTATTCTTCCCCTGGATTCTCTGTTTTCTCTTCTGGTGAACTTTTCTTTCTCACACTTTTAGATCTCATATCAATGCTTCAAGCAGGCTTTCCCTGACCTTATCCCCCAGCTCATCACCCTTCTCTCTTTGCACAGTTTGCTTTCCCATCACATCATTACTGTCTTTTCCCCCTCAATTCTGTTAGCAGAGGGATCATACCTGCTTTATTTTCCCAGCACTTGGCAAGGGCTCCATTAATATCTGTTGAATGAATAAAGAATAGATAAACGTGTTCAATGCAAGAATACACTCATTAAAATTCAACTGAGTAAATTTTAAAGGTCTTATTGGTTTTATTCAACCGTTCATGAATCGGGCAACATCCAATCTAGCAAATAGAAAGGAGCGCCAAAGGACTGTCCAAGGCAAGAGATTTTGTCTGCAGAAGGGAGCAGGAACAAGACAGTGCCCTGGGCCAAAGAGCGTATTGGTTATTATTGCAAAGTTGCTTGTCTTATGAGGGTAGCAGGGGTCTAGCCGGCAGATTACAAATAAATGCCAATCAGGGGATTCCTGATTGACTGGTTTAAGATTCCATTTCTAGGAGAGCCAAATTTGTAATGAAGTCAAGTCTTGGTGACGTGGAGCTTAGCAAAAGCAACTCCGTTTGGACCCTGTTGTCTTATTTTTAACACACTCCAATGAAGAAATGGAGCTGAGGCTGGTTGTCCTCATGTCAATAAAGGAGGCTCTGACTACTTAACAAAGAGTGATGCTAAAAGCAATGTGGAGGATTTCCCTGGTGGTCCAGTGGCTAAGACTCCACTCTCCCAATGCAGGGGGCCCCAGGTTCGACCCTTGGTCAGGGCCCTAGATCCCATAAGTAAGAATTCAAACGCTGCAACTAAGAATTTGCATGCTGCAACAAAAAAGACGCTGCATGCCACAGTGAAGATTGAAGATCCCAGGTGCCGCAACTAAGACCCAGCACAGCCAAGGAAAGAAAGAAGTAGTTAAAAAAAAAAAAAAAAAGACAATGTGGTAATCGAAAAAGACACACGTACCCCAGTGTTCATAGCAGCATTGTTTACAATAGCCAGGACATGGAAGCAACCTAGGTGTCCGTCAACAGATGAATGGGTAAAGGAGAGGTGGTACTTACATACAGTGGAATATTATGCAGCCACGAAAGATTGAATTTGAGTCAGTTCTAGTGAGGTGGATGAACCTAGAGCCTGTTATACAGAGTGAAGTAAGTTAGAGAAAAACAAATATAGTATTTTAAGGCATATATGTGGAATCTAGAAAAATGAAATTGATGAACCTATTTGGAGGGAAGGAGTGGAGACACCGATGTAGGGAATGGACTTGTGGACATGGGGGGCAGGGAGTGAGACAGATGGAGAAAGTAGCATCAGCATATATACACCATCAGGTGTAAGGTGGATAGTTGGTGAGAAGTTGCTGTGTAGCGTAGGGAGCCCAGTCTGGAGTTCTGTGATGACCTGGAAGGATGGGATGAGTGGAGGGGACGGAGGTTAAAGACGGAGGGGATGTATGTATAATTGTGGCTGATTTGTCTTGTTATATGGCAGAAACCAATACATTTAAAAAACATTTTTTTAAAATATTTTTTTAAAAAGGCAGTGTGGGATGCTGGATTGGATCCTGGAACAGAAAAAAAAAAAGATATTAGTAGAAAAACTATGTGGACTCTCAAAAAATAAAGCAAACTGCTACTGCTGCTAAGTCACATCAGTCGTGTCCGACTCTGTGCGACCCCATAGACGGCAGCCCACCAGGCTCCTCTGTCCCTGGGATTCTCCAGGCAAGAACACTGGAGTGGGTTGCCATTTCCTTCTCCAAAGCATGAGAGTGAAAAGTGAAAGTGAAGTCGCTCAGTCGTGTCCGACTCTCAGCGGCCCCATGGACTGTAGCCTACCAGGCTCCTCCGTCCATGGGATTTCCCAGGCGAGAGTACTGGAGTGGGGTGCCATTGCCTTCTCCGAAAGCAAACTAGTAAGTATAACAAAAAGGAAACAGACACACAGGTACAGGGAACAAGCTAGTGGTTACCACTGGGGAGAGGGAATCAGGGAGGGGCAAGACAGGGATAGAGGATTAAGAGGCACAAACTATTGTGCATAAAACAAAGATGCAAGGATATATTGTATGTACAGGGAATCGAGTCAGTGTTTTGTAATGACTGTAAATGGAGTTTACAGTTCTACTCCATAGAAAGAGTAGAAAAGTTCTACTTTTAATTTTTAAAAGTTCTTTAAAAATTATGAATCACCATATGGTACACCTTTAACATATAATATTGCACATTGGATATACCTAATTTAAAAACAGGCTAGTGAATTCAGATTAAGTCTGTGGTTTAGTGAATATAATGTACCCATGGACTGATGCTGAAGCTGAAGCTCCAATGCTTTGGCCACCTGATACGAAGAGCCGACTCAGAAAAGGCCTGAGGCTGGGAAAGATTGAGGGCAGGAAGGGAAGTGGGCGACAGAAGATGAGATGGTTGGATGGCATCACCAACTCAATGCACATGAGTTTGAGCAAGGTCCGGGAGATAGTGAAGGACAGGGAGGCCTGGTGTGCTGTAGTCCATGGGGTCACAGAGAGTCAGACACAACTTAGTGACTGAGTGACGACAGTAATGTACCCACGTTAAATTCTTAATTTTGACAAACACACCATCATTTGGTAAGATGTTAACAGTGAGGGAAATTGAGTTCAAGGTACTTGGGAACTCTGTATCATTGCAACTTTTCTGTAAATCTAAGATTATTCCAAAATGAAAACTTCATGTAAACAAGGGAGCGAAAAGAGGCAAAGAACTTGGCCAGTGAACCTGGTCAATGTGTGACTGTTAACATTTTTTCCCAATAGTTTAGAGTTCCTTATAGAATGCCGTTTTAAATTGTGGCTTTTTTTTTTTTTTCCTTAAGCTCTGTGATATCTAATCCAGAAAGGTTTTTCTGTCAATAGTTTATATGTAAAATTTATGTGTGTGTGTGTGTGTGTGTGTGTGTATAGGCTGTGCTGGATTGCTGCGGGGGCTTTTGTCTAGTTGTGGTGAGCGGGGCTCCTCTCTAGTCTCCATTCATGGGCTTCTCATCGTGGTGGCTTCTTTTGCTGTGGAGCACAGGCTCTAGGGTGCCTGGGCGTCAGTCGCTCCAGTGCGTCCGCTCAGGAGTTTCGGTACCTGAGCTCTAGAGCAAAGGCTCAGTGTTGCAGTGCGTGAACTTGGTTGCTCTGCAGCATGTGGGATCTTCCCAACCCAGGGATCAAACCTGTGTCTTCTGCATTGTCCAGCAGCTTCCTTAACCACTGAGCCACCAGGGAAGCCCCTCATTCTTGTGTTGTGGGAATGAGTAAAAGCTAGAGATATAGCACTAAGCTTTCTCTTCCTTCCCAGGGGTCAAATATGAGCTGTCACTCACTTTCAAGACTGGAATGTATGAAAAAGTTAACTGCCTTGAAAAAATGAGGGGAAAAATACTGAAAGAGTTTTTCTTCCCATGTGCTAAGTTCTGTGACTTGATTAAATTCAAGTGTATTTTTCATTTTCAAGAGAAATAGTAGGTCCCTCCACTTTAAAATATGTATTTTATTTATTTATTTGGCTGTACCAGTCTTAGTTGTGGCATGTGGGATCTAGTTCCCTGACCAGGGATTGAATCTGGGCCCCTTGGCTTGGAAGCTTAAGAGTCTTAGCCACTGGACCACCAAGGAAGTCCCAGGTCCCTCCATTTTTAAAACAGAAATATGAAATTTTCTAGCTCCTAAAGCCTGACTTGGTGTTAACTGAATAATAATAACAGTCTCAGAGCACTTCAGCTCAGTCTAAAATATTTGTTAAGGACATACTAAGTGTGTGGTACTATTCACACAGCAGCAGAGGAAACCTACAATATGTAAAATCTTTACACGGCATCTTGGATCGAAAATTTTTCAGTCTCATAGAAGAGAGTGATCGCAAGGTGTTTTTAAAGTCTCAAAAGAAAATGAGCTTGCAAAGTGAATTTCCACTCCTTTATGTGAAAATAATAAATGCATGTTGTATATAATACCCTGGGAGATAGTGAAGGACAGGGAAGCCTGCGTGCTGCAGCCCATGGGGTCACAAAGAGTCGAACATGACTGAAGAACTGAACAACAGTATGATACGTTTAAACATATTACACAAAGTCAAGCTTTACTAAAATCAGACCCCTGGATCAAAATTTAGCATCATTCTGCCAATACTTAACTGACTTTTTTCCTTCTAACTTGTAATCATGATAAGCCTAGCCATGATGTATGAATGGTTAACTCCTTTGGTGCAGAGCACTGAAGCCTGAGTGTTTTAACAAGTTCTTCTCAAACTATAAGGACCAAGAAGAACAGTCAAGTGTCTAACCCTATCTGTCTTCCATTGGATCAGTTTCTCTTCCCCTGCCACATAATAAACACCTGTGCCTGGACACCACCCCCATCCAGTTAAAGACTCTACTCTCTGGAGATATGCATGGGGCTAATGACTATAAATGACTTTGCGTTAAGCTATAAGATCGAGATTGGACTTAGGAAAGTGAGGGGGTAGGGCTGCCAGATCAGTTTGTCACCATCCAGGCTCCCTAGCCTTTGGCTGAGTGCAACTTCCATAAAAAAAAAAAAAAAAAAGATCGAGATTGCTATTCTGTTTTCCTGTGAACTTGCTGAAGGACTAAGCAGGGAATATGGAGAGCAGCACTCAGGAAATCCCATTTGAAAGGCCGTCTTTGAACACAGCAATGATTCATTTGAGGGAATTTGGTTATAAAGAGTATTTTGTGGGAAATCACTCACATGGGCCCTGCAGCATCCATAATCTCTTGTAATGAAGAAGTCTTGAGTAGAAGAATGCTGTCTGAAAAAATACCCAACAATGGCCACTACTGGGGTATTCCCCTGCCAGGGTATTGAACACCCTGGTTTGCCTGGGAGTGTCCCGATTTTCATGCTGCTAAGTCCCGCGTACTGGGAAACCATTGCTCCCAAGTAAGTCAGAGTGGTTGGTCAGTCTTCTACTACTGCTGGTTTTATGGAGATTCCAAGCGTCGAGGAGGCAATTGCTTCCCACTGGTGAACAGTAGAACTGGTTGTCCCCTCCTTATCCACAGCATTAAAAGTCAGGTGCTCCGTGGCAGATTCATGTTGATGTATGGCAAAACCAATATAATATTGTGAAATAATTAGCCTCCAATTAAAATAAATAAATTCATATGAAAAGAAAGTCAGGTGCTGTGGGGGGACTTCTCTGATGGTCCCAGTAGCTAAAAGTCTGAGCTCCCAATATGTGGGGGGCCCAGGTTCTATCCCCAGTTGGGGAACTAGATCCCATTGGCTGCAACTCAAAGAACCTGTATACCACAACAGAGATGGAAGATCCTGTGTGCCTCAACTGAGAGCCAGCACAGTTAAAGAAAAATAAATTGAAAAAACCAGGTACTGTGATACTGAGAGTGACTGTTGCAAGAACATGGTCCCAGAAAAGAAAACTATAGGACTTCCCTGGTGGTCCAGTAGTTAAGAATCCACCTGTCAGTACAGGGTGCATGGATTTGATCTCTGCTCAGGGAAGATCCCACATGTCATGAGCAACTAAACTCATGGGCCACAACTATTGAGCCCATGCTCTAGAGTCCGTGCTCCACAGCAAGAGAAACCACTGCATTGAGACACCCATGCTCTGCAACTAGAGAGTAGCCCCTACTTGCCACAATTAGAGAAAACCTGCATGAAGCAACGAAGACCAGTTTGGTCAAAAATAAAAATAAATAGAATGAAAAAAAAAGAAAACTATTGAATGAAGTAGGCATACTGAATCCAAATCAACAAAGCAGTGCTAGTGTTAACTAGATATTAAGATAGCAAACAGCTTTGTTTTAAGACATTGACTTTGGAATGGTATTCACTAACAAAATATTTAGCCTGTATACTGAAGCCAGAAAGCTGAAGCCTCTGGCCAAACTTTGCCACAGTATTCTCTGAAAGGGCTGTAGTTGAACATCTGACTATTTTTTAAAATACAACTTTTAATTTTGTATTGGGGTATGTTGTGATAATTTCAGGTGAGTAGGGAAGGGACTCAGCCATATATATACATGTAGCTATTCTCCCCCAGACTCTCCTCCTTTCCAGGCTGCCACATAACACTGAGCAGTCCTTGTTGGCTATCCATTTTAAATATAGCAGTGTGTACCTGTCCATTCCAAACTCCCTAACTATCCCTGCCCCTCATCCCTCCCACCTCTGGCAACCAGAAGCTCGTTCTCTAAGTCTGTGAGTTGTGTTTCTGTTTCATATGTTCAGTTGTATTATTTCTTTTTAGATTCCACATAGAAGTGATGTCATATGATATTTCTCTTTCTCTGTCTGACTTACTTCGCTGACTATTCTTCATAGCAATTTCTGGCTAATCAAGTTGACATTTTCCTTTCTCTTCGGCTGGCTGAGATGTAAGAGACTGGAGTAAGTGAGTGGCCATTTATAGCAGGGTTTGCATAGATACTGTCAATAAGCTTTTAAAAAGTCTTTTTAAAGGCATATCTGCTCATTATGAAAACTCAGGCAGACGTGTAAAAAGTAGAAAGCAAAAGCCGTATCCCACCCTCAAACTACCATCAGATTTGGCATCTGTCTTTTCAGTCTTTTATTTGACACATATACTTACATATGTATTTTATAATAAAGGAAATCGTATTGTAGGTACTAAACATAGCCTAGTTTTTTCACAGTGTATCATAGCCATCTTCCTATGTCAATAATACAGAATTATCTCATCCTTTCTGATGATTGGATATCTTCCCAATATCTAGGTATATCCAACCATTCCCTATTAATGGACATTTAAGCTACTTTATACTTTTACTATTATAAACAATCAATATCTTTCATTTTTACATATGAATAAAAATATTTCAAGTGGCATTGCTGAGTTAAAGGCATTCAATTGTGGGAGGATGTCAAAAACATTCATGAAATTACAAAAAGACCCTCTTATATGAGACTGAAAATCCTTTGATCCGAGATGCTGGATTTTAGGTATTTTAGTTTGCCTCTACTGCTGTTTGAATGATCCCATATGCTCAGTATGTCCTGAATAAATATTGTAGATTGAATTGAAGTGCTCTGAGAAATTGTGCTCTGAATGTCGGAGAAATAGTCATTATTCAGTTAATATCAAGTCAGTCTTTAGGAGTTAGGAAATTTCGTATTTCTGTTTTTAAATTGTTATTAAAAGTGGAGGGGCCCAATATTTCTCTTGAAAATACAAAATATACTTGAGTTTAATCAGGTCATGGGAAGAAAAACTCTTTTAGCATTTTTTCCTCTCATTTTTGAATGTGGTTAACTTATGTGAGAGGTACGAAAGTCTGAATTCATTTTATGGAGTTTATTTTGGGACTAAATTAAAATTTCTTAACTTGAGGCAGGCAGAAAGGAAACATCATTATTTGAAGGCAGCATGTTGTAGTGGAAAAAGCAGATTACCTTGGGAATCAGATTACCTTGGTTCTTGTTTCTTTTCACCCTTAAAGTAAAATCAGCCCTGAATATTCATTGGAAGGACTGATGCTCAAGCTGAAACTCCAATACTTTAGCCACCTGATATGAAGAACTGACTCATTTGAAAAGACCCTGATGCAGGGAAAGATTGAAGGCAGGAGGAGAAGGGGACGACAGAGGATGAGATGGTTGGATGGCATCACTGACTCAATGGGCATAAGTTTGAGTAAACTCTGGGAGTTGGTAGTGGACAGGAAAGCCTGGCATGCTGCAGTCCATGGGGTCGCAAAGAGCTGAGGATGTGACTGAGCAACTGAACTGAACTGAACTGTACTGAAACTATTTCCTCAACAGTCCCCATTACCTTCCTGATTCTTGCCTCTGGTTGTATCTTGTTTCATGGATCTTCCAAATAATCGACAGTCATTTTCCAGAATGTAAGTATGATCCATTGCTTAAATCCATCTGGAATTCACCACTGCCTTTAGGATGAAGCTAAATTCCTTTTTTGACAGTGTCGCAGTCTGTCTTTCTAGCTTTTCTCCCTCTACATGCCCAGCTAGGATCTTATCTAGCTGCCCTCACCTCCCTGCGTTACTTTCAAGGCTCACAGTCTGTCATGCCTCCAGGCTTTGGTTCAGGTTGTTTCTTCCTTCTGGAAGGCCTGGTTCCCACTTCTCTGACCAGATAACTCCTCATTCTTCAATAAATAGCTCGGCTTCTTGCTTTCTTGGAAGCATTTTCTGACTCCTGCAGATTGAATGGACTTGCCTCCTTTTGGTGCTTGTGGACATAACCTATTACCCCACACATTCTCTGCAGTGTTGCACTAATCACACTGCATCGTAAGAGCTGGCTTTTCTTGTCTCATCTCTTTTGAGGGCAGAAGTCATGACCTGTTCATCTCTGAGTCCTCTGTGTCTGCCACAGGGTCTGACACATGTAGATGTTTGATAAACCATGGAATAAAACAATTGAACTCTTAAATAAGTGATAAGATTCACTGACACAAAATTCTGGGATTTTTATGAGAATTAAAAGTTGAAAGGAACTCCAGAGCAACCACTAAGGATATAACTCAAAATAATGTAGTAGAAAGAAAAAGGAGACAAAATAATGAAAATTGTTAACTATAAAATATCTATTTAACATAGAGGTCAATAAAAGAGGAACAGAGGAACAAGAAAGACATGGGGCATATAGAAAACAAATAAAATGACAGGAGTGAATACAACCATATCAACAATTACATTAAGTGTAAATGGATTAAACACTCCATTCAAAAAGCAGAGATTATCAGACTGGATTTTAGAAGAATAGGATCCAACTATATGCTGCCCCAAAGAGACAGCTTTTAGACTCAAAGGCACAAATAGGTTGAAAATAAAAAGATATAAAAATATATACCATGCAAGCATAGAGATCGGGAGTGGTTATACTAATGATGAACAAAATAGATTTTAAGGCAAAAAATGTTATTGGAGACAAAGAGGGACAATGATAATGATGAAAGGGTCAATGCAGCAGGAAGCTACAAAAATTATACATATATGCCTCTAACAGCAAAAGTAGAAGGGAATAATAGAATGAGAACGTGTGTTTTCAGAAGTATTCCTTGGAAGTGCTCCAGGTTCTTTACCTGGTGGCCTCCTATCTACTCTATTAAGGTGTCATCAGGCTCAAGTGCCCCATACAGAAGAGAACTCACAAGAGCCCTGGCAGGAACCAGCCTGAGAGAGGAGGCACTGTCATTTTTAGGTAAAGGGGAGATGTTTAAGAGCCTGTTTTCTAAACATCAGAACTTCTGGACTTCAGAATCTCATCAGTTTCTTCTCAGGTCCCGTTTCCTGCTGTTGGTTTCCCTCTCATCACGTCTCATTTCTCAGTAGTTCTGGTCTTGACCCTAGAAAGCTTGCATTCTCTGCACTGAATCAGCATGATTTTCCACTTTAACCCCAGTCCTACTCTGTGATTGAACGTGCCATCTTCTGGTGTGACAGGAAGCCATAATTATGGATTTAAAATTCCCTTGTCCTTCTCTAGCTTCTAAGGAAGTTGATTCCCAAGAATAATTCTCTCAGTAGATTGAGGATTCTCTGAGTGGGATGCAAATTGAAAAAGTCCAGAGAGGACTAAACAGCCATACCTAAGAGATAGAACCCACAAACTGCAGGTAATGGGGTGGGGTAGGTATGTGGGCACCCTGGAGCCAGTGTGGCCACACAAAGAGAGAAGAAATAAAAGATTCAGGGAGGAGTAAAGGGTATGTACGGAGAAAAGATGCAAATCAAGAGAACATTTAGAAATCTGGGATGAGCAAAATAGCTATCTCCCAGTAAAACCTTCAGTTAAAAATAAAAGGACATTACTTACTATTAGGGATGGGTTTGCTGGTTTTGTTTCTCATTCGCTTTTTGTTAATTTGTTTTTGATGTGAAGATGTGCCAGGACCAGCCTGAAGGTGGCCAAGGGTAGAAGCAGGGGTTGTGACTCGTGGCTACATTAAGACTAGGCAGTCAGCTTGATATCTCAACATGTCAATGAACACTGGTTGGATATTTACCAGCTTTGCCTAGTTACATGGTTTCCAAGATAAATGAGACATCATGCCTGTCCTCAAGGAATTTATGGGCTGGTGAGAGAGACAGATATATTAGCAAATAATTATATAATGTGGTAAATGCTTCATCAGAGGGAAGATCTGGGTATATTGGGAGTGCAGAGGTTCTGACCCAGTCCGGGGATCCCAGACCCTGGGTTCATTAACCAGATGAGGAAGGGAACAGGCAAAGTTTCAGAAATATAAAGAAGTATGGTGCTTCCCAAGACCTAACAGCAGTTCATTAACAACAGAACACACTCTGCATGGGTTCCATTCCTACCTAGCTTTTCTTCTCTTCTCTCTTCTTGCCTCTTTCCTTCGCTTATCTATTCACCTGTCAGAGTTCATCCCAGGCTTTCCATGCTCAAAGCTTGGTGCTCAGAGCCAGCAATAAAACGGGGAGAAATAAATAAATAATATTTATAATGTAAATAAATTATATATATAATAATTTATATATTTAATAATAAATAACAAATAAAACAAACCTATTCATTGCCTTCATGGAGCTAATCACACAAAGAAAAATACAGTTTCCACCAGTGGTAAGTGCTTCGAAGGAGAAATCCATGTAGGATTACCACATAAAATGCTGGTTAACTTTGAATTTCAGATAAACAACAAATGATTTTTTCAAGTATAAGTTTGTCCTGTGCAATACTGAGGATATGCTTATACTCAAATTTTTGCTTATTTGTTTGAAATCAGCATTAACTGAGCACCCTGTATTTTTGTTTGCTAAACCTGGCAACCCTAAGTCCGAGATGCCATGAGGTTACATGGCTGGATAGCCTGGGAGAGGAACTGGGGAGAGGGAGTCTGTTTCCAGAGGAAGAAGCAGCATGGATAGAAGTAGAAGCAGCCTAGGGACTTCCCTAATGGTCCAGTGGTTAAGACTCCAGCTTGCAGCGCAGGGGCTGCAGGTTCGATCCCTGGTCAAGGGATCCCATTTGATCACACATGCAGTGTGACCAAAATAAATAAGTAGATTCTCACTATAGTCACATATGTATATATGCAGCCTGGGTAGAGCATTTGAGAGAAGGTCCCTGGGGCTTGAGCACAGATATTTAATTCACTGGGAGATGGAGAGAGAAGCAGCAACTGGAAAATGGATAAATAAATCACATTTTTAAGGAGGGTACTGTACAAGTAAATGTCAGGTACTAAGTGACTCAGTATATTGATTCCAAAAGATTAGTCAGGAGTGATGGGCGCTGGACTCGCTCAGCCCTTCTGTTGCCAGATGTCAGATAACTCAGACATGGAGGCCGGTCCCCAGGCAGCACAAGATTCTTAAACCATGCAGTGTCATCCCCAAATGAGTCTGGCTTTGCCTATAAATATGCAACTGCAGAGAGTTTAAAAAACTGGAAGTGGTTCTGGAAGGCCAGTGCATTTCCATTTAAATGTAAGGTGTAGCATAATGGATCTGTGAGAGAGAAACTACTGGGGAACCTTTCAATAAACGAGGCAGGTTTTGTCTGCCATGGTGAAGATGTCTGAGCGTCCTGCAGATGACCAAGTTCGCTGACCTGCATCCCAGTGACTGGGCATTGGGCCAGTCTCGGGAGCAGTGGTTCTCAACCAGGGGTGATTTGGTGCCCCAGGGGACATCTGGCAACATCTGGAGACATTCATTTAAAAAAAATATTTATCAATTTAATTAATTTATTTGACTGCCCCAGATCTTAGCTGCAGCATGTGGGATCTAGTTCTCTGACCAGGAACTGAACCCAGGTCCCCTGTATTGGGAGCACAGAGTCTTAGCTACTTGGTGTGTGCGCTCTCAGGCGCTTCAGACTCTGTGTGACCCCACGGACTGTGGCCCACCAGGCTCCTCTGTCCATGGGGATTCTCCAGGCAAGAATACTGGAGTGAGTTGCCATGCCCTCCTCCAGGGAATCTTCCCAACCCAGGGACTGAACCCGCGGCATCTCCTGCGTCTTCTGCATCGCAGGCAGGATCTTTGCTGCTGAGCCACCCGGGAAGCTCCTTAGCTACTGATATGTATGCGTGTATATGTTAGTCANAAGTTTGAGTAAACTCTGGGAGTTGGTAGTGGACAGGAAAGCCTGGCATGCTGCAGTCCATGGGGTCGCAAAGAGCTGAGGATGTGACTGAGCAACTGAACTGAACTGAACTGTACTGAAACTATTTCCTCAACAGTCCCCATTACCTTCCTGATTCTTGCCTCTGGTTGTATCTTGTTTCATGGATCTTCCAAATAATCGACAGTCATTTTCCAGAATGTAAGTATGATCCATTGCTTAAATCCATCTGGAATTCACCACTGCCTTTAGGATGAAGCTAAATTCCTTTTTTGACAGTGTCGCAGTCTGTCTTTCTAGCTTTTCTCCCTCTACATGCCCAGCTAGGATCTTATCTAGCTGCCCTCACCTCCCTGCGTTACTTTCAAGGCTCACAGTCTGTCATGCCTCCAGGCTTTGGTTCAGGTTGTTTCTTCCTTCTGGAAGGCCTGGTTCCCACTTCTCTGACCAGATAACTCCTCATTCTTCAATAAATAGCTCGGCTTCTTGCTTTCTTGGAAGCATTTTCTGACTCCTGCAGATTGAATGGACTTGCCTCCTTTTGGTGCTTGTGGACATAACCTATTACCCCACACATTCTCTGCAGTGTTGCACTAATCACACTGCATCGTAAGAGCTGGCTTTTCTTGTCTCATCTCTTTTGAGGGCAGAAGTCATGACCTGTTCATCTCTGAGTCCTCTGTGTCTGCCACAGGGTCTGACACATGTAGATGTTTGATAAACCATGGAATAAAACAATTGAACTCTTAAATAAGTGATAAGATTCACTGACACAAAATTCTGGGATTTTTATGAGAATTAAAAGTTGAAAGGAACTCCAGAGCAACCACTAAGGATATAACTCAAAATAATGTAGTAGAAAGAAAAAGGAGACAAAATAATGAAAATTGTTAACTATAAAATATCTATTTAACATAGAGGTCAATAAAAGAGGAACAGAGGAACAAGAAAGACATGGGGCATATAGAAAACAAATAAAATGACAGGAGTGAATACAACCATATCAACAATTACATTAAGTGTAAATGGATTAAACACTCCATTCAAAAAGCAGAGATTATCAGACTGGATTTTAGAAGAATAGGATCCAACTATATGCTGCCCCAAAGAGACAGCTTTTAGACTCAAAGGCACAAATAGGTTGAAAATAAAAAGATATAAAAATATATACCATGCAAGCATAGAGATCGGGAGTGGTTATACTAATGATGAACAAAATAGATTTTAAGGCAAAAAATGTTATTGGAGACAAAGAGGGACAATGATAATGATGAAAGGGTCAATGCAGCAGGAAGCTACAAAAATTATACATATATGCCTCTAACAGCAAAAGTAGAAGGGAATAATAGAATGAGAACGTGTGTTTTCAGAAGTATTCCTTGGAAGTGCTCCAGGTTCTTTACCTGGTGGCCTCCTATCTACTCTATTAAGGTGTCATCAGGCTCAAGTGCCCCATACAGAAGAGAACTCACAAGAGCCCTGGCAGGAACCAGCCTGAGAGAGGAGGCACTGTCATTTTTAGGTAAAGGGGAGATGTTTAAGAGCCTGTTTTCTAAACATCAGAACTTCTGGACTTCAGAATCTCATCAGTTTCTTCTCAGGTCCCGTTTCCTGCTGTTGGTTTCCCTCTCATCACGTCTCATTTCTCAGTAGTTCTGGTCTTGACCCTAGAAAGCTTGCATTCTCTGCACTGAATCAGCATGATTTTCCACTTTAACCCCAGTCCTACTCTGTGATTGAACGTGCCATCTTCTGGTGTGACAGGAAGCCATAATTATGGATTTAAAATTCCCTTGTCCTTCTCTAGCTTCTAAGGAAGTTGATTCCCAAGAATAATTCTCTCAGTAGATTGAGGATTCTCTGAGTGGGATGCAAATTGAAAAAGTCCAGAGAGGACTAAACAGCCATACCTAAGAGATAGAACCCACAAACTGCAGGTAATGGGGTGGGGTAGGTATGTGGGCACCCTGGAGCCAGTGTGGCCACACAAAGAGAGAAGAAATAAAAGATTCAGGGAGGAGTAAAGGGTATGTACGGAGAAAAGATGCAAATCAAGAGAACATTTAGAAATCTGGGATGAGCAAAATAGCTATCTCCCAGTAAAACCTTCAGTTAAAAATAAAAGGACATTACTTACTATTAGGGATGGGTTTGCTGGTTTTGTTTCTCATTCGCTTTTTGTTAATTTGTTTTTGATGTGAAGATGTGCCAGGACCAGCCTGAAGGTGGCCAAGGGTAGAAGCAGGGGTTGTGACTCGTGGCTACATTAAGACTAGGCAGTCAGCTTGATATCTCAACATGTCAATGAACACTGGTTGGATATTTACCAGCTTTGCCTAGTTACATGGTTTCCAAGATAAATGAGACATCATGCCTGTCCTCAAGGAATTTATGGGCTGGTGAGAGAGACAGATATATTAGCAAATAATTATATAATGTGGTAAATGCTTCATCAGAGGGAAGATCTGGGTATATTGGGAGTGCAGAGGTTCTGACCCAGTCCGGGGATCCCAGACCCTGGGTTCATTAACCAGATGAGGAAGGGAACAGGCAAAGTTTCAGAAATATAAAGAAGTATGGTGCTTCCCAAGACCTAACAGCAGTTCATTAACAACAGAACACACTCTGCATGGGTTCCATTCCTACCTAGCTTTTCTTCTCTTCTCTCTTCTTGCCTCTTTCCTTCGCTTATCTATTCACCTGTCAGAGTTCATCCCAGGCTTTCCATGCTCAAAGCTTGGTGCTCAGAGCCAGCAATAAAACGGGGAGAAATAAATAAATAATATTTATAATGTAAATAAATTATATATATAATAATTTATATATTTAATAATAAATAACAAATAAAACAAACCTATTCATTGCCTTCATGGAGCTAATCACACAAAGAAAAATACAGTTTCCACCAGTGGTAAGTGCTTCGAAGGAGAAATCCATGTAGGATTACCACATAAAATGCTGGTTAACTTTGAATTTCAGATAAACAACAAATGATTTTTTCAAGTATAAGTTTGTCCTGTGCAATACTGAGGATATGCTTATACTCAAATTTTTGCTTATTTGTTTGAAATCAGCATTAACTGAGCACCCTGTATTTTTGTTTGCTAAACCTGGCAACCCTAAGTCCGAGATGCCATGAGGTTACATGGCTGGATAGCCTGGGAGAGGAACTGGGGAGAGGGAGTCTGTTTCCAGAGGAAGAAGCAGCATGGATAGAAGTAGAAGCAGCCTAGGGACTTCCCTAATGGTCCAGTGGTTAAGACTCCAGCTTGCAGCGCAGGGGCTGCAGGTTCGATCCCTGGTCAAGGGATCCCATTTGATCACACATGCAGTGTGACCAAAATAAATAAGTAGATTCTCACTATAGTCACATATGTATATATGCAGCCTGGGTAGAGCATTTGAGAGAAGGTCCCTGGGGCTTGAGCACAGATATTTAATTCACTGGGAGATGGAGAGAGAAGCAGCAACTGGAAAATGGATAAATAAATCACATTTTTAAGGAGGGTACTGTACAAGTAAATGTCAGGTACTAAGTGACTCAGTATATTGATTCCAAAAGATTAGTCAGGAGTGATGGGCGCTGGACTCGCTCAGCCCTTCTGTTGCCAGATGTCAGATAACTCAGACATGGAGGCCGGTCCCCAGGCAGCACAAGATTCTTAAACCATGCAGTGTCATCCCCAAATGAGTCTGGCTTTGCCTATAAATATGCAACTGCAGAGAGTTTAAAAAACTGGAAGTGGTTCTGGAAGGCCAGTGCATTTCCATTTAAATGTAAGGTGTAGCATAATGGATCTGTGAGAGAGAAACTACTGGGGAACCTTTCAATAAACGAGGCAGGTTTTGTCTGCCATGGTGAAGATGTCTGAGCGTCCTGCAGATGACCAAGTTCGCTGACCTGCATCCCAGTGACTGGGCATTGGGCCAGTCTCGGGAGCAGTGGTTCTCAACCAGGGGTGATTTGGTGCCCCAGGGGACATCTGGCAACATCTGGAGACATTCATTTAAAAAAAATATTTATCAATTTAATTAATTTATTTGACTGCCCCAGATCTTAGCTGCAGCATGTGGGATCTAGTTCTCTGACCAGGAACTGAACCCAGGTCCCCTGTATTGGGAGCACAGAGTCTTAGCTACTTGGTGTGTGCGCTCTCAGGCGCTTCAGACTCTGTGTGACCCCACGGACTGTGGCCCACCAGGCTCCTCTGTCCATGGGGATTCTCCAGGCAAGAATACTGGAGTGAGTTGCCATGCCCTCCTCCAGGGAATCTTCCCAACCCAGGGACTGAACCCGCGGCATCTCCTGCGTCTTCTGCATCGCAGGCAGGATCTTTGCTGCTGAGCCACCCGGGAAGCTCCTTAGCTACTGATATGTATGCGTGTATATGTTAGTCACTCTGTCATATGTATGTATGTGTTAGTCACTCAGTTGTGTCCGACTCTTTGAGACCCCATGGGCTGCAGCTCACCAGGTTCCTCTGTCTATGGAATTCTCTAGGCATTCAAGAATACTAGAGTGGGTTGCCATTTCCTTCTCCAGGGAATCTTCCTGACCCAGGAAGTGAACCCAGGTCTCCTGCATTGCAGGCAGATTCTTTACCATCTGAGCCTCCAGGGAAGCTACTGGATCGCCAAGGAAATCCAACAGAGACATTCTTCACTGTCATAACTGGGGTGGTGGGGGTGTGTTTGGCGTCTAGTAGAAGAGAACAGGGATGCTGCTGAACCTCCTTCAGTGCACAGGACAGCTCCTTTCTCCCCAGTGAAGATCGATTTGGCCCCAAATGTCACCAGTGCTCAGGACAAGAAATCCTGACGACAAGACACTGATGTAGGGAGGAGGGAAAATGTTATCCTGATTCCACTGATAGGAATGATGTCCTGTGCTTCCAAGAGTACAGCGGCCCCTTGGGATCCCTGGGGATTTGTTCCAGGACCCCTACAGTTACCCACATCTGAGTGTGCTCAAGTCCTTATGCCAGCTGGATCTACAGAAGCTGAAGCCGAGGACAGTGAGGGCAACTGTATTATGAAAGTCAGCACTTCTGAAATAGCCTAAAAGGTATCCATTTAGCAGCTGTTATGGCAGAAATGTGGTGGTCGTGGTTTAGTCGCCAAGTCATGTCTGACTCTTGCGGCCCCATGGACTGTAGCCTGCCAGGCTTCTCTGTCCGTGGGATTTTCCAGGCAAGAATACTGGAGTGGGTTGCTATTTCCTTCTCCAGGGGAATCTTCCTAACCCAGGGATCGATCCCGCTTCTTCTGTGTCTCCTGCCTCACAGGCAGGTTCTTTACCACTGCACCACCAGGGAAGCCCCCACAGCAGAAGTGTAGCCAGATCCTAACATGAAGGGTGAACAGCCTGGAAACCAGCAGGAGGATGAAGAGGGATTCTCTTTAACCACCTACTCCTGTCTCATTGGTGAAGCACAGACAGCCTGAGCTATGCTTTCTCGCAGCCTCCTTGAATATATGTCATCGCAGCCTTAACAGCATTTATAGTAACTTATCACCTGAAATATTCTTGAAAAGGTGCTACTTAAGGGGACTATAAACAGGGAAAGCCACTCCTCCTCCTTCTCCTCTGAGCCCCCACTCCACTCCTGTTCCTGCTTCTCATGATGCAACTGCCTTAGCAGTGAGACTGATTCATCCTGGAGCCGGGTCTTCCAAGTATGGGTGTGCCCCAACATCACGGAGCACGCTTGGGTTCTTTCTCTGTGTGTTTTAATTTCAGGCATAAAGCTAGCACAGAAAAAAGGCTAACACTTTTGTATTCACCTTCCGGGATTGACCAGTGCTAAGATCTTTACTTAAATCAATTTTAAAGCAAGCAAACGAAAGAACAACACCTAAAGATTCAGCTGAAAATACTTCTTCAGTTCTCTTCCTTTCCAGGAGTGACCTCATTGTGAAATAACATGAGTCCCTCTTAACCATATATTTGAGTTTTTACTTTCTCATGTGTATTCACACACCGGACGTGGTATTACCCTGTACATGTCCACTTATCTCTTGTTTTTACCACTAGGCATTATGTTTTCAGGACTTATGCATGCTAATACGTGTAGACCAGTTCTTTAATTTTTTGAACTGTTCAGAGTATTTGTAACATAGGAACATACCACAAATTCTTCAACCAGTGTCCTATTGAAAACATATAGGGTGTTTTCTATTTGTCACCATTACCAAACACTGCTATTGTGGCCACTCTGGTATAAATAGCTTTTTGAGCTCAGGAGCAAGAGTTTATGCTGGGTAGTTATCTAGAAGTAGAAGCATGAAGCAAACAGTATGCATGCGTTTGATTTTAATAAACATTGTCAAATTGTTGTCCAACTGTGATCGTATAAATTTACACCCTTCCTAGCAGGGTATGAGTTGCCACTTCCTTGCATCCATACCAAACACCCATAAACTCTCAAGACTGTTAGAGGTTTGCCAATCTGGTGAGTGTGAAAGAGTTTTGTTATTTTATTTTTGCCTTTTCCTGATTATCAATGAAGTTAAACATCTTTTCATCTGTTTATTGGATATATGAGTTTCCTTTTCTGTGAATTCTTAATTCATATCCTTTCACTTTTTTTTTTTTTTTTTAAACTATTGTGTTGTCATTTTCATGGGCATTCTTTACATTTGGTTCCTGATCTTTTGTGTATGATAAACATCACACCTTAACCCTGTGGTCTGTCTTCTTTTTTAACACTGTAAATTGAGATAATTGTAGATTTCATACAGTTGCAAGAAATATTAGAGGGATATCCATTTACTTCTCACCTGTTTTCCCTCAGCAGTAACATTTTGCATAGTTCAGTATCACAAGCAGAAAATTGGCATTGATGCAACCCATTGACGTTATTCAGATTTCCCCAGGTTTGTGTGCACTTGTGTGTGTGCATGTGTATTTCGTTCTATTGTATCATTTTATCACATGCATAGATTTGTGCAGCCACACTGTAGTTGAGATACAGAATAGCTCCATCATAGGGACCCCTTGCTCCATGACTTTAATGACAACAGTTACTTTCCCCCACTCAGTCCCTGACACCTGCTAATCATTTTTTATTTCCATTTTATCATTTCAAGAATGGTATATAAGTGGAATCATACAGTATATAAGCATCCGAGTTTATCTTTTTTTCAGTAACCATATTTCTCTTGAGATCTATCCAAGTTGTTGCATGTATCAGCCGTTCATTCTTTTTGCTGGCTGAGTAGTATCTCATAGATGGATGTACTACAGTTTGGTTCATCTATTGAAGGATATCTGCATGGTTTCCAGTTTGGGGCTATTATGAATAAAGCTGCTATGAACATTTGTATAATTTTTTAGTGTGAATATTAGTTTTCATTTCTCTGAGATAAATTCCCAAGGGTTCAATTTTCAAGTCACATGGAAGTGCATATTTAGCTTTGTAAGATGTTGTTGTTCAGTTGTTAAATAATATCTGACTCTTTGCAACTCCATGGACAGCAGCACACCAGGCTTCCCTGTCATTCACTATCTCCTGGAGTTTGCTTAAACTCATATCCATTGAGTCATTGATGCCAACCAACCATCTCATCCTCTGTTGTCCCCTTCTTTTCCTGCCCTCAATCTTTTCCAGCATCAGGGTCTTTTCCAATGAGTCAGCTCTTTGCATCAGGGGGCCAAAGTATTGGAGTGCCAAACTATTCTATGCTTCTTCTAAGTGGTCAGAATTCTAAATGCAAAGTTGTTTGTAGTATTCCTTTATTATTTCTTTTATGGCTACAGAGTGTGTAAAGCTATCCCATTTTATTTGAAATTGGTGATTTGTGTTTTCTCTCATTTTATGTTTGTCAGTCTCCTAAAAATTTATCATTTTTGTTGATCTTAGGGGATAAGAATTAAAGTTTTGCTTCATTGTCGTTCTCTGTTATTTTTGCTGGTTTTGGTTTCACTGATTTCTTTATTATTTCCTTCCTTCCGCATTCCCTGTGTTTATTTTACTATTATTTTAGTTTCTTGACATGGGAACTTTGGTTATTGATTTGAGATCTTTCTTCTTTTCTAATGTGAGTATTTACAATTATAAATGTCCCTCTCCGTAGTACTTTAGCTTCATTTCATTTATTTCAGTAAGTCATATTTTCATTTTCATTTGACTCTTTAAAAAATGTTTCCTTTGAGATTTCTTTGACTCAAAGACTTTTTATATGTATGTTGTTTAGTCTCCAAGTTTTGGGAGATTTTTGTTATATTTCTGTCACTGATTCCTGGTTTGATTCCATTATGGTCAGAGAACATAATTTGTGTGATTTTAGTTCTTTTAAATTTAATATTTGTTTAGGGGACCAGGATATGTTCTATCTTAACATTCCTTCAGTTCAGTTCAGTCGCTCAGTTGTGTCCAACTCTGCGACCCCCATGGACTGCAGCACACCAGGCTTCCCTGTCCAACACCAACTCCCAGAGCCTGCTCAAAGGATTCCTTGGGCATGTGGGAAAAAATGTGTGCTCTCCTGTTGTTCAGTGATGCATTCCATAGAAATCAGTTGAATCAGTCAATTATTTTATATCCTTGCTGATTTTCTGTGTAGTACTTCTATCAGTTGCTGGCAGTGGAGTGTTGAAGTAATCAATTATAATTGTGAATTTAAAAAAATTGTGTATTTGTCCATTTATTCTTTCAGTTCTATCAGTCTGCTTCTGATTGGTGCATAAACATGATAGCAGTGTCTTCTTGGTGGACCAATCCTTTTATATTTATATAATGTCCCTCTTACAATGTTCTTTGTTCTGAAATCTACTTTATCTGATATTAGTATAGCCACCCCTTTTGGTTAATGTTCGTATATCTTTTTCTGTCTGCTTTTAATCTACCAATATTATTATATTTGAAGTGAGTTTCTTATAGATAGGACTTCCCTAGTGGTTCAAGCGGTAAAGAATCCACCTGCCATGCAGGAGACAATCCCTGGTTTGGGAAGATCCCCTGGAGAAGGGAATGGCTACCCAGTCTAGTATTCTTGCCTGGAAAATTCCATGGACAGAGGAGCCTGGTGGGCTACAGTTCATGGGGTCTCAAAGAGCCAGACACAATTAAGCGACTATACTTTCACTTTTTCTTTTAGATAAAGTATCATTGGGTCGTTATTTTCTATCCACTCTGCCAAGCTTTGTCCTTTAGTTGATATATTTAGACCATTTACATTTAAGTTAATTACGGATGTGTTAGGGCTTAAATCTGCACCCAGTTCTACTGGTAATCATTATATACTTCACTATCATGGACTAAGTTAAAAACAAGCACCAGTTATACTTAAGAATGTTTTGATGAAGCAATAAGAATTATTAATTTTATCTGCTCTTGACCCTTGAGTACGTCTTTTATTTTTCTTTTTTCATTTTTATTTTTGTTAGTTATTTAGAATATTCATGTATTTGCAAAGTTGAAACCTCAGTCAAATTACAGCAGGAAAGTTTAGCTTTCATTCCTGTCTCTTCTCCTCCATTTCCTCTCCCATCAGTACATTTTCAAAAAATATTATTTCCTTGGCTGTGCTGGGTCTTAGTTGTGGCATATGAGATCTAGTTCCCTGACCAGGGAAAGAACCCAGACCCCCTGCATTAAGAATGCAGAGTCTTAGCCACTGGACCACCAGAGAAGTCCCAGTAAATACTTAAAACTGGATTTTGACTTATCCCTCTTTTTTTTTTTTTAAACAACAAAAAAAGCAAATATATATATATTCTAGTATTTCCCGTTTAAAAAATATTCTGGATGACAGAATGGGAAGTACACAGAAGCCTTTTTTTCTCATAGAACATAATTTTTACTTGAAAGAATAAATGTGTTTTCTACTGTCATTTTTCAGGCTTGAGTGTTTGTCAGTTTCTCAAAAATGAGTGAAGAGAGCCTGTCACTTCAAGGAAAACAACTGACAGTATCTGTTGCCAGTGATACAACTTGAGCTTTCAGTTAGATGATTAGGATTTTGGAAAACTTGCATCTGTTACCATGATTTTGACAACTTCCCAATACAGGACTTCTCTGGTGATATTGTCAGGAATGTAAATTAATGTAATTTTTGTGATAAAACATGCCAGCGTCTGGAAGATTAGCCTAACTCAATGAACCAGTATTTTCTAAATGACCAATGTATGATATGATTAAAAGATCTTTTCAAGTGTTAGCCCAATGGAGTTTTAATGTAACAGAGTATAAAAAGTTCACTGATGAAGTTTTAGGTTCCATATTGCAACATTGTGGCTTACCTTGAAAAATCTACTCCATCTTAAGTTTCGGTGTAGTAAAAAATAAGAAATTCACAATAATAATCTGAAAAGGCTATTCAAATCCTCCTCCTTTTGCTAACTATGTATCTGTGTGAGGCCGGATCTTCTTTCTATTCTCCAACTGAAAGAATATATCACAATAGACTGAATGTAGACCCAGATATAAAAATCCAGCCAGATATTAGATTTGCAAAAATGTTAAACAATGGCACTCACTGATGGTATTTTTTTGGAAAAGAGTTTTTTCATTGAAAATATGTTATATATGGTAATTTATAGAATTGCTATAAATTATAGAATTTATAGCAGTTATTTTTAAATGAAATAGTAAATATTTCTAAAATTTCTCAGGTTTATTATATAGTAAATACTGATAGGTACAGTATAAACACAGGCTATATGGGTTCCCAATACTTTTCAGAAAATTCTCAAGAACCGTTGATATATGAGGGCTTTTCAGGTGGCCCTAGTGGTAAAGAACCTGCTTGTCAATTCAGGAGACACAAGAGACCCAGGTTCGATCCCTGGGTTGGGAAGATCTCCTAGAGGAGGGCATGGCAACCCACTTCAGTATTCTTGCCTGGAGAATCCCATGGACAGAGGAGTCTGGTGGGCTGCATACAGTCCATGGGTCACAAGCAGTGAGACGTGACTGAAGTGACTTAATGTGCACACATATTGATACATAGCATGAAATAGCTATCTAATTTTACTTTTTCCACATGATGACAGGTTTCCCCAGTACTAGGAAATAGTCTACCCTGTGTCTCCACGATTTGTAATGTAACCTCCTGCCTGTAGCACATTTCCATATGATATAGATCTGTTCCTAGACTTCCTTTTTCTGTTACAGCTTTCTATCTATCCATCCTTATGTCAGTTCCACTCTGTCTTAATTACTGCTGCACAATATTATTTTGCTATCTGGGGAGAATTGACATTTATGATACAAGTCTTCCCATCCATAGTCATGGTATGTAATCCCACTTATTTGGATCTTCTCTTTATGTCCTTCAATAAAGTTTTATTATTTTCTCTGCAAAAACTTCATATATTTGTTAAAGTCATTCCTATATTTTGCTTATTGGCTATTATGATTTTTAATTAATTTTATTATAGTATAGAAATCTTACTGATTTTGGATGTTAAGCTTTAACTTAAGTAGTTTATATATACTCTTGAATTTTCTGAGTGGACAATCACAGAATCTGCAAATTAATACTATTTGATTCTAGTTCTTACACTTATTTTTCCTTGTCTTATTGCAGTGGCTCACTCCGTAGGTATACTAGTAACAGTGGTGATGTTGCATTTTGTCAAATGCTGTGACCTACTGAATTAGAATTTCTGATGATGGAGAAGAGTGCTTGTTATAGGTTGAGGTTATCTAATATGGTGGATAAGTAGTCTGTATGTAGCTAAGAGCATGGCTTTTAGAGTCGAATGATCTGAGTTCATGTTGTTCTTTTTCTAACTGGGACCTTGGCAGTCACTTAACTTCTTACACTCTTAATTACTTCATCTGTAAAATCAAAATAAAAATAGGGACTTATCGTATTGCTCTGCAGATTATATGAAACAAACGTTAGTTTGTGCTTTGAAATCGTATGTGATTGGACCACGACCTGCTTCCCACTTGGGCGGTGGTAGAGTTTTGTCAAGGCTATGCAGTGCTTTTCACTGTGCTTTCCTTTAGGTCAGCCACACAGGTATCTCTTCTATCTTACACTGAAGTTCAAAATAGAGAGCATGCCCACTCTATAAATATTAATCTCTTTGTAGAGGCCCCTTGAAAGGAAGAAAAGTATTAGGATTAAAGCAAACTTAAAATACCTTTCCCCAATCACCTACTACAATTATTTGTTAAATCTTAAGAAGTCAGTCCCAACATGAAAGGTCAAACTTGGAAATTCATTTGACCTTTTGAAAAGGCACGTTGGCAATATTTAGCAATAGCTTAAATGAACAGTCCTTTGATCTGGGTATTTCACTTTTAGAAATCTGTGTTATGCAAATATTTGCACAAATGCATGACATTCGTGCAAATATTTGCACAAATGCACGACATTCTCTGTAACAGAATTTCATTACAGCATTGTGTCTAGTAATGAAAATTGGTATCCATTCCCAGTGGTTGGTTACCTCTGGAGAGAGGAGTGGGGCTGAAGGAGAGGTGTTGGAGAAACTTTTTGCTTTTCTTAACATGTGAAAGTGAAAGTGAAGGCACTCAGTCGTGTCTGACTCTTTGAGACCCCATGGACTGTAGCCTACCAGGCTCCTCCATGCATGGGATTTTCCAGGCAAGAGATTATTTGAGTTTTCTACAATGAGTATTAATTCGCATATTGCTTGTGTAATTATGCAATATCATCAGGACCCTGAAACAGATCTTCTGTGAAAGTCAGAGACATTTCTTTGCATACAATGCATCACCATTAATTTGGCAAGATGCCTGCAATTCCCCAGTCTGCACCAAGGGCAGAGTGATCTTGAGTAAGAACCCGTGTTAAGCAAAGGAGAAAAGGAACTCAGGTCCCAATCATAGGGACCATCCAGAGGTGTGGGATGGTGCTAAGGCAGCATCTTCTCTAAGGGAAAAAGTCTCTACCCAGCATATGGATTAACTTGGGAGCCTTGATATGAATGCCTGAAATAGGACCACAAGAGGTGAGCAGAGATGCTGTTCCTGCTGCTGGGGCTGGGAGTAGAAAGAAAGAACACGTTTTTGAATCTCATCAACCTGTATCAATTGGCTGGTAGCCTCTGGAAGAGGAGCCAGGTGGGGAGGGCTGAACCTGATGTGTTAAGAAGCTGCTTACATAATTTGAAAAGATGCATACACTGTAGTGTTCGTTGCAGCACTATTTACAATAGCTAAGACAGGAAAGCAACCTAAATGCCCATCAACAGATAAATGAATAAAGAAGGTGTGGTACACATACACAATGGAGTATTACTCAGCCATAAAACGAATGACATAATGCTGTGTGCAGCAACATGGATGGATCTAGACATTATCAAGAGAAGTAAATCAAGGACAAATATATGGTATTACTTATATGTGGAATCTAAAAAAAGATACAAATGAACTTGTTTATAAAGTAGGAACTGATTCATAGACTTCAAAAGCAAATTTATAGTTACCAAAGGAGAAAGGTTGGGTAGAGGGATAGATTGGGAGATTGGGATTGACGTGCACACTGCTATATGTAAAACAGATAACCGACAAAGACCTACTGTATAGCACAGGGAGCTCTACTCAATATTCTGCAATAACCGATGTGGGAAAATAGTGGATATGTGTATATGTATAAATGAGTCACTCTGCTGTACACCTGAAACTAACACAGTGTTAACAAAGAGAGAGAAAGAAGCTGGTTACTTTCCACGAACAGCAGCATGGACCGGAGGCCAGCCCATATTTCAAGGGCAGCAGAAGAAACAGTCCGTGACTCACCACTCCCTCTAGTTTCACACCTGGAGGAGGCTACCGCTGACAGGGAGCTAGGGAGACAACTCCCAGGGGGTGTGATGTAGGAGTCCCCTGTGTTTTGAAAAAACTAAAACAAAAACAAAAAAGGCTCTGCAGGCTTTAAAAATAGCCTGCATTTCTAGTTACAAAATTAATACGTGTACATCATCATCATAATAATTTTCTGAGCATTTGTCCCTTACCAGATACTGTGCTTTAAGATTTATATGCAATGTCTCACTTGGTATTTATAACAAATTGAGAAGAGAGGTCCTCAAATTATTTTCTTCACTTTCTAGACATGGGAAAATTATCATCACTGACTCTGTGGGCATGAGTTTGAGCAAGCTCTGGGAGACGGTGAAGGACAGGGAGGCCTGTTGTACCCCATTCCATGGGGTCACAAAGAGTCCGACACGGCTGAGCAACTGAGCAAACAAACAAATACACACATATATATGTGTATATATGCATACATATATGGGCTTCCTTAGTGGCTGAGATGGTAAAGAATCTGCCTGCCATGCAGGACACCTGGGTTTGATCCCTGGGTGAGGAAGATCCCCTGGAGAAGGGAATGGCTACCCACTCCAGTATTGTTGCCTGGAAATTCCACAAACAGAGGAGCCTGGCTGGTTACAGTCCATGGGGTCCCAAAGCGTTGCACATGGCTGAGCGACTAACACTATCACTTCACTTTCACATGCATATGTAGGTAGGAAAAACTCATACACGTTACTGCCTTTCAAAGAAAATCAACAGTGTGATGCGTGTTTTTCTAGTAAGTTTTCCATATATTTTTTCCAATGCAACTGACCTATTTTTTCATGTCTTTCCTTTTTAGCATTATACTGTGTTTGCATCCTCGACTTATCAAATGTTCTTCAATAACTTAATTTTAACCAGCCCCTACAGAGCTGAACATCTGACATTGCCAATATTTCACTGTTATAAGAATGCTGTCATGAGTGTATATCCTAGTGGGCTAACATCTGATTATTCTTTTATGAGGACCATAGAAGGTCTTTTTTTTAAAATTGTGATACACTTGAAATATATGAGTTTCAGGTGTTCAACACAGTGAGTTGATATTTGTATATGCTAAATGATCACTACCAGAAATCTAGTTAAGTTCTATCACCACACTGTTATACATTTTTTCAAGTGAGAACAAGTGAGAACTTGTAAGATATATGCTCTTCAGTTCAGTTCAGTTCAGTTCACTCAGTCGTGTCTGATTTTTTGTGACCCCATGAATTGCAGCACTCCAGGCCTCTCTGTCCATCACCAACTCCCGGAGTTCACTCAAACTCATGTCCATCGAGTTGGTGATGCCATCCAGCCATCTCATCCTTGGTCATCCTCCTCCTGCCCCCAATCCTTCCCAGCATCAGATTCTTTTCCAATGAGTCAACTGTTAGCATGAGGTGGCCAAAGTACTGGAGTTTCAGCTTTAGCATCAGTCCTTCCAATGAACACCCAGGACTGATCTCCTTCAGAATGGACTGGTTGGATCTCCTTGCAGTCTAAGGGACTCTCAAGAGTCTTCTCCAACACCACAGTTCAAAAGCATCAATTCTTCGGTGCTCAGCTTTCTTCACAGTCCAACTCTCACATCCATACATGACCATTGGAAAAACCATACCTTGACTAGACGGACCTTTGTTGGCAAAGTAATGTCTCTGCTTTTGAATATGCTATCTAAGTGAGTCATAACTTTTCTTCCAAGGAGTACGCGTCTTTTAATTTCATGGCTGCAGTCACCATCTGCAGCGATATATGCTCTTAGCAACTTTCAAGTATGCAATCCAGCACTATTAGCAATGTTCACTATGTTGTACATTGCATCCCTAGGACTTATTTATTTTCTAAGTGGAAGTTTGTACTTTTGACCACTTTCACTCATTTTACCCTCCTCCCACCGCTGGATAAATNAGTGAGTCATAACTTTTCTTCCAAGGAGTACGCGTCTTTTAATTTCATGGCTGCAGTCACCATCTGCAGCGATATATGCTCTTAGCAACTTTCAAGTATGCAATCCAGCACTATTAGCAATGTTCACTATGTTGTACATTGCATCCCTAGGACTTATTTATTTTCTAAGTGGAAGTTTGTACTTTTGACCACTTTCACTCATTTTACCCTCCTCCCACCGCTGGATAAATTCTTCTGATTTATTTGAGAGTCTGTGCTCTTCCCTCTTCTAGAGACACTTTAGCACAGTTAAGAGCAGACTAATATGAGTTTGTACAGTTCCTCTGTGTATTCTTGCCACCTCTTCTTAATATTTTCTGCTTCTGTTAGGGCCATACCATTTCTGTCCTTTATCAAGCACATCTTTGCATGAAGTGTTCCCTTGGGATCTCTAATTTTCTTGAAGAGATCTCTAGTCTTTCCCATTCTGTTCTTTTCCTCTATTTCTTTGCNTAAAGAACAGACTTTTGGACTCTGTGGGAGAAGGTAAGGGTGGGATGATTTGAGAGAATAGCATTGAAATATGTATATTATCATATGTGAAATACATTGCCAGTCCAGGTTCATTCGATGCAGGAGACAGGATGCTCAGGGCCGGTGCACTGGGATGACCCTGATGGATGGGATGGGGAGGGAGGTGGGATGGGGGCCCAGGATGGTAAACACATGTACACCCATGGCTGATTCATGTGAGTCATGAATATGTGGCAGTGTATGGCAAAAACTACTACAATATTGTAAAGTAAGTAGCCTCCAATTAAAATAAATAATTAAAAAATTAAAATAAAATGTATTATTCAGTGGTATTTAGTATGTTCATAATGTCTGCAACCATTGCCTCTAATTAGTTCTAAAACGTTTTTGTCACCTGAAACCCACACTCATTCAGCAGTCACCCACCCCTCCCCTGACCCCTAGAATAATCTTTCTGTCTCTCTGGATTTACCTATTCTCGATCTTTCATATGATGGAGCCATACGCTATGTGGCCTCTGTGTCTAGCTTCTTTCACCATTTTTACTTTGGGACGACTAAAATATTTTTTCTACATGTGTTTTCTCTCTTGTCTCATAAATTTCTCCCTCTCCCATGGGCTTTAAAGCCCCTCTACTCCAGGACACTCTCTTGTCTATTCTGCAGACCTCCCACATCTAGCAGTGGCCTTGCCCAAAGGAAGCCCTGAACACACTTTGGCTGAACTGAATGGAAACTGTAGCCCTGAGTGTGTTCCCCTGGCCCAGCTGCTGAAGAATCCAAGAAATGAGACTTCCCTGGCAATCTGGTGGTTAAGACTCCATGCTTCCACTGCAGGGGGCACATCCATCCCTGGTCTGGGAACTGAGATCCCTCCTGCCATGAGGCCAACAATTAAATCAAGGAAAAGAATTGAAGGAAGACACAGGCAAAGGACAAACCGTCATTCCCTGAAGTTAATCCTGAGTGACCTGGGCGGCTTTGCCAACCCCTGCAGAATCCCGCTGGAGTACTCTTAGAACAAACACCCAGAAAATCACTTCAGTATCCCAGCTGAGACATAGTTAAAGATGATCTGTGGGCAAGGTGGAGATCCTTGTCCTAACAGGAGGCTTCCCCTTCCAGCTCGTGTTCTTTCTATGGCTCCCAATTTTCCTCACCTTGGTTACTGCATGAAGAGTGGATTGTTGGGGGTTACGAGTGAAACCATGGTGGCTCTAGAAATTGTTCAGATGATGGGCTGCAGATGAATCACGCAATGGCAGGCAGTGGATGGTTTTGAAATATAATTTAGAAGTACAGGCACACCTTGGAGATACTGCAGTTTGGGTTCCAGACCAATAGAGTGAGTTTTTTTGTTTCCCAGTGCATATCAAGGTTATGTTTACATTATACCCTAGTCTGTAAGGGCTTCTCCAATGGCTCTGATGGTAAAGAACCCGCCTGCAATGTCAGAGACCTGGGTTCAATCCCTGGGTTGGGAAGATCCCCTGGAGGAGAACATGGCAACCCACTCCAGTATTCTTGCCTGGAGAATCCCATGGATGGAGGAGAGGAGCCTGGGCTACAGTCGATAGGGTTGCAAAGAGTCAGACATGACTGAACGACTGAGCGCACACAGCACACATAGTCTGTAAACTGTGCAAAAGCATTATGTCTCAGAAGCAATATCCGTGTTATTGTTCAGAAGCCCAGTTGTGTCTGTCCAACTCTTTGCAACCTCATGGACTGCAGCAGGCTAGACCTCCCTCACCATCCCCTGAAGTGTGCCCAAGTTCATGTCCATGGCATCAGTGATGCCATCCAGCCATCTCATCCTCTTGATGCCTTCTCCTCCTTCTGCCTTCAGTCTTTCTCGATATCAGGGACTTTTCCAATGAGTTGTCTTTTGGCATCAGATGACCAAAATACTGGAGCTTCAGCTTTAGCATCAGTCCTTCCAATGAGTATTGAAGGTTGATTTTAATCTCATGATTCCAACTTGGCTAATTTGCCCAGAACTGAACGATTACTATGGCAGGAGAGAGGGTAAGGGGTGGTGGTGGAATATTGTGGTTGGCCAGGTTCTGGATCACATGCCCAGTTCCCCAGATGGAAATCAAAATACAGATGCTGGCTGGGGAAAGAACAGACATAATTCAGAGGCCACTGAATTCAAGATCAGAGGCTTAATTTTGACCTTGCCATCGGTTAGCAAATCTCATATTACCCATCTATAAAGGGAATCATCTCACCCATTCAAATACCAATTATTACCACCCTAGGAAGCCATCACTTTCATTTTTATCTCACTTGCTTAACCTTCTCAGAGAAGCATTTGGATTTTCTCCGAACCACTTCTACCTTCAGAAACGTGACTTATGAAGAAATTAGGCAACTGCCTTTTACTTTCACCCCAGTCCTTGGCACAATGGTAAAGAATCCTCCTGCCAGTCCAGGAAGCTGAAAGAGAAGTGCGTTCAGTCCCTAGGTCAGGAAGATCCCCTGGAGGAGGAAATGGCAGCCCACTCCAGTATCCTTGTCTGGAGAATTCCATGGACACAGGAGCCTGGCGGGCTACAGTCCATAGTCACAAAGAGTAGGACACGACTGAGTGAGCACGGTGAAGATGAGAGTCATTTCAGCAACTGGTTCTGAGACACTTTATCTCCCTCCCGCAGCTTCATCCCAGGTAAAACTGCCATTTCAAGCTGTTTCATTGGAGGGAGATGGAGAAGAATGCATCTTTTCAGAGAAAAAAAAGACACAGAAAATAAGAAAAAGTAAACTGAAGCCCAAAACCAATTTGTTGACTCCCTGCCTGTCCAATACAGCATTTTAGGCTTCTTCAGCTAGTCCTTCCGCCTACAAAGCAGTGATTCCTGGGAGCTGGCCTAGTTAGTGCACAACTAAGGAAATAATTAGAAATCCAGCAAACCCATTATTTCAGAGGCCCATGCTGATGATTCAGAGAATATGAAAACTGGAAGAGTGTTTTTCCCTTCATTGGGGTACATTTGAGGATTCTTTCGGTTGTAGGTAATTGAAACTCATTCAGTTAGCCAAAGGGGAATATTATTTAAGGATCCTGGGTTAGGATTCTGGTATTAGGATTCTCCAGAGGAACTCATTAGGAAATATATGTAAAAAAAAAAAAAAAAGTTGTAAAGAATTGGTTCGTGTGATTATGGAAGCTGAGAATTCTCACGATCTGCCATCTGCAAGCTGGAGACTCAAGAAAGCCAGGCTGAGTGTGGAGGAAACCTCAGAACCTAGGAAGCCGCTGATACAAATACCAGTCAGAGGGCAAACTAGGAGAGGAGACGTCCCAGCTCAATCAGTGAAGCAGGGAAAAAAGAGGTGAGCTGATCTTTTCTCCTGCCTTTTGATCTATTCAGGTCTTTCAGGAACTGAATCCTGCCAGTCCTCATGGGGAGGGCAATCTACTTTACTGAGTCCACCCATTCAAATGCTAATCTCATCCAGAAACACCCTCACAGACACACCCAGAAATAATGTTTAATCAGGGCACAGTGGCCCACTCAAGTTAACACTAAAATTAACCATCACGGGGGTGCCTCACAAAACCCAAGGTGGAGAAGTGCTGGAATTCAGGAAGGGACTAGAGTGTGCTGTGAATCAGGGAGCTCCCTTCCTCCACGTCCGTTTCTCTTTATATCGCTCTCATTTGTCTCACACTGCAGAGGGGCTTGTTCTGGTTTTCGGAACTTGTGGCAAAAAGCTTATGTCGTTGTTGTTTTAATATTTATTTATTTGGCTACTCTGGGTCTTAGTTGTGGCCTGTGGGATGTAGTTCCCTGATCAGGGGTCTAACTTGGGGCCCCTACATTGGGACCTCGGAGTCTTAGCCACTGGACCACCTGGGAAATCCCTACCAGGCTTCTGTTTTAAGACAGCAGTTAGATTGAGGCTGGAATCGTAATCTCGGTACTAAAGTCTCACAGAAGGAGCCTATTGGTCCACGTGGGTCAGATGTCCACACCTGGGCCAATCAGATGTGGGAAACTGGAGAGGGGCGGGGCTTACAGTCTTTGAAAGTGACCATGTGGAAGGCTGAGAAAAGACATTTTTCAGAAAAGCTGGAATTCTAAGAAATGAAGAAAGAAAAGTGTGTGCTGCATTGTGCTACTAATTAAACTTCAGACTGTAGTGTGTTGATGAAAAATTAATCAATAGTCAGTCTAAGAAAAAGGTGGGAATTTTTACTGGAGCCAACCTGAGGGTGATAACCTGAGAGACAGTCTTTTAGAAAGCTCTGAGGGCGCATTACTGACGGTTTACACATCCAGATCTACATGAGCAAGGTGAGCAGCAGGTCGTGGGTCATCAGGGCCCTTACAAGGTAAAGAAGGGAGTTTGTCTCCCAAGGAGGTCTGATTAGTGCAGATCCACAGCATACAATAACGGGTAGGGAGGAGGCCCAAATGGGCAGAGAACAATTTTATGTTTAAATTTTCTTGTCTTTCCATAAAATATGACTTTTGTCTCATCAAGTGGAATCTCATTACCTTCATTTTTTTTTTTTTTAAACAATAAATTCAGCTTGTGAAATTTTAGTTCCCCATTCCCCAAGCAAGAGATTGAACCTGGGCACCAGCAGTGAAAGCGCTGAGTCCTAAGCACTGCAGGGCCTGGGAACTCCCTCCTCATCTCTTTTAAATACAGCTGAGACTGGGACTTCCCTGGTGGTCCAGTGGTTAAAAAATCTGCCTTGCAATGCAGGGGACATGGGTTTGATTCCCGGTTGGGGAACTAAGGTGCTGCAGATCCACTAAGCCTGCACCCCGCAACTACTGAAGCCTTTGAGCTCTGGAACCTGTGCTCTGCAAGAAGAGAGCCAGCATTGTGAGGGATCTCACAAGGAAAGACCCCTCACAATGAAAATGGAGATGCTGTATGCTGTAACCAAGACCGAATGCAGCCAAATACATTAATATTTTAAAATGTGTCTTTAAATAAAGCTGAGATAGTCTACCCCACAGTGTAGTCCAGTTTAGGGGACCAGTTTATAGGGATTTGAATCCTGGCCCCAGTATTTGCTGGCTGTGTGACTGTAGGCAAATTACTCAACCTGCCTCTGTGCCTTGGTTTATTCATCTTCCAAATATGTAGAATAATAGTATCTACCCTGTACAGTGGTTGGGACCATTAAACGTGTGACTGTAAGTAAAANCGCTGAGTCCTAAGCACTGCAGGGCCTGGGAACTCCCTCCTCATCTCTTTTAAATACAGCTGAGACTGGGACTTCCCTGGTGGTCCAGTGGTTAAAAAATCTGCCTTGCAATGCAGGGGACATGGGTTTGATTCCCGGTTGGGGAACTAAGGTGCTGCAGATCCACTAAGCCTGCACCCCGCAACTACTGAAGCCTTTGAGCTCTGGAACCTGTGCTCTGCAAGAAGAGAGCCAGCATTGTGAGGGATCTCACAAGGAAAGACCCCTCACAATGAAAATGGAGATGCTGTATGCTGTAACCAAGACCGAATGCAGCCAAATACATTAATATTTTAAAATGTGTCTTTAAATAAAGCTGAGATAGTCTACCCCACAGTGTAGTCCAGTTTAGGGGACCAGTTTATAGGGATTTGAATCCTGGCCCCAGTATTTGCTGGCTGTGTGACTGTAGGCAAATTACTCAACCTGCCTCTGTGCCTTGGTTTATTCATCTTCCAAATATGTAGAATAATAGTATCTACCCTGTACAGTGGTTGGGACCATTAAACGTGTGACTGTAAGTAAAATGTTCACACTCTGCCTGGCAAATAGTAAAGGCTTAATAAATAATTGCTATTGTTCTTCTTACTCTAAAGTTCATTTCAGTTATGGCTTATATTAGTTCTTCGATTATTAAAAAAAAAAGTTGCTAGAAATAGACTTTTCGCAGTTATGGGAAAATAATCATTACTGAAATTGAATATATATTGCCTTTGGGATTATTTTTTGAGTTCTGAATAGTACTTCTGGTTTATAACCTTAACATAGAGTTTCTTCTAAACAAGTTTCTATAAATAATTAGCAATTTTTTTCCTCCTTTTTTTACTTGGCAAGAAAAGCCAATCTTTTGAACATGTTTCTCTGTGTAAGTTTGAAACTTAAATCTCTTTCTTAATAGCCTAGTTTATAAAAGGCAAGTTACAGAATCTCTTTTGTCTAAAGAATCCTTTAGGACAGAGGTCTGCAAACCTGCTCTTAACAGGCTAGTAGTAAATATTTCTGTCTTTGAAGCCAGATGGTCTCTATTCCAACCATTCAGCTCTGTTGTAGTGTGAAAGCAGCCGTAGATAATACATAAACAAATGGAAATGGCTTCATTCCAATAAAGCTTTATTTAGGGACACTGAAATGTGAATTTTGTGTAATTTTCACATGTGACAAACTATTTGTTTTTTTTTTATTTTTTTCCTCATATTAAAAAAAAAAAGTAAAAACCATCCTTAGCTCACAGGCTGTACAAATACAGTGGTGGTCTGGATTTGGTCCTTGGGCTGTAGTTTGTGACCCCTGACCTAGGAAACAGTTGTGTTGGCATTTTTTACTATGGACAAGGGGAAACACAAGGACTGACCTGGATCCACAGCCCTGTTACCACAGCAGTATTTTCACCCTCTGCTGTTCCTTCTTACACATTTCTCTTAGAAGATGTGGAGTATTTGTGTGACTGTCTTGGTTATATGCAACAGAAAACTCAAACTGCTTAAGCAAAAAGAGGATGCACTGGGTTCTGTTCCTCCAGGAGGACGTGATCCAGGGTTCCTCTGTTTTTCTCCATCTCTTGGCTCTTCTTCCTTCTGTGAAGATTTGCTTTCAGGATCCATGTGATGATGGGGCCATGGCCAGCAGAAACCAGGCTGAGTTTCTCCTCCTTCAAGAGTTCATACAAAAGCTCGGGACCTGATTACCTGTGTTTTGTTATGAAGCTTCATGTCCATTTGAACCAGCTCCATGCCTGGGGAAACAGATCACCATACCCAGGCAGGGTCAGCCCCAAGAATCCCCAAGACCCAGGACTGTTACCTGCATCAGATTCCCAACTAAAATGGGAGTCCACTTACCAAGGAAAGGTGACTGGGTGCTGGAAGGCAAAAATCAACAAATGTCCTCTTCCCACTGGGGATCTCACAATATGACATTTAGAATTGAAATGCCTTGAACAAAGTGGGTGGGTGAGCTGCGCGGAGCAGGAAATTGCTCCTCACACCCCGTCTTCTGAAAAGGATGCCTGCCTTTCCTTTGGCAGATTCTTTCTGCAGGTTCCAGCTTCTCCTGGAGCAGACTTTCTAGGCTTGACAAACCCAAAGCTGCTGAATGCTTTAGATTTCATTTTCTGTGCAATCACGTGGTCTAGACTCTCAGCACTTAGTTGATTGAGATTCTGTTTTGGGGAAGCAGTGATATGAATAGCTAACGTCCTGGCTCAGCCACTCACTTGTCTCAGTAAAAGCAGACAGTGCCATACTCTCTAACCAAGCTCAAAATAGCTGTTTCCTGACGTGGGCTCTTGGTGACTCATGGTGGAGTTTTCCAGTCTTGGGGGTATTGATGACTGTTTCCTCTGCTCCTTTCCACACCACAGAGTCTAATTTTTCCTACCTTTCCCCAAATATCATTTGTCACATCCAGGTTATCCCTTGGGACAACTTCATTCTGATCTTGTTTTTCTTTTGCCCTCAGCAACCCACTCCAGATTCAGCATCTTTTTTCCCTCTATTGCCAGACAAGCGTGTGGCCTTCAGTTATTTGCACTCAATTTGGAGGTGCCAGCAAGTGTTGGAAAGGGGAAAAAATCATTTTCCTCTGCCAATCTCAGAGGGCAGCTGCAGCCCTGTAAGTGAAACTGACAAAATAGAAAAACAGCCAAGTTTATTAACATGTGCAATCACACATATACCTGGGAGCACTCAGTGATGAGTAGCTCATCATGGTGGTTAGAACTCGGGCTGATACAGAATCTTGACAGAAGAATGATACATTTTTAGGGAAGTGACAAGACAAGAAAAGGAACTTTGAGTTTCTAATGGGAAGGTAGGTAGATGGGGGAAAGTAATGGAGGATAAGGATTGGTTAGTCTTTAAGTTTGTCCTATAGATTCCTCTGGAGACATCGCCAGGCTGATGAAGATCAAGAGTTATTTCCACTGATTAATTTCTCTCCCCCCAGTACAGAAGGGAGATTTATAATTTTATAAATGTATAACCTTTATTATAATTTATAATAAATTTAAATTTAATACCTCTATACAATTTATAAAAGTATATATAATATATACCATTATATATATTCAGTTCAGTTCAGTCACTCAGTCATGTCCGACTCTTTGTGACCCCATGAATCGCAGCATGCCAGGCCTCCCTGTCCATCACCATCTCCCAGAGTTCACTCAGACTCACATCCATCGAGGCAGTGATGCCATCCAGCCATCTCATCTTCTGTCGTTCCCTTCNCTTGTGCTTCTTCCAGCCCAGCGTTTCTCATGATGTACTCTGCATATAAGTTAAATAAGCAGGGTGATATATATATATATATATATATACACACACACACACATATATATGATATATATCTCTGATATATATTTTATATATGTGTGTGTGTGTGTATATATACATAAGTTACACAATTTATGACCTTTATTATAAATCGATATCCTGCTTTTAGGCCAATTGAAAAAAGTAGGGAGCTTTTCTTGTACCTTTCTTTTCCCCCTCAATTGCTTTCAGCTAATAATCCTTACGGGAAAGGGACATGTTTTGGGATGACATATCTTAATCCTTCACACAGAACCCTCAGAACCCACTCCAGTCCTAACTGGGGCCTGGGCCAGTGTTTCAGTCCCCATCTTTTGTGCCTGGGTGCGTGTGTGTGTGTGTGTGCCCCCAAAATGCTCGACCTCCCTGCCACCTGTCTGCCATACCCCAGATCAGACAGCCCTATCTGGGAACAGGACGGCCAGCAGCTGCAGGGCTGAGTCGCCTTCTGCAAAAGTCCACAGAGAGTGGGAGCTACAGAGGTGACTGTGGCTGAGCCGGAAGAAGCAGCTGGCGTCTGCCTAACAGCAGTNCCTGTCTGCCATACCCCAGATCAGACAGCCCTATCTGGGAACAGGACGGCCAGCAGCTGCAGGGCTGAGTCGCCTTCTGCAAAAGTCCACAGAGAGTGGGAGCTACAGAGGTGACTGTGGCTGAGCCGGAAGAAGCAGCTGGCGTCTGCCTAACAGCAGTTGTGTGCTTATTGATTGAATTTCTTTCATTTTATTGTGTTTATCGATCTCTTGCTATGGCCGAGCCCTCGATTCAGCACTTTGCATACATTATGCTGCATTTAATCCTCCAACTCTCTGAGGCAGTTGCAGGAAGCTGTTCTTCCTACCTCTGTGCCTGGTCCCTACCTTTACACCCTCTCTCACAGAAGACAGCAATCTTATTTCTCCTTTGCTTAGAGTCCTTCTGTAGGTCAGTCACTGAGAATAAAATCCAGCTTTCCACCAGCCTTGCATTATCTGGCCCCTTCCTGTCTCACCATCATGTCACACCCTCCCCTGCTCTCATTTTGTTCCACCCACACTGACCTTCTCTCTGTTCATGAGCATCAAGCTTGTTCCCGTCTCAGGGCTCCTGCACTTGCTGTTCCATCTGACCGTAACATTGTTTCCTTCTGTCTTTGCAGACCAGCTGCTCTTGATCATTGTCAGCTCAAATGGCACTTTCTCAAAGAGGTCTTCCCCAGCCACACTGTTTGAAGGAGCCGCCATCAATTGCTTACCAGCCCATAACCGCATTTTACTCTCTACATAGTCCAGTCGACTTAAAGGCTGCTTGTCTTTTTTACTTGCAGCGCATCATCTCCACTGGGATGAATGCTGCGTGTCTCTGTGCCTAGAGCCTAGGACATTGTTTGGCCTAGCGTAGGTATGGTGAATATATGAAGAGTGAGTGAAGTCGCTCAGTCATGTCCGACTCTTTGCAACCCCATCCACTGTAGCCTACCAGGCTCCTCTGTCCATGGGATTTTCCAGGCAATAGTACTGGAGTGGATTGCCATTGCCTTCTCCAGGGGATCTTCCTGACCCAGGGATTGAACCCGGGTCTCCTGCATTGTAGACAGACGCTTTACCATCTGAGCCACCAGGGAAGAGCCCCCCAGCCCTTTTGAGGCTATGTCATTTGCCCAGGGTCCCACAAAAGAACGACCCCCTTCACAGGGGTTGAGCCTTGCATGTTCAAAAGGGATGCCAGAGAGAATAAAACTCTGTGCTTATGAAATAAATCCCAACTGGCTGACATCTTGGCCAGCTTTTGTGTCCAGTTTTTTGGCATCTTCAGCTTTTTTGAAGCCACACTGATGCTTGAACTCGAATGCTCTGATTTTGAATCTCTTGCAGGGCTGCTGGCCCTACCCACACCCCCAACTTCTGGCTGGGACATGCAAGAAGTTCGGGGTTTGTGATCGGTCCACTGGCTTGTGATCCTCTTCATCTTCCAATGTAGGAATTTTTTTTTCTATTTATAAAAATAATACCATACTCTGCCCTCAAGGAAGTGGGCTTAACTCCCCATCCTGTAAATGAGGGCTGTGCTTATTGACGTCCTTCCAAAGAGGATGGAAAGGAGTAGGGGGAGAGACCTAATAAACATGGCCTCAGCTATGAGATCGGGGTCAGGATCAAGAGTGACCTGGATCGAGAGTAACCTTTAGAGTATGTGTCCTTGGTAGAAGGCAAGGAGAATGGCACTCTAGCTCTGTGATCTTCTTCCAAAAACCCATAACCCCAGTCCAGTCATCAGAGGAACATCAGGCAGATCCCAGTGGAGGGACATTCAGCAAAACACCTTAAAGTTGTCAAGGTCATCATCAAAAGCAAGGACATTCTGGACTTTCCTGGTGATCCAGGTGCTAAGACTTAGCACTCCAGAGTCTCTTGTTCAAAACCTGGTCAGGGAACTAGATCCTACATGCTGCAATTAAGATCCAGTGCAGCCAGATAAACAAATACATATTATTTAAAAAAAAAAAAAAAGAAAAAAAACACAAGGACACTCTGAGAAACTGTCTCAACCAAGAGAAACCTAAGGAGACATGATCAGCAAACGTCACAGAGTGTCCTAGATGGGATCCTGAAACACAAAAATGAGGACAATAGGTAAAAACCAAGGAAATGTGGACAAAATCTGAACTTTCATAAAGGACAAAATAAAACTGAGTATTTCCGGCCCTGATGTTTTTGCCTGTGGCCTTTCTGTTTAGGCTTTTATCTTGCCTCTCACGCTGGGCTTTCAATCCGGCAAGTCCATTTCAATGTTTGTGTCTTCTCTTCTTCTGCCGTAATCTACCTCTCCCTCCGCTTTTCCAGTTTACAATCCTGTTGGTGAACGCTGAACTTGACCCACTCATGCTCCCACAAAGCCCATAAGTAGGCTCCCCTGGCTGGTTTTCTTTGACCCTCGAGCATCCTGAATCCCAGCCAAACCACTCAGATAAGAATTGATCCTAGGCTGTTCCTCATTCTCAAACTTTCTGAGTTAAAATTATGTTTCTCCAAGCAGTTTATGTCTGCAGTTAAGTTTCCAGGCAGTGAGAGATGAAATGAGCCACATGATTTTAAGGCTAAGCAATTTTTAAAAACTGAAATATTACTTTAGACAGTCTCAATTTATATTCCTCTAGATTCCAATCATCTTAGCCTACCAAGCGGGCTTTTAAGCAGCACCATCTGGTTCTCTACCCACCCTTGTGTGACCCGGGCCCTCCGCTTACTTCTGAATTGGTTTGAAAATTGGAAGTGTGAGGGAGCCTTACTAAAAGATGCATGATTCAGCTCAGGGTAGATTTGTAATTGTCTATATCCATGAAGTTGTTCTGAGATTTCAGGGCTGGAGGATATATTTTTTTTTTTTTAAAAAAGAACTTTTAATAATAGGATGAACTTACAGAAGTGCCAAAAAGCATTAGTTGTTTTTATGCAGTTTTAATTGGACAGTTACCTTATTGTTATTATAGGGCTATCGATTTCCATGGTTTTAACTCAGCATTCCTAACAGTTCCCTCTGAATTAGAGAGAATATTTTGTTCTCTGGTAGGGTCTCAGAGGACCTCAGAAACCAAGCTGAGCCCTTCTGCTTGGGGTTGGAGAAATATGACAGAGCCACTTGGTGACTCACTGAGGGTCACTTAGAAGGGAAAATATGACATTAAGTTCAGTTCAGTTCAGTTCAATTGCTCAGTCGTGTCCGACTCTTTGTGACCCCATGAATCACAGCACGCCAGGCTTCCCTGTCCATCACCATCTCCCGGAGTTCACTCAGACTCATGTCCATCGAGTCAGTGATGCCATCCAGCCATCTCATCCTCTGTCGTCCCCTTCTCCTCCTGCACCCAATCCCTCCCAGCATCAGAGTCTTTTCCAATGAGTCAGCTTGTCACATGAGGTGGCCAAAATATTGGAGTTTCAGCTTTAGCATCATTCCTTCCAAAGAACACCCAGGGCTGATCTCCTTTAGAATGGACTGGTTGGACCTCCTTGCAGTCCAAGGGACTCTCGAGAGTCTTCTCCAACACTACAGTTCAAAAGCATCAGTTCTTCGGCACTCAGCTTTCTTCACAGTCCAACTCTCACATCCATACATGACCACAGGAAAAACCATAGCCTTGACTAGACAGACCTTTGTTGGCTTAAATAAACTGCCAGAGCTCACGTGTCACCCTCCTTCAAAGCCCCACTCTGGAAGTATTGCACACATATCATTCAAATGGAAACCTCTCTTGGGGACCACAATCCCAATCCATGTTGAGGTCTTGTGAGCACCCTTAATGGTGATAAGCAACTTTTGTCTTAGAGAGGGTGTTTCATTTTTGGAAAAGTCTTTCTGAGCCAGGTGGTGCAAATAAAGTAAGTAATCAAATCTGGTGAATATAAAAAAGTGAATGTAGGTGTGTTTACTGTTTTTTCTGGAATGGCTCATAAATTTATTTGAAAGCAGTGATCAAAGAAGAGTTTACTTCTTGATCCCTCTCCTTATTCCAGAAAGGATTGAATCATCATATAGGAATCCAATAAAAGTTTTAAAAGGCTTCAGGAATGTTAGGATTATTAGAAGCATTCTTAAGTAATGCCTTGAAGGATAATATTTATGACCCCATGGACTGTAGCCTGCCAGGCTCCTCTGTCCATGGGATTCTCCAGCAAGAATACTGGAGTAGGTTGCTATTTCCTTCTCCAGGAGATCTTCCCAACCCAGGGATTGAACTTGGGTCTCCTGCATTGCCGGCAGAGCCTTTACCATTTGAGCTACCAGGGAAGCCCTTATTCTAGAATAGTTGCTTAAAAAAAATTTTTTTTTCCATTACCTTAATATCACTTCCCATTCCCTTCCCTCCAGACCTAAGGCTAGTTTTCTGGTCGATGCTGGTGGGGCATAGTGCTTCTCATTGTCCTTAGGTGGGCATGGAATGGGATGGTGGAAGAGGTAGGGCATTCCCATTAAAGGGAGTTCCGGGGAGGGAGGTAAAGTTGGGGCAGGAGCTCCTGGGGCTGATCTCTTCTGTCCTTCCCTGTCTCCAGCTTCAGCGTGTCGGTCTGAGATTGTGGTGGTGTGGTGGTGTCGGTCTGAGCTTGTCTGGTTTCTCTGTTGATGTCGGTGATGCTAATGCTGCTTCTGGTGGTGATGGTGGTGATGATGATGGTAGTGGCGGCAGGGATGATGGTGATCACAGTGATGCAGAAGATGATAATGATGGTAGTGATGATAAGGGTGGGGATAAGGGTGATAGTAGTTGTGGTCACTGACAGCCTCGCTCTCCTTATGATGTACCAGGTGCCACGTTAGGAGCCTTGCACACAACCTGTCATTCAACCATCACCACAACCAATGAGTAATCTATATTATTATCCCCATTTCACTAATGATGGACCTTAACAGGGGGAAGGTCACATGACCAGCTTACCAGCCTTGCAGGTAGTTATTATGGAATGAATGAATATTGCAAGCTAGGGTTGTTAGACACACTTTACAAGTGAAAAAGCAAAATCTCAGAGAATGTTCAGTATCTTGTCCAGGGTCACAAGCCAGTAAGGGGCAGAACCAGCATTTCTACCTGAGTCATGCTGTCAACTGAGGGTGTTTGTTGTGTGATGGCTGCTGGCACTGAGCCGGGGTGGGGGGCGGGTGGATGATCCTCAGTGAGCAGGAGGGCAGGCTTGCTGCTTGGTTACCCTACTTCCTTCAGTGGGTCCCTTTCTACAGACCACAGATTTTGCCTGGGAGGATGATAATGACCCCACTCTGGGACTCTCCACAGTTGGTTTATCTGGTCCCCTCTATTATATAGACCGTGATTTACTGAATAATGGTCCCCAAAAGATGCCTACACTCCTATCCTCAGAACCTATGAATATGTCACCTCATACAGCAAACAGGCATTATTGTTGCAGGTAGATTTAAGGTACAGACTTTGAGAAGAAGAGATTATAATGGATGTAATCACATGAGCCCTTAAGATGAGAGAGCCTTTCTTGACTGAGTCAGAGAGAGAGGTGAAGAACTAAGAAGGATCAGAGAGATGTCCCATAAAAAGGACTCCTCCTGTCGTGGCTGGCTTTGAAAATGGAGGAAGTGGCTGCTAACCAAGGGGTGTAGGCGACGGCCAGAAGCTAGAACAAGTGAGACTCATGTCAAACCTCTGACCCCAGAAAGATAAAGCAGTACATTTGCATTCTTTTAAGCCAATAAATGTGGGGTCATTTTCAAAGGCAGCAGTGAACAACGAATGCTCAGACTGATTTTTTTTTTTTAACTTTTTCACCTTTTTTTGACAGTGAGTTGTTTTCGTTGGGGAGGCAGCTGAGCGTGAAGTCAATGTGAGAAGTGATTATCTGCAGAGCAAAGCCCCTGTGTGGCTTGCGTGGTCTCCCCTGCGTGGCCTGTGACTTATTAGTTACAGTTCTCAGCTGGCATTTGAACAGAGTAGCCATTACCACTGCCCACGTTTTTCCTGTTCTTCCCCCAAGTCTGGAGTCTTCCATGTTCCTCTTTGTCCAGACCAGTGCTTCTGTGATGAAAAAGCTAACGTTTATTGAGTACACTGTGTTACGGGCTCTATGGATCCCCTCAGTTAATCTTCAAAATGACCCCTTGCTGGGGATTCCACCACTCTCTCCTCATTTCAGGAAACAGAGAAATGAATGAAGAAATTGCCTTAATGACATACAGATTGTGGGGGCCTCCTCCAGAGAGATTCTGATTCAGTAGACTCTCGAGAGGTCCAAGGAAATGGATTTTTAAAAAAAAATCTTTTGGCTGAGCCATGATGTGGCACGTGGAATCTTAGTTCCCTGATAAAGGATCAAACCTGCACCCTCTGCGTTGGAAACATGGAGTCTTAACCATTGGACCACCAGGGAAGTTCCAGGAAATGAACTTTGAATCACTCCCACGTGGGTCTCTGGGCTTCCCAGTTAGTGCTAGTGGTAAAGAACCTGCCTGCCAATGCAGGACACATAAGAGAGGCGGGTTTGATCCTTGGGTTGGGAAGATCCTCTGGAGAAGGAAATGGTAACCTACTCCAATATTCTTGCCTGGCGATTCCCATGGACAGAAGAATCTGGTGGGCTACAGTCCATGGGGTCACAAAGAGTCAGACATGACTGAAGCAACTTAGCAGCAGCAGCACGTGGGTCTCATAGCTGTGCTCCCAAGAGCACTGCTGAAAGAGTGTGTCTCCATCACTAGTTTTCCGGGAGAGGGGAGTAAGTTTGTTTCCTATGTTGACATTCACAAATGTGTGAAGACGCTTTGGGTGGGTGGGAGGAGGCTACTGGCTTCTAGCGTGTGGAGGCAAAGGATGCTGCGGAACATCCTACAATGCACAGGACGGCCCCCAACTAAGATGATCCGGCCCCACATGTCAGTAGTGCTGATGGCAAAAAAACTCAGGTCCCAACAAAGCTCAGAGGCTGTGGAGCAGAGAGGAGGTAAAACCCTTGCTTTCCCTTTGGTTTCTGAGCTTTCAGAATGAGCCTTCAGAGGTTCCCACATTCTGTTTCCTTCAGTTCAGTTCAGTCTCTCAGCTGTGTCCTACTCTTTGCGACCCCACGACTGTAGCATGCCAGGCCTCCTTGTCTATCACCAACTCCCAGAGCTTGCTCAAACTCCAAGTTGATGATGCCATCCAACTATCTTACTCTCTGTCATCCCCTTCTCCTTCCACCTTCAATCTTTCCCAGCATCGAGGTCTTTTCCAGTGAGTCAGTTCTTCGCATCAGGTGGCCAAAGGATTGGAGTTTCAGCTTCAGCATCAGTCCTTCCAATGAATATTCAGGATGGATTTCCTTTTAGGATTGACTGGTTTGATCTCCTTGCAATCTAAGGGTCTCTCAAGAGTCTTCTCCAACACCACAGTTCAAAAACATCAGTTCTTCAGTGCTCAGCTTTCTTTATGGTCCAACTCTCACATCCACACATGACTATTGGGAAAACCATAGCTTTGACTAGATGGACCTTTGTTGGCAAAGTAATACCTCTGCTTTTTAATATGCCATCTAGGTTGGTCATAGCTTTTCTTCCAAGGAGCAAGCTTCTTTTAATTTCATGGCTATGTCCTTACCCTCAATTTATAGATAAGGAAACTGAGGCTTTGAGACTTCCCTGATGGTCCATTGGTTAAGGATCTGCCTTCCAACACAGGGCATGTGAGTTTGATTCCTGGTCCGAGAAGATCTCACGTGCCTCAGAGCAACTAAGCCTGTGCACCGCAACAAGAGAAACCACAGAGAACCATGAGAAGCCTGCTCTCTGCAACTAGAGAAAGCCCAAGCACAGCATTGAAGCCCCAGCACAGCCAGAAGTAAATAAAATTAAGAAAAAAGAAACTGAGGCCGAGAGTTGAAGTCATTTGCCCAAGTGCAGCAGCTAGAAGGAGGCAGAGCCAGAACTTAAACCCAAGTCAGCTTGACTCCAGAGCCTGTTTCTTAACCCTGTTGCTGATCAGACCTTCTCCCTAACTCCTTTCGTGACCTCGGACAAGGCAGATGTGGCTGAGAAAACAGAAACCCAGAGGACCCAAAGTCCCATGAGAGAATAATAACCATGGTCACGATTTGAAGGCAAATCAGATTCTTCAGCTGCAAAACCTTCCTTGTGGAGTGATTGTGATTATAAAGAGGCATTCCATATGAGAAGGCAGCGTGCAGAAGGAGGTATGATTATGCGCAGGACCCAGAGGCATCCTTATTCACAAGGCAGAGGGGGAGGATACGGAAGTCTGAATTAAAAGCAGTTACTTCATCTTCTTGGGAAATGGTGACTCATGAAGAGCAACCGACTGTTTCCCATTATATTCATTTCATTGCGAGAAGGCGAGATGCTTGATACATCCCATACTAGGATGTCTGAGGGGTTGAAATGAGCTTCTATCCTCCATGAATGATTGATGACAGTAAAAGGCTGGGGTATCACCAGGAGCCTTTGAAATGCATCAGGATATCTGTTCCCCAGTAATGGGGCTCAGATATCTTTCCTTGGTATTTAAGACTCTCCCTCGGGTCGCTACCAGGAAGACGTGCCCGTGGGGATCCAGGGTGGTGAGCTAAAGGACCTGGCTCCTTGGCAGAGGGCTAGCAGGGCCATTCTTAGACCCTTCATTCAGGGTGATGTGTGTGTGCACGCATGCTCAGCCGCTTCAGTCGTGTCTGACTCTGCGACTCTATGGATTGTAGCTCACCAGGCTCCTCTGTCCATGGGATTTCCCAGGTAAGAATACTGGAGTGGGTTGCCATGCCTGGCTCCAGGGGATCTTCCTGACCCGGGGATTGAACATGCGTCTCCTGCACTGCAGGCAGATTCTTTACCACTGAGCCACGGGGGAGCAGGCGAGGGTCTAAAGGATCAGCAGGTCCTCGTTCTCCAGATTTGATGATCCTGATCTTGTCTCCTCCCCCACATTGGTCTGGCTTTTCCAGGGAAAGGACACGTGCAAGGAGTAAGAATGATACTAACCACCCTTTATCACACCCAGGCGCTGCACGAAGCACTTCATCTCCAGAGCAGCAACTCTGTGAGGTAGGAGTTACTGTCCCATTTTACAGAGGAGGAAACTGAGTCGAGTCTTGGGAAGAATCAGTAACATGATCCAGATCACACAGTGACTGGTAGAGCCAGGACTTGAACTGGAATCTGTCCAAACCTACCATCAGGGGAAAGCTGTGAGCTAATGAGTTTTCTTCCTGACACACGAGCCCCTTCTTAGAAGGTCAGCTTGATGAGAACAAGGCTTTTGTCTGTTTTGTTTCATCCCCATTACTTAGAGCAGGATCTGGCATGAAGCAGGTTTTCATTGATATTTATCAAATGAATAATAAGAGCAAATGTTACAGAGAAGTTTCTGTATGCCTGGCACGAAGATCAGCTGAGAGATGAGTGATTGTCTCCATGTGGCAGGTGAAGAAACAGAGGCCCAGACTCATCAACCGATGGGACCAAGGTCAGCCTGGGAGGTGGTCGTGACACCTAAAAAGTTCACGTCGTAACGGCCCCTCTCATAGGCCGTCTTCGAGGGCTCACTTGGCTCTCACAGTACCTGCACCCAACAGCTTTTTCTTTTTCTTTAATGTTTTCAGTAGATGACGCCTGCACGGCAAGCGTTCAGACAACACAGTTAACAGTGAATTGGGCTGCTTTGGTCACTCAGCGGTGAAGAATCCGCCTGCCTATGCAGGAGACGCGGGGTATGATCTTGGGCGGCCTCGGCCTGCAGCGGCTGGGGTTCCCAGCAGCGGCTGAGGCTGGGTTGCGTCGGTGAAAGCACCAAATCCTAGTCACTAGATCAGTGGTCAGTGACAAGGGCCCTGGCGCTTCAGCTTTGCAGAAAGGAATTCCCACAAAGAAGAGAAGCAGTGAAATAGGTAAAGTGTTTATCGAGAAGAAAAATAGTACAGCGTGTGTGGATAGACACACGGGCGTTCTCAGGGAGAAAGAGTCGCTGAGTTGCACCCTTGTGGCAGCTTGAATCACTTTTATGAGGCTTTTCTTCCGGGTTCCTTTGGCCAACCATTTGAATTTCTCTGGTTCACTGTCCATATTTGGTATATCGCAGGATCCTCCCATGTGTATGCACGCATCTCTTAGCCAAGATGGATTTTACTGAAAAAGTGTCTGGATAGAACATTCCTTAACATAACTCCCCTTTGGTCTCCAAGGAGCCTTTCTTTCTGTGCATGTGTGGTCAAGGAGGTCTTCTGACTTCGGGAATGAGAAATACGTGGTCTGGGCAGGGCCCTTAATTGTCCTGCTATTTTCTTCTTGGAGTTTTAATCCACAGGGACTAAATCTCCAATAGCTTTACCCTGGTGGAGGGGCGCTCACCTGCCTCCTGCCTCAGTTCAGTCGTTGGATAGGGAACATTCCCTGGAGAAGGAAATGGCAACCCACTCCAGTATTCTTGCTGGGAAATCCCATGGACAGAGGAGCCTGGTGGGCTACAGTCCTTGGGGTCGCAAAAGAGCCGGATACAACTTAGCGACTAAACAACAACAACAAATACAGTAAATCACCCGCATCAGACATATTAACAATGGTGGGCACTAGAGGAAGGGCAGATAGGAATTCTTGGTAGTGTCTTTGCAACTTTTCTATAAATAAAAATTTATTCCAAAAAAAATTTTTTTTTACTACAAACATTTTTTATTTTTTGCAAATTTATAGCAATTTATTTGGCTTATCACCAAATGCCTTTTGCTGCTGCTGCTTTTTTTTTTTTTTTTTTGAAATTTGTCGTTTTATTGGGAACAATCTACAGGTTGTGTTTTTTTTAAAGTTTGTTAAAAAATTCAAATAGTTTCTCTCCTGGCGTAGGTTCTTCCCTGGTGTCCCAGTGATTAAGACTTTGCCTTCCAACGTGGAGAGGGCAGATTTGATCCCTGGGTGAGGAAGCTAAGATCCTAATGCCTCGTGGCCAAAAAAACCAAAACATAAAACAAAACTAATATTGTAACAAATTCAATAAAGACTTAAAAACAAAGTTCCACATCGATTCACGCAATAGAAAATGACATATTAGGTTGAAGGTGATTGTCCTCTGATGCTTACTCCCAGGCTGCCCTGTTCTCCAAAGGCCCTTCTCTCATGTGTCATCTTCTAAGGATGCTGGGTGCCTAGTAAGTGTTTGTGGGACTGAAATGAATACGTCCACCATCATTAAATTGCTTTCTATGATACAAGCCAGGTTGAAATAATGACTCAAAATGGCTGATTCATCTTTGGGTGAAAAATCTGACACACTTGCCTTCACGCCTCAGGTCTCATTTAATTTCCAATGAGAACTCAAGAGATTGAGCCCACTGGCTGTTTGTTGAGGGACCCTCAGAAGCAAATCATGTCATGTCCTTCCACATCCTGTCAGACATGGAGATGAGGCCTCAAAGTCCCTTCCAACCAAAGGAACTGGAATTCGATTCTACAGAAGCTTTCCCGGGGGTAGGAAGGGTGACTGTGATACCCAGATGCTCTTAGCCTCAAACTGAAATGCATGGCCCTTGTCCCCATGTTCTCAGCCTGCCTTTTGTCTGTGCAAAAGCTTTAGTGAAAGAATAATTGGAAAAGTAAGAAAACGCAGAAACAAAGGAAACCAACTCATAATGTAGCCATTAAGCACAGTCAGGACCTTTATTTCCTTCTCATGGGCTGTAGATCATATTCTAAGCCATGTCCTGTGAGCTCTCTTATAGACACTGAAACCACCACCCAGTGGAAGAAGTTAACTACGTGATGACCAGACTCTAGCCATGCGTAAGCTGTCACAGTTTTGAGAACTGGCCACAGGGACATGGAAACAAACCAGCCCTGGAACTGAAGGAATTGTACCTAAAAGAATCAAAATGATGCTGGTCAGACCACTGATGACCCATTTCAAGATGACCGTTAGAGCTGACTGTGCTATTTCTGCATGTAGCCACCTCCCTCTGTCTATAAAACCTGTTGCCCACTGACTGTTGGGTGAAGGGGCGGGTGTGGAGTCAGCCTTTGGACAGGTGTCTGCCCTGTCCCCTGGTTGCTGGCATCCAAAATAAAGCAAACTTTCCTTTCACCAACCTGGCCTCTTTAATGGCTTTTAAGTGGCGAGCAGCTAGATCTGAGTTCGATAACAAAACCACAGTGAACTGGCTGCAGGAAAATTACAGGCATCCCTCAATTTATTGTGCTTCCCAGATATTGTGTTTTTTACAAACTGAAGTTTTATGGCATCTCCGTGTCAAACAAGGCTGTCTTGCCACTTTTCCAATAGCATTTGCTCACTTCTTGTCTCTGTGTCACGTCTTGGTAATTCTCACATTCCAAACTCTCTGCCAGCAGAAAGATTGTGACTCACTGAAGGCTCAGATGATGGTTAGCATTTTTTAGCCATCAAGTATTTTTAAATTAAGGTGCAGACATTGTTTTCTTTTTTTTTTTTAAGACAAAATGCTCTTGCACATTTGATTACAGTAAAGTGCAAACGAAATTGTTATGTGCACTGAGAAACCAAAATCTTTGTGTGACTTGCTTTATTGAGATACTTTATTGCAGTGGTCTGGAACTGAGAAGGCAATGGCACCCCACTCCAGTACTCTTGCCTGGAAAATCCCATGGATGGAGGAGCCTGGTGGGCTACAGTCCATGAGGTCGCTGAGAGTCAGACACGACTAAGCGACTTCACTTTGACTTTTCACTTTCATGCATTGGAGAAGGAAATGGCAACCCACTCCAATGTTCTTGCCTGGAGAATCCCAGGAACAGGGGAGCTTGGTGGGCTGCCGTCTATGGGGTCGCACAGAGTCGGACACGACTGAAGTGACGCAGCAGCAGGAACTGAGCCCATAGTATCTCTTGTACTCTTTTTTTTTTTTTCCCCCAATTATCGACCTTTACAATTGTCAAGGAAGAAAGCCTCAGTTTGGTGGTTTGTCTTTAACACCTCTCTGGTACTTGCTAACTACGCTGTCCTTACTTGTCTACATGGTTAAGAAAGAAAAGTTAGGCTTTCAATCTGAGCTCTAAGCAGGCTATAGTATTTAGTCAGAATTTAGTCAGAAACATCACTTTATTTCCACTGGACTTATTGTTATGATTATTTTCTAACTATACTAAGTGATATTGACATTGTTTATGGATATGATAATGCAATTTCCTTTAAGGAGTTTATATGAGTGAAAAAAGTCAACGTAAAGAATATTGAACACGTGCTAGTATAGTTAGTGTCTTAGCTCAGGCTGCTGTAACAAAGTATCATAGACTGAGTAACTTAAACAACAGTTATTTCTCACAGTTCTAAAGGCTGGGAAGTCCAAAATCAAGGCACTGGCAGATCTGGTGTTTGGTAAGGACCCTCTTTCTGGTCTGTAGACAACTATCTTCTTGTGTTCTTACATGGTGAACAGCAGAGAGACAGGAAGCAAGCTCTGATGCTTCATATAAGGGCACTAATCCATTATGGGGGCCCCACCCTTGTGACCTCCTATAACCCTGATTACCTCTCAAATACTCCACCTCCAAACACCATTACACTAAGAGTTAGGGTGTCAACATAGGACTCGGGCAGGGCAAGGGGAGGACACAAGCTTTCAGTCCCTAACATAATGTGTGTATGTGTTCAGTCACTTAGTCATGTCCGACTCTGTGGACCCGTGGACTGTAGCCTACCAGGCTCCTCTGTCTATGGAATTTTCCAGGCAAGAATACTGTAGTGGGTTGTCATTTCCTCTTCCAGAGGATCTTCCCAACCCAGGGATTAAACCTGAGTCTCCTGCATTGGCAGGCAGACTCTTTACCATTAGTGCCACCTGGACAGCCTGACAGATAATACATGATTGTGATGAATTCTGCACAGTGATTGAGATTTTGGAAACGCTATCTTGTAGCCCTTTGACCTACAGCCTGGGTTTTGAAATCAGACAGACCTGGGTGTGTGCCATTCACTGGTTGAATGACTTTGGCCAATCACTTATGCTCTTTCTGAGCCTCATCTTATTAACCTATAAAGAGAGGGTTATAATGAGTGTATCTACCTGCCAAGGTATTTAGGAGCAAGATGAGTTAGTGCTGGACTCCTAGTGATGCTTCATATGTGAGAGCTCTGGGTACATGAAATGAGGAAGCAGAAATAGAAGTGGGTATTGCCCAGGGGACCCTAGACTTAGATTCATGTTGTGACCCATGGCTGGAGATGACTGAGCAGGGAAGATTTCTCTTTTGGTCCCCAGTAGTTTCCTTTCTCTCTAAATTTAAATTATAAATTTCTAGGAGACTGTCAGCCCTCACTTGCCATGCCCGCCATCGCCACCCTGTCCCCAGGTAGCTTTACATTTTCAAGATAAATGATTAAACCCGCAGGAGCATCCCAGTCCTGACCAGTGCTCAGTGCTCAGCTCTTGTTTGCCAGTGCTGCTGTGCTCATGAGGCGTGAGTCTTCCTGGTGTGGCATTTGGGGATAAAAAAGATGGATTTAGCTGCTTCATCCCCCAGAAGTGACTCAGCTGCTCTAAGCTGAGTGACAGCCATGGCAGTTGGAGCCCTGGGGACTTCTGTGCCTTAGTGCTCCGCTCATTCTAAACAACCATGCTTTGCTCTCTCTTAGATCCTTGTAGCAACCGTCTTCTCTAGCTGCCCTGAAATGCTGATCCATCTCCTTCTAGGATTTGTCCTCGTGGATACACCCAGCTGTTGGTTGCCTTCCTTCTAGCTGGAGAATAGAATGTTGCCGAGGTTTCTGTCACACAAGGTCAGACCGAAAGAAACTGACCAGGCATGATATTCACTTACTGATATCTTGTACCCGCATTTCTCAGGGTCTGGTCTGAAGACCTCCTGCATGAAGGTCCTTGGACATGACTCCTGCCCCTCAACCCAGGTGTATTCTAATTCCTGGGGCAGAGCTCCCCAGATAATCACCTGCTAAATCTTTAAAACAGCTCCTCTTTGTTGACATACATACACCACCATGTGTGTAACAGCTAGCTATTGGGAAGTTGCTCTAAAGCACAGGGAGCTCAGTTCACTGCTCTGTAATGACCGAGGGGGGGGGTGAGGTGGAG